>OZ010692.1:11204564-11755274 GCA_963932265.1 Thymelicus lineola
TTCTCACCTTCGGCGCAATAAAGGCACAAATGGCTAAAACTGTAAAATTGAGTTAAGTATGCCAAATTGTCTATGAAAACAAGAATTTACGTGAAACTGTAGCAAAAACTATAAACAATTAATAGTATAAATATGTTTAATCTATTACAGATAGTAATCTAGTAATATGGAAATAAATACAAATGCAACAAAATCTTAAAAGTCCTCTCCTGTAAAATTACAAAATGAGCTATCGTGCCTTTCTTGCACCGAAGGTGCGTATTTTTAACATTTTAAATTCATTATATTTAATTTATTGTTTTAAAAGAATAATATTTTAGCTGTTTAAATGTGTTACCAGTAACACTTTAAACTTTCCATGTATATTAATTACAGTTGGTGTCAACATCCCTATTGTCCCTAGGGTCAACTCTCACATTGTGGAATACACATGTTGTCTATCATACTATCGATATCCCTGTATCGATTGGCAGAATGTACACACCGTTAAGAACATTACGGGCAGCTCTCAACTGTGAAGGTTTTCTCATGATGATTCGCTTTACCGTTGCAAGTAATAATTGCTAATAGAGACTGACCGAACTTTCGGTTTCGGTTTCAGCCAGTTTTGGCTTTAGTTTCGGTTTAGACCATTTCGGAAATGTCCTGCATCACTTGGCTAACTTTGCAGCTAACTCGTGGTCGCTGACTTTCCAAGGGAAGTCTTTAGTTTAACATGTTAAATTAAGCCGAAGATAGGCGCTTTGGAATTCATTTTGTTGAGCAGTGGACTAATAAATATGATGATTTGTTCATGACAAAAAAAATGGTACTTACGGAAGATTCGAAAAAACTATCACGAGGGGTATTTGTTAACGCAATAGATATCATAGCAATTATTTTTAGAATTTTCGTCTGTTTGTATTGTGTTTGTTCCGGTTAAATTGATTTAGATGCAGTTTTCACTGATGTATTTTAGTAAAATGGGGTTTACATTTAATGTTAATGTTTTATTTCAATGGTATCACAAATCAAAATTTATGTATATTTAAAAAAAACCTTCCATCCATACATTTTACTTCGAATTTTTGCTGTCTGTGTATTAAGATAAGTTTACCGAAGTGAAGGCAGTTACCTACACTACAGGGTGTCCCATTAAGCTGACCAACGTTAGGGGACAGATAGCTTGAGGGTTGACCAAATGTCAAAACGACCTTTGTAAAAGTGTCACGTGTAAAAGTTTTTAAATTTAAAAAATTCGGCTCCTTTACCCTACTTTTTCTTGTTGAGTCCACAAATGAGCAGCTAAAAAATACGCTCGTTTGGTCTCACCCTAAATTTCGGATTCGTTTTCGGTTTCGGCCGAAATTGAAACTAAGGCCGAAAGTTAGGTTTTGGTTTCGGTTTCGGCTGAAAAACCAGTTTCGTTCGGACTCTAATTGTTAATGCGCGCATAATCTCGTAAATTAAAAATGCGTGCAGGATTCTAATGTTGGTCCCCTTGTGCGAGAGATCAAGGTCAAAAAACTAGGCTATCACTGAAGGCTAATTTTAATCGGATGTTAATGAATTCTTTCCATCTTAACTCGTCGTGGACTGAACAATGATGTTTAAATAAATATATACTCACTCACTCATAGGTACTCACGATATATATTTTATACGCCGATACTTCCTCGCCGACACATGAATTCTGGCGTTGATATTTTGGTCAACAGATTTTTAGTTATATTGTTAAATAATAATACGGAAACACAATCGGTGTTATGTAGGTACATGAAGTTTTGATTAACGCTTTGGTCATAAATTCAGGAAACAACCCAGCCTTGCATCTTTGTATAGACACTTATTCACTGTTAGATATTTATCTGGTATCATGCGCTATCGTTGTCGACAAATTGACTAAGGAAGCGAGAAAGAAAGGATTTCTTAGTCGATATATGAATAATCATAAGTTATCGATTTACAGTGGGCACTGATTAATTTGCATAAAAAATAAGCCAATCTTTACATCTACCAACATATTGATGCTATTAGAGTTCATGTTTGCAAAACCCAAGTTGGGAGGTATTAGTAATTATTAAAGTAAACAGCAGGTAGTGTTACCGCCTCCCCCTCCCCCTCCCCCCACAGCTCGTGGGAGAAACTCGCGGTGACGTAACACGTCACACATGCGATTGTTGCTTGCACTTTCTTTGCAACGACAACGACAATATAATAAGTCAGGTCGATTCAGTATTTACATCGAGTCTCACACGATACTATAGGTACTAGTGTAATACCTAATATAGTATACCTATGTACGGATCATTTAAGTTGATATTAATTAACAAAATTAATAACCACTGTGGAAAATTGCTAAACCTTAAAAAAAATTGAATTTTGCAAAAAAACAGAGTATGAAGTTTGCTTTTATAATTTGAATTCACCAAGCCAATAAATTAATTAATTTATTACTCACCTCACGAATAAAGTATCTACTTTTAAACTAAATCGAACATTTCAATAAGAAATCAATTACGTAAACACAATACATTATTATACACTAGGTAAATATTAAATACACGTGACGACTGTAATTATTATAACTTAGTCACATCGGTGTTCAGGATGTATCTAGGTAATATCTTTGATATACAAACACGTGAAAAAGTATTTAAAACACGTGATTGAATATCCTTCATTACATAAACATTACCTGCATCGTATTTTACCTTCGTAAGAAAATATCCATGTAGCCATAACTTGTAATGAATTTTTTGTAGTATTCTATTATGTAGACTGTTGTTCTAAAAGGAAAATCCTTTTAGACTATGGAACAGAGAAATAAGGTCAATTTGGCACCTCATTTTCCCCAAACTCAATGAATTCCGGGAATAATGTGACCTCACCTGCATTCTTCTATCAGTCAAAAATTAGAAATAAATATCGGGTTTTAGGGTTCCGTACTGCAAAATTATACGATCACTTCGTTGTTCGCCTTACTTAAAACCCCCTTTTTAACCCCCGATGAAAAAAGAGTGGTGTTATAAGTTTGACGAGTCTGTATCTGTGTGTCCGTGTATCTGTGTATCTGTATGTCTGTCTGTGGCATCGTAGCTCCCAAACGGATGAACCGATTTTGATCTAGTTTTTTTTGTATGAAAGATGACTTAATCGAGAGTGATCTTAACTATGTTTAGTGTTAATAAAACTTTCTGTTTTTTTTAATTTAAAATTATCTCCGAAACGCGTTGAGGTATCAAGTTAAAAAAAATGTAATACTCCGGTCTGCCACGCTTTGGAGCTGTGAAAAATCATGCTTCTAAATCAAACCAATCAAAAGATCAATCAAACCTATAAAGTACTTCCGGTTGACCTAGAATCATAAAATTTGGCAAAAAAAACAATATCTTATAAAATAAGTAAATAAAAGGAAAAATCCGAAATCTTAAGAAATAATCTTAAACTTAAGATTATTCATTATTAAACACAACACAATATAATAGATAGTTTTATCGCTTACAAGAAATATATTTTTGTTATATTTGATCGAGATATCTAGTGAAATAACGTGATAAAATTGTTTTGTCGTGTGTTTATAGGTCAATCAGAGATTCGGGCATGCAATGAAAAATCCAAAGGCCAAAAATTTCGAGGATTTTCTAGGGTTATTCAAACAAATCCGAATGGTAACTAAGGGTAGCTATAACAAAATTTTGACAAATGAAACTATGCACGTTATAAAGTAATGTATCAATTAAAAATACCACTTGAATAGTACAGTGTTAAAGTAGCGCAGGTGTACGGTAGTGTCCGATTTTCCTGCATATTGTGACAAGGAGGTTACTGGGAGGTCGCGGCAGACTCGAGGCGAGCTGAGAATGCGGGTTACTCTTAATTACTCTACTTATTACTTCTACGTGTCATACGTCTTACATTAAAAAAAACGTATGTGTCAGCTCTAACGCACGACTGGAGTTTAACGCCATCTAGTTTGCAATCGTCGTATCAGTAACATTGCCATTTATTTTAGTAACAAGATTATTATTATCATTAGATGGCGTTGTTACTATTATACTATCATATTATTATCTACGTTACGACTTACGACGATGATGATGATGATCAGATGAACAACAGAATAGGATGTAAAAAGATAATTATTATTATCAGTCAGTACTGTAACAGCGCCATCTAGATAATGTGTTACGAATTACAAATATAACACATAACGCATAACGTAACGGAGAAAGTTTGATTTTACTACTCATAAATTTTTCATACCGCGGGCGTAAACATGAAAATCGATTGTAAATGAGTTAAACTCCAAAAATACATATCACGTTTAAATTTAAAAAACATTTGAGTTTTTTTTTATAAATAAAACAAAATTACGAATATATTGGTAGTTGTGACGGTTCTTGGTGATAAAGAGCACAGATTTTCATTTAAATTATTGGATTTAGCTAAATCATGCGTTAAAAATATTGATTGATGTAGAAAAATGTTATAAGTTTTAATATCTCATCTAAGGAAGTATTACTTTGCTATGTTGTAAGGAAAAGAAATTGTTTATTTGACCTAAACTGGACAAACAGTCACAAGCAATATAGTTTTATTTTTATATATTTACTTTCATAAAGTGTATACGAAATAAAATAATCCATTAGAAACTCAAGGGTATAGTGTGGTAAATACAAACTTTGCGTGTATCATTACATGTGACTGTCTGTACCTGACCTGGTAATTTAACAAACATCTATTAAATGCAATTTTACGATCCTGTCATAGGTTAAGCATGCAAATTACATAAGTAATTGATAATACATGGTCTAGTGTCAAAGTTGAATCATACGTGGTAATGAAGAAGTCTTAACTGCACTTTACGTACTTTGTTTGTCAGAGTGAACACTACTAAAGAATGTATTGATGCAAGGTCTTTTGGTAAGTTTAATAATACACAATAAGTCTCGTTAACAGATTTTCTGTAAATTATGATTTTTTTACAATTTTACGCTTTAAAATTGTATATTACATAATTTAAAACTGGTGATTCAAGGTCTTACGTCAAAGATTAATAATACACAGTAATGAACGTGAAGCTTTTCTGTAATTTACGAACTTTGTTCAGTGTTACGTACCTATCTGACAGTGCACTAAACTTACGTAAGAAGATCAAAGCAAAGCAAGGTCACACTTTAATCTTTAAAAGTATTGTAATGAACAATTCATCTGTTGTTATTATAATATTAACAAGGTGATAGGTTCCGTGAATAGTAAGTAGGTACATGTTTTTGAGCAAATTTTACAGAAATAGTTACTATTTATGGTACATTTTGCAAACCTTATACGCATATATTTTTACACGTACACTAGATAGCAATTGTTAAGCCGTTGGACATATAAAACTTCCGACATTTGGGTTGGCCAGTAACGTCTCTACCAAGCCGCACTAGAGTTGCATCGTGATTTGCATCGTTGCAATAAGCGGCTAAAGTATTGTAGCCAATATAATACATTAGTCAACAATTCACCTAAATAATGTATATCTTAACATATGCTAAGTAGTACCGCATCAGTCAAGATCACACAGCTGACATTTAATGGACGCAACAACAATAAATAATTAGTTACAGTCATAGACTTAAATATATAGACGGGCTGTTCCGAACAAAATCTATGTCACAGTCGCGCCAGCCACAGAGTACTCAATCACTACGTGCCGGCATAGAATACGGAGGGAGACGCGACGCTTACGTTCTGTCAAGTTTGGTTCAAGATGGCGGTATTAAATATTTTGCACTAAATAATTTTTAAAAATGTACCAATTAATTAATGTAATTTACCAATTATACTCAAATAAAGTTCAAACGTAAATACTGAAAACGTTTTAATTGTGCACAATAAACAGTAACGCGTTATTATTGCATTCTTGAACAGTCGGAGTTGTTAAAAATAACATCTACTTGTCTCGCTTGCTTGCAGCCGACTGAAATGCCACATGGAGTAAATGTAGGTGTCCACACTTTTAGTACTGAACAGCTTGTCTATACATATAGGTCTATGGTTACAGTAAATAAAATATATAACAGTACTTCGGTTTTTTCACACGGTTTTTGTTTTTCTAACATTTATCAAGTTTCTCAAAAAATACCTATTGAATGTAATTGATTCTGATGATGATGACTGATGATTACGTAATTGATTGTAACTGCAGCATACCTAATATGCGTGATTAACTTTAATAATAGGTATGCTGCAATTCGAAGAAACTTAAAGTCTCATCCAATATTTTTGTAGTTTAGCTCCTTAGAATCTATTTTCATTTATAAACCCGGGGTATGAAAATTTATGGGGAGTAAAATCAAACTTTCTCCGTTACGTTAGGCGTTATGCGTTAGGTATGTAATTGGTAACACAGAATCTAGATGGCATTGTTACTGATTTGAATATCGCAAACTTAATGGCGTTGTTATTGATTTGACGATTGCAAAGTATTATAGATGGCGTTTAACACCATTCGTGCATCGGAGCTGACACACACAATTTTTTTATCATCAAAGTCACATAAACTCAAGTATTACACTTATTTATATAATATGATGAAACACACTAAACTAAGGTCACCAATATAATAAGTGCCAAAAAAATTTGTGTCAAATTGTTGAATTCCATTATTGAGATTAGAGCGTCATATAGGAAAGGATGTTTCGCAAGTAAACCCGCAGCCGAGCCTGCCGAGCGTGACTCAGCGAGCGGATGAGGTGGAAATATTTATTTATTTATTTGATCAAATTAGTAAACTAGATTCTAGATGATAGGCAACACCATACTAGCTAGCTCAGTAGTTAGTGATCCAACATGCAGAGTTACAAGTCTCGGGTTTGATTTTTGACTAAGACAGATTAACTGTTCTATTAATTTGTGGAGAGCAAATGTTGATAGTAGTAGGATACTCCTGAGTGTGACTTTAGTTGGATGGGTGACCGCTAGAGGAAAACATTTATTGCGGCATCTTCCTACGCTTCCTACCGTTCTAACTTCCTACGCTTGGGTTAGCCACTAACCACTCCGGCCTCCACCACTCCGCAATGGAACTACATGGTGGAGTATGCTTTAGTCCTCAAGAGGAGAGTACCGTGTTCATTAGTGGGGCATTATTGGTTTGAAGTCAGAAACCATACCTAATGCTTTAAATAGAAATCTCAGAACTATATCCACTGACCGGAAGAATAACTAATGTGACTATTTTAATAAATGTTAATGTTTTTATAACATTTATAATAACTTCTTTTTAAGGTCGACTGTTACGAACGCAGCATTATAAATTGTGTTAATGTCTAGCCTTGCAATGTTATTTTTTAAATGTTCAATACGGCATGTTTATTATTAATAACATGTTCTTTTGAATGCAATACGTTCTTGAAATTAATAAATGCTATAAATAATAAGTAGTTAAGTACCTACCTACGCTCATCAAAGAAAACATATTATTATTATGTTGTTAAGATTTAAAATATTTTCAATTCAAGGTCTAGGCTCCTTAAAAATGTGATTACGAGATTAAATGAGTTAGCTAATTTTATTCCGATTTATTCATATATTCATACCATAGATTCTATGAAGAATGTTGAGGTGTACAGCTCACTATGGTAAGACTAATGTCAGACACCATAAAAAAAAATATTAAAAAAAAATCTGCCCTTGGAGATCCACTGCTGGACATAGGCCTCCCCTAACTTGAGTTAAAGACCGGTCAGAGTATGACCGGTCTTTAGAACTTAATAGACTAACATAGAGATTTAGTATAAGGAATAGACCTTATCTATTCCGTGGTCTTAAGCCTGCTGAATCCATTGGATGCCCGCTGTCTTCTTCAAGTCACCAATCCAGCTAGCCGGGCGGTGTCCACGCTCCTTTTCCCTGAAGTGGGCGCCATTTGCGGCCCACTAAAGGTCACACACAAAGGTTCGCTTAATGTAGCTAAGTACTATAGTTACGTTATTTATATCAAGCAATGCGTTTTGTAAAACCTTCTTGTCATTTGTAATTTAAAAGTTAGGCGCACACAAAATGAATAAATTATTATTTATTCAGAAACTAATTTCTGTTTACTAGATATTCGTTATTTTTTTACTATTATAATATAACTAAATTATAATTTCCATAAAAGATTTTTACCCAATACCTAAGACTCGTCCAAAAAAAACGAAATAAACAGTTAGTTAGTTATAATTGTAACATAGTTATAGTTGTAATATGGTTAGTTGTAACATAATGCGGTGGCTCACTCGTTTTTGCCGTCTATACTTTATCCCAATTGGTACTTTATCCAGTCCACTAAGAGAGACTCCATTGCCGCCAATGACGACTGGAGCAGCGTGGTAGAGTACTTTCAAGACCACCTCAAGAGGAGAGAGAAGTGCCAGGTTTGAATCATTATGTGACATATTAATTTTGCAATTAAAGACACGTCATGTGGTAAATAAGGCATTACAATTCTCAATTGTTATATCCATACAAGTGTAGTGTGGCAGTTTTTAATATTATTATAGGAAATATCCTTGAGGTCAAGTATCCTTGATTCATGTCAGTTAGCAGAATTGCATAAGATAAATAATATTATCCTTATACGTGTATTATACACCTAATACCTAATTTAGTTATTTTGGCCTCCTCTTTCATTGACGTTCTTTACTGGCTGACGGACTATACAAAAAATATTGTATGGCCAATAAATATTCCCATTAGTGTGACATGGTTAGGTTTAATGAAAAAATACACCTAATACCTAATTTAGTTATTTTGGCCTCCTCTTTCATTGACGTTCTTTACTGGCTGACGGACTATACAAAAAATATTGTATGGCCAATAAATATTCCCATTAGTGTGACATGGTTAGGTTTAATGAAAAAATGTATTGTATTGATATCCTTTATGTTATTTCTTTCCTAACCTTGGTTAAGAAAAAATATTGTACATGCTAGTGTCAGTCATTAAAATGATTGTTCATTTCATTGCACTGTGGCCATTACAAGAATCAAATCCAGATCATACTTACGTTGTACTTCACTGAATTTTAATTACCTTGTTATTGCTGAATGATCACTTAAGTTTTTAATCTTGAACTAAATCTCAACTCAATGTGTATGTTACACGGCTCTGACCTGGCTGTGATCTCGTTAGGCCGATAACAATCGCCAGAGAAACCGGAGCACGGTAACATCAAGTGGGCGTTGTATGGACCTCGATCAAATATTCCTATTGAACAGGGTGTTGGAACCAGTAATGGACACTTAACATTGGCATCAAGTCTCGATCAAATATTAATATGCCTATTGAACAAGGTACTTCTACCAGTAATGGACACTTGAAGATAACAGCAAGTTAACGTTTAGATAACTTCGGGATATCGTTTAGACAACGCCTATTCGTCAAATAATTTGTAATCCCATTTCTACTCCAGAGAGATACAATTGAATTTAACTGGTTGTTATGAACATAAATTATTTAAGTAAATTGAATGAAATATGAAATCGAATTTATAAATATTTTCGAAAGAAAATATTGGCGCTCATTTTGCTCATTTCATTAAAATTTTCTGAACCCAATCAATCTACACAGCTTCTTCTTTCTTCTTCAATTGACTGCCTATTGCAACAAAGTTACAGTTTAAGGAGAAATCATTCCGACACGCGAATTAATACATTTTCTGTTTAATTTCAGTGTCAACAACGTTAAAAAAATATTAAGCGTTTTCTACTTTGAGGGTTTACGTAAATGTCGATCACTAGAGCAATCATCTTACTTCTTAGTCTCAATTACTAAGTAAATAAGTAAAACATTGTTAGCCTTTTAAATATCTAGAAGCAATTTTGTAAATCATTACAATAGAGCACAGAACCTGCTACACTGTAGCAACTTCTTGACAGATTTATTGCAAAAACATTCATCATTGATTGTGGTTACGAGAACATTTTATGAAGATAATTGTTTACATTTTAATAAGATTTGTACAAACTAGTTACATTTTTCAATTAAATCACATCCCTTACAAAATCCCTTAAAATACTATAATGTATTTTGGAACGAATAAAACGCCTTGTATATTCTGTAATAAAACTTAGATACCAAAATTAATACTTATTTTACAGTGATCTAATACAAAAAGAGAATGGTTCTTTGGACATCATAAAGTGCACCCTTGAGTTAAAGGCTCAATTAGACTAGTAGGAGGTAGGTAATTCAATGTACGCGCAGCTTTAGTCGCCATTTTGGTTGTTAGAGTATTAAGTACTGTATAAAATCGCAAGAAATAATTATTCTTTTTTGTGTTATTACAAGACACATGCTGCAATTATTTGATGACGCATCGCGTGACGACGTATTGCATTGAAAACAAAATGAACTACGAAACAATGAAACATTTTAGTAAATTTATTTTCCAATGTCCCTTAATATTATGCTAGTACTAAAATTATATGGAATATGGAATATGTTCTGAGTAGGGTTGCCAGATGATAGGGATTCGTCTGAATTGATGTCCAGAGTCCCGATAAAATACAAAATGTCCCGACTATTCAGTATTCACTCGATTCAACAGAACATGTTTGGTGCCGCGGCGCCCGCGGTCCGCTGCACGCGCTCTAGCCGTTTTTTTTTCATCGTCAGCTCGGTTGCCGGCTATTTCCAAAAAAAAAATTTGTCCCAAGAAATCCCGACTTTTTGAAGTTTTGTCCAGGTATTTCAGTCTTTCCATCTGGCAACCCTAATTCTGAACCTCCTCAACAGAAGAGATTAATGCTCTGTAGTGAATCATTATTGGTCTGAAGCCAAACAAAAGTGGCAGTAATGATGCGTTTCCTTACAAGGAGAAAACTGTGAAAGTGTTTCTTAACTCGTTATCTAAAGAAGCTGTAAAAAAATCGTTTTAAGGCTTAGTTTAGATGATCTCTATCTATCTAAAAAGAAATCACAAAGCACCAATTTAAATTTAAATTGCGTGTTATTTAACCTATTCATTGCTTGATCGTTTAACAAGAAGCATCTTAAATAATAAAGATGGAACTTGAAAGATCAATATATACTTATTAAACTCATATAAAATCTAATAATATAATATCAAAATAATTTAATTGTAATACAAGGCTAAGGATCTCTTGCAAACTAATCATAGGTAAGTGACTGGAAATCTAGAAGGCTAATAAATAGACTATCGAAACTGTTTAACAATAGCTCATTCTACTTTGACACTGATTCCTTTCTCTCGATAGGGTTAATAATATTATAATAACTGAATGTATGTCACGACTGCCGTTAATGTTTAATGGGTTCGTATAGCTTGTTGAATTAAATAACGATATCAGTTTATATGTAGTAAATACTCGTAATAATATTAAATTAATGGTATAATAATTTTTAAAAACCTATTATACTATTCTTTATGGTATACTCAATTCATGAGTAGATACGATAAAAAACACTCAGCCCGCAAATCAATATGACAAGGACTCTGTGTATTTATTACCAAAGTCAGATGTGGAGTTCGAAATTCAAGAAAAAATATCATAACATGTATAACAACAATTCAAAATCAGTCTTGTACTGTGAGCTGTGGAGCGGCCTCACAACGATTTTTAATTCGTTTTAAAACATAATGCTACTACAGCCAATGTATATTGTAAAGTACGTCTCGTAAGCGGTCGTATAAACAAATCAAATCAAATATCACTGAACTACAATATAAATCGGACCGGTGATTCTGGAATGAAAAGGTCACAAGACCGCAAATTGAGAGGTATAGCATTTTATAAAGATAAGCAAATAACAGGATGCAGATACTTACGTCATTTTTTTAGAAGGAAATAGCGGCAATTTAGCTGTTGTTATTATAAATGCAGTCATATAAATGTTTCTATGATCTCTAAAGATTTTCAAGAATAATATTATAGTTTGCTTTATATAATGTAATATATGAATTATGAGTAGATATTTTATCACACATTTCACCTTTTATTAAGTAACTTTAATCAATATGTAAATTGGCAATGTCAAAACAATTCAACACTTTTTTCTTCTCTATTTCACAACCGATATTTTCATTTTCCTATTAATTATTCCTAAAAACCTACGCCGAAGTTCCCACGGTAATAAAACATTTCAAGCGTTATACAGCAAGTAATCATTTACAAAATTTGGCTGAATTGTTACTTTCATTGCTATGTTTACCGTTTCCATAGTTTGATACAGCAATAGGTTAACAAATAGTGACTCTGCATATTAGAACAAAGACGAATGGGACAATATCGCTGGCAAGCTGTTGTTGGCAAGCATTTTAAGTTCCCCGCAGTACCTATAAATTTATATCTTCAGTATCTTTAAATGTTTAATTCCAACAGTTGTCTTGTCAGTGGACAATGATTTTTTGCGAGCTAAAAGTATTGCTACTAAATTTCACTACATAATCCAATTATTATCCAAAAATATAAAATATTTTTAAATTGCTTTAGTGTATGATAAAATGTACGATAAAATGATGACATGTTTTATAAATACAGTTCTACGGTCTTAGTTTTTGTTCGTGGAAAAGAAAACGGTATAATTGACGGTTTTATAAACTAAGGAAAGCTTGCAGAACTGGTTTATTCTAGTTTTTGGACGTACAGATAGTTATGTAAAATGTAATGTATGTACAGTGGTAGAGCTAATAATTGTGATACTATTAACACTTTGTTATAACCTGACAAGGAAACAAATTCATTATTAATTACAGTTTAATAAAATAAAAATAACGGCTATAAACTATTTTTTTTAATAATATCCAATCTGTTCTGATATTTCAACAACTTTTCTATTATTTAGAATTTAGTTTAATTTTAGAAGAGTAAAACACGCTTTATGAACAAAGTGAAGTATACATTTTAACATTGCTTTTAGCATATCTCACTTTAGCGTATTATTTTACGTCTAGCCCACACGTCTCGTTTACATCTGACGGCTTTTCTGTTGTTAATTTAAACCTACTTCAAATTTTAAACATTTGTTTCCAATGCTGAAGTACTACCCGTATTTGAGACAATATGCCGACAACTCAAAGTCCATCCTACTTCGTCTTCAGAAATAATTATCTCAAATTAGCTACTTAGAAGAATAAACATTCGCGCCTGGCCTTGTGTATTTATACACAGGAGGAAGTGCACACAATTTATAATGTTATGCTCCGTAGAAGCCACATAGAAAGGTCAGCCAGTTCTTGTCTAAGGTCTGCTTCCGACAGAGCCACTCTTTTGATTTATGTATTTCTCAATAGATATTATTCTACCACATTTAACATCTCTATCGCTGGGCTTAAGTGGCATTAAACTAAGAGGCGTGAAGGTATTATAGTATGCCATGCTGGCCAAGTTAAGAATGAAGAACTTATTACATTTGATTACTTCTCCTACGTTTATTATTACAAAGATTAGGTATTTAGCAACTTTCATCGCCTAGGATCATCAGAGACTTACGTATGAATTGCATAACTTAGGTACTAATGAAATTCGATCACATAACATTAAAGATACAATAACGACAACAAGACAAAATCCTAGTACCCTGAAACCGTTGGCCCCGCATATTGTTAAAATCGCTGGTCTACTTCGAGAAGATATAAGAAGAGATAAGAAAATAAATTCACATCACATCAAATAAAATCGTTGAATGACGTGATCACACTGATCACATTATCAGCATCAGATCTCTGATTGCACACAAGTTAATTCACACTCGATACGAATGAGTGATGTGATTATAGTTCCGTCACGTAGCGTGCGTCACGCTTCATACGTGAATCCCTGCACGCTTCACACTCATCACGGCAGCGAGCCCCAACACTACGAATAGATGTTTGAAAACACGTCCTCCGTTCTCCATTCAATGCTTCTTCATAATATTTTTCTTTCTATGCCTTTTGTGTCGTGTAACATTGTTCCACCCGTATTACTTCACGATGTCATGGCCCAAACAACGTGACTAAAACGTATTAAGTTTTAAATTAACACCAGCTTTAAACATTGTTAACTCCTAATACACTCATATGACACCTAACAGCTTCTTGAAAATCTTACATGCAATGTCAATATGCATTGTATAATATTAGGTTCATTTAAATCTACTGTAGGTACCAGAATTCGTGGAGTACATCTCTTATCATCAAGTGTCACGAAGCCAGAGATTTCCAAAGTTTGGATTCGTGCTGATTTCCGAGCGATATAGTTAATGAGACAACGCGAACGAGCGGTGCGAGTCGTGAACGACAAAGGCGACGCCAGATAAGCCTCGGTACGTGAGCCGGCCGCGGCCGCCGGAACCTTGAATACAACCAACCGCGCTCCTTCCCTCGATATAATAATAACCGCTCAGTCCGTCCCGAGCCTTTACCGATACTACACGACCGATATATCCGACGATAAAACACGCGAAACTGGTCCTTATGACTCGCGCGCAGCTCCGAACAATGCAGCCCTCGCGTTCTCCCCCCGGGCTATTTCAGTGTTAGTGCTAGTTACAGTGACATAAAACATCATTAGTGAATTGTGACGAATGTGCCAAACAGATGATCTGCGTGCCATATTACATCATTTTTGCTATTTTACCAGGAGTATAATAAGGTGGGTAGATCAGAATGTTGACCTGCTGACATAGTCATAACTGTATTGTATGACTAAACAAATCCTAACACAGAAAGCCATTTGCATATGGACATCTGCTCTGGTTCCAATATGCTTGTGGGATAGTATGAGTAAATCGTCATGCTACATGCATTATGTGAATATTTGGAAAAGTAATGTAATTAGGAAAACTTCTCTATCAGAATGATCATCACTACATATTATGACTTTAAAAACTTTCCAATGAAGTTTCTTTCGCTGTTAGACGACCCTGTAGCCTAGTTGGTAGCGACCCTGTCTGCAAAGCGTGGGATCACGGGTTTGATTCCTGGTCGGGATAGATAAATATTTGTACTCGGGTCATGGGTCTTATTGTAAATATGTGTAGTCCATGCCACCCGCAACACAAATAACCTACTGTGGGGGTATGAGTGTGTAAGCGTTTATGTTTATGTTTCATCGCCATTTTTAAAAGCAGTCTTTTAGACTTTGTTCTACAAATTATTTTAGAAGCAATTACTTTATGTGTTGTATAAATATATTAAATATGTTGAATAAGAAAACTACAAACATGTGTCCACTGAACAACACATATCTTTAGATAAAATTAAGAAAATCCATTCAAAAATAGTAAAGGTATACCTACTTTACTTTTTCTTGAGAAAAATTAATATTCTTATTAGGAACCCCGATTTTCATTTATTTTTTATTATTGAATGAAATAGCTATTTCTTTGTTAATGTACAATATACTTACCTACTCAGCCAGTAGTCAAACTTTCCATGAGGCAGTCGAGTGTTACATTGACAGTTAAAACTCAATTAGAACACTTAAGAATACATTTAGGTCGCTCTGTAGCACAGTAGCTAACTGCATCACCATGTCTTGCGCTTGCAACCTTTAAAAATTACTACAGTTAAAAACATCATAAACAAACTAAGTTTCTCAAAAGTATTTACAAGTTAATTACTACACTTTTTTAATTAAAGCCAATAACCGAACATCGTAAAAAAATTAAATGTACGAGTATAAACTGGTTGCGGAGGATAACTAACTCGAACATCATTTGCACATTAATTAATGTAAAATCCTTCTATTCTATGAAACCCTCCTTCAAAAGATTTTCTTCAAACTTTCCTTACTTCCTGAAAAGATTTAGACATACATTTCCTTTATTTTTAATGTGCCGTAGCACTCCTGCTACGAGTCATCGTAGGCAATCGCTACGAACGTACTACTAAACTACAAAGTGTCGCTTTGAGGAATTTGGAAGGGCCACTACTGTTTTGTTAGGTGTTATAAAATTTGTTATTTGTTTGGCAATCCATTAAGGGCCTACTACTGAGCACGGGTCTCTCCTCTTAAGGAGGCCTAGAGCATACTCCACCGCGCTGCTCCAGTGCGGATTGGTGGAGGCCGAGTGTCGAAAGTTTTCAAATCGCCCGAGAGCCTCCGACATGGCTTAACGACTGTTATCTTATGATAACAACCTGGACCTACGGCTTTACGTGCCCTCCGAAGCATGGAAACGCTCAATAATTTTTTGCCACTAGCGGTCATCCATCCAACTACCGACAGCGCCCGTTGTTGCTTAACTTTGTCGATCACTTAGGATCGACGCAAGTCGTTGGGCTATGAGCGCTTCCATTCCGTTATTTGTTTATCGGGTAGCAATTATCACGTTCTGACTTCTAGGAACAGCCTAACTTTGATATCCGGCCCAAGGGAGTGCATGCAACTATAATTTCCAAAGTTACGTATATGCATATAGGAATTTGGCACTTGATTTAGAGACTGCATATATCCTGAGCATGTCCTGAGCTAACAGTGCTCATTTCTTTTTCGTTCATCTTTCGTTTTCTGTAACATTCTCGAAATGTGTGTGAAACTTAACAAACTGCACTTAGCCAGCGTGGTTAACTACCTTTAACGGTTAACCCTTACAAAGAGAGAAGACCCCAGCCAAGTATTGGGTAAGATGGAATTGCAACAATGACACTATTTATTTCATTAAACGCACATAAATAAGCTAGACATAATAGTATATGACTATAATAGTTAACCAGTATAGTAATCATTTTTAATGTAGATACTGACATTTTCCTGCTATTTACTTGGAGGAATCTCATCCAGAAATGAGTCATTACATTCCACATGTAACACGTGTGCCGTTTGAAGATCCGCAATCCTACGACAGTTTGTTGCATTATTAATAACTTCTGTTTTATCACTTTGTATGTAATAAAATCTCTTGGTTGTAGTACTCATAATATTTAAAATAAAGATTTAAGTTAAAAAATGGACTATCAAAATTTTTTTGACTAATAATATCAAACGAACGATACATTAATATACTTCAATGGAGCTTGACTACTACTGCTATGTTATAATGACATTAAAAAAGTTATTTTATTTCAAACTAGGAAATCGCCCTCGCTTCGCATCGGGAAAAATAGTAAAAATATATAATATAGCCTATGTCACCCGGGGATAGTGTAGCTTCCCAACAGTGAAAGAATTTTTCAAATCGGGTCAGTAGTTTCGGAGCCTATTCAATGCAAACAATCAAATCTTTCCTCTTTATAATATTAGTATATATATACGAAACTTTTTATTAATCAAATATCAAAAGAATAATAGAAAGTATTATCATCAATTGACAAAATTGTTCCAGTCTCGATTGTTTCTTTCTGTCAGCATAAAATTTCTGTACCTACTCTGATGCAACCGGTCAATGCGAGGTAGTTAAAAGCTAGTCATATTGTTATTGGCCTTTGGATGACCTCGCGTGCGCGTCACGCTACATCTACCTAAATACACGCTTGTTGATCTCGCGGAAAACGTCGGAAGATTCCGTTTAAATTATTGACTACATTCACTTTGAGTGACCTGCGTGCACGGATACATTAGACTACTATCTTACGTTCACTCAAATGTTACGAACTAAAACACAATGCTTTTACGTGTTTTACATATTCTCATGATGTACTGCTTAAAACGAATCGTAATGGTTCCGGCGTTGCGCAAGCCAGTGCAAGGTTGACTAGTTGACTACCATGAAGCTGCATGCACTTTCGCGAATTATAACTGGGGAATGCCGCTGACCTGCATTATTTTAATCATTCGTTTTTATTTGTAGTTCCACTGTGACCGGAAATAACAATGAAATCGGAAATGGCTGACATTTATGATAACAACATGAGATTAAGGAACATACAATTAATTAATCAACCGCATATTTTTATGACAGATATTTTTACTCGAATTGCGTAGGTATGTACTATTTAATACGTTGCGTACCTACAGAGAGTCATAGTGAGAAAATATGAACGCGTTTAAGGTTCAGTGGCGTTTCGTATAAATCTTTAGGAAAGCAGTTTAAGTTTTCATTCAGTAATTAATTATCAACCTATATTATATTTTTCAGTCGCAATTGCATCAGCTAAATAAATAGCTAGATAAATAACCAAATAAAATTAAATCACAAATGTAATGTCATATCATTAAATCCGTAATTATTATTTTACTTCCAAACTTGATACTGTTATTTGAAATTGATACATGCTGTTATTATTCATAATATGTAGTTTTAACATCTATTATAATAAAACTCAAAGTGTCTGTTTGTCTGTCCGGGCATCACATAAAAACCCTTGAACAGATTTCGATGAAAATTGGTAAAGTTGTTACTGATACCCTGGGTCATATTTTAGATAACTTTTTATCCCGGAAAATTAAAAGGTTTCCCGGGAAAATAGGATAAAAATTTTAATATGCAAAGCTGCGGGCAACAGCTAGTTGTCTATAAAGCTATCAACTGTCAAACAACGCTCTGTTGGCAATCGGTTGCACTACTTCATTGAAACGTCATTATTTTGTAAAGCGATCTAGTATTATGAGTCATCGTACAACAAGCGAAAGGACTCCTCAGATAATTCGACGTTCGTTATAATGTAAAGATGTTATGTCCGACGAATACGGATTCATTAAGCCTATTTTTTACATTACCACTCAATTTTTGAAATTTTTGTCTTCTTATGTCATGTAAATTAAAACCAATTTAATAGTTTAAAAATAAATACGAGCTTTTATAGTATAAATTTACTAGATCTATGTGAATGTGGTGGTGTGGTAATCTATGCGATTGTGAATGTAGTGTTAATCGTTAAGGATTTCTCTCGTGTGAAGCGAAACCTCAGTGTAGTATTAGATCATGCTTATCACAATAATGCATAGTTATCAGAATTTAAGCAATATATGCATAGTTATCAGAATTTAAGCAATGATAGACTAGCGATTAGAACGTTGGTCTCCCGAACGATGGGACACTCGGGTCCCATCCTGGCATGCACCTCTAATTTTCAAATATTATGTGCATATTACAAGTTAATTATCACTTGCTTCGGTGATGGAAAACATCGTGAGGAAACCTGACACCGGAGAGTTCTTCGTAAAGTTCTCAAAGGATCATGAAGTCTACCAATCCGCACTTGGCCAGCGTGGTATACTATGGCCTGTACCCCTCACATTGTGTAAGAAGACCCCGAGCCCAGCAGTAGGACAATTACGAGTTATTACTTTGCTTTGCTTTGCTTTAAACAATATAAAAATTTCAACTCGTTAAGATCAGGAAGTTGGTCTAACTAAGCTTGCAATACAGTTTAAGCTTAATAAAATCGTTTAAAAATCTAACGTTTAAAATTTTATTTAATAATAATGAACAGATTTTCTTATTCACCATTATCGCTGCACTAAGAAGCCTGATTTACTCCGGAACCAAGTGGTAAGTGTCCATTACAAAGAACATCATTATATGACAGGTTCCATTATGCGCTAGTTCTCACTAGCTTTTAGCACAGATACAACAAAGTAATGCGATCAAATTCATAACAACGTATCATAATTTCCGTGATACGAACCTTGGATTGTTTAGCACGCTAGTGCGACGTGTCAAATACATGACGATGTACATCACTCTTTTTGGGAATTCGCCGCAATTACTACAAATATTACTCACACAGTTCAAATATGGAAACATATTACGTTGTATTTACACTGCATATGAAATATAAGATAATAATGGTAATATTCATTGCGATGTAAATGATGTGCTAATACCCGATTCTTTGCATTAGATTTAAATTGGCCACTACTAGCACCAGACAAAACGGGTGACTTATAGGATACGGAAGCAGAGGGTATATATTAGCTATCGGTTCCGATAGATACCGTCAGATACTTAGTTGTTATTAACGTTGGGAGCCTTTAAACCATATAAGAAACTTAGACACTTGGATTACATACTCGTATTAATAACTCCTTTAGCAATCCTTAATGGAGCAGCATTGTAGAGTATAAGTTAGACTTATGTTATGTTATGATATGAGTAGACTTTTGAAACATGCACTAGTTTTTAAGTTACATCCCTAGCAATACAACAATGAAAATCGCTTCCATTCGTCTAGTAAATATACTCGTACCTACATACGTGACACAAACGTACAGACAGAGTGACAAACAAAAATTCTAAAGATTTTATGACGCTCCTAAGCCGCTAATCAGGCTAAAAGACCCCAAAACTACATTAGCACTTACAACCGTAACTGCCCTACGTATAATAAAAGACATCTCAGAATGAAACGAATTAGACGCAATCGTGTTCAGTCCTATTTTATGAAATATGTATGAAATACTTCACCATCTTTTAGTTATATGTATATTACAAATCAGTAAGAAGAGGATTCTGCCATTGAATAAGGACAAGATAAAATAGGAAGATGAACATAAAGCACTTAGTATTATTAAGTATGCATTATCGTCATCATCACAATAAATATCTTAATGTAAATACAATAGTTTAGTACATATTTACAGTATCACCATTAAAATTTTGTAAATGTCACGTTTAAAAGGTTTTTTATAATTTATTAAGTACCTTAATGACAATGAAACCTCAGTAAAGGGCAGTATATAACTTCCTCTTATTTATCTTTCTTACGGCCGCACTTAAGAGTCACTTAACGGTTACTAAAACCGCTCCTTAGTACAGAATTTGTACTGTGAGTCTGTACTAAGGAGCGATTTAAGTAAGCTTTAAGTGAAGTGCGGTCGTTAAAGCCACAGAATAATTGAATCCAAACCTTACATGCAATATGCACTTTCATACCACTTAACATGACAGCGTAACGATATTGTAATGTTAAATTCCATTTCCTAGAAGCAATTTAAATAATTTCTACTGCAACCATTTTCATATCTAATTATATTCATTATCGCGGTGTGTTCCGTATGAAGTAAATCATGCAAATTCGCTTTTAGAAAATTCGCTTTTGCTCCTTATTCCGGGTGGTACGTGGATAAATGGTACAATTCAGTACCGTATTATTAGTTATTATTATACCACTTATCGTCTCATAATTAAACTTACACGTTCTACTTTGTAAAATAAATAACCAAGTAATCGTTAACTATATATAGGAAATTATTTTCTTAACATCTTTTAAAATTTCGGTCGTTTGTCCAAGAATGGTCAGCCGTGCTGTACTGCAATTGTAGAGGCAATATATAATAAAATATAGTTATTAGTTTTTATTATACAATATATAAAACCATACTAGCCCTTTATTGTATGATACCTTTTCTTTTCAATAAAATATATTGTAATATGCTTATGTTCCGATAAGAAATGTGAACGCTCTTATACAGGACAATTATTGTTCCAATTTATTTCAGAAAAGGCAATCTATTTAATATTTACTGTATGATGAAAACTTACAGCAATCATATAAATCTAAAATAATAATAATAATAATAAATCTATTGTTGCTTATATAAAATAATATTTAATATTTAATATCATTATTATATCTAATAATATTAAATATAATATAATATTTAATATCATTATTATATCATATTACCAACTTTGTCTCTCAATGAAAAAATTTTATTTATACAATGTCGTTTGAATATCTGATAAGAAACAATATTACAATCAGCCTTCATAGCTTTTATAAGACGTAGTAAGAGAATATCTAAACATGAGGTGAATAAGAATAGTCGTTAATGTCGCATGTTCGTATAAACAAATCGAGTGCGGCTACTGATTGTGAACGTAAAGATCATGTTACCCGAAGCGAAGCTTAGGTGGGTTAATTTCACTACATGTCTGTGGTTAATTTACTAGTCATAAATGCCATTCAAACTACACAGGTTGCTACTTTCTGTCGTCGTTTTGATGTTAGATAACCAAAATGCTTTAAGTTACCGAGACACAATACTAAAAAAAACAATGTGTGCAACACGTGGTAGAAGTGAAACCTTCAAAAATTTTGGCTTCAAGATAATGAGACGAATGTAAAATTTCGGAAAGATGATAATTGTAGGTTTTATATTAGTAATGATCATAGTGATGTAAAAAAAACAGTGGTAACTAACGCTATCTCTTAACATAATATGAAGAGTATGAGCAGCTAGCGCCATCTATCCAGCAATAAAACGAATCTTCTATGTTGTTCCTCGCGCCATCTATGGATACAACTTAGCACTTTTTAAAGTAACACAAAGAGAACCACGAATATAAGAAACACTGTATAATGCTTCCTATCTCATTTTCTTCCACCTCAATTCTTATGAATTTATGTGTCTGTCTCTATTTACTGTCGCTTTTCATCGACTTTCAAATCACAACGATGCTAAAGAAGTTTTCACTTTAAAAACCAAAATGTACTCCAGTTTAACTGCACGCCCGGAACACTGCACAAAGACATTGACTGACATTGGCTCCATAAGCTAACATTGAGCCGTGCTTTGTAATTCAATTACAAATATAAATCGATCAAATTAGCTTTTATAATTGAGCCAGGTGTTGCCACACAGCCGAGCCCACGCTTCCCCTCCGCCGCACAATATTAATTACATAGACGTTATCTGTTCAACCAGCCTGGAATTCTCTTAATTCTCTTAATGCAGCTATCTAACTCAAATATCTAATTACTGGGCCTTGGCTCGAATACCGAGTGTCCGTTGTTTTTGTGCCAGGCTGTCATTTGAGAAGGTTGTACCGAAGCACTACTCAATGCAAACTTGTTGTCCGACGTTAATGTCAGTGCAGTCGCTTGAAAAATTATCCGCGCACAATAGAGGACGATGATCCATTTACATCCGTCTACATGATTTATTGGATCGCTGGTGAATGTGCAAGTACAGGTGATGAAGTGGACTGTTGCTGCTATCAATTTATCATTAAGTAACCTGACAAGCAAATGCATCGACTTAATTTGACGTGGCGAGATGATTGCAAGTCAGAAATGATACCAGTTGTAAGATCAATGAGAACCGGCAGCTTGTGACGCGCACGGTATAATAGATGTGACATTAATGATACCTGAAAAGGGATTAACAAGAACCACTAGACTAACTACCAGATTATAACGTTCATTCACAAATAGTTACAACTTATATAAGTATGTATATTTATACAGACAGAGTGCATGCATGCATGCATATTGTGTATGCATTGATTTCATTATAACGTAGTTCTGATCCGGGAATATATTGGTCTAACTCTGATGGGAAAAGGTTGAAATCTATTTGAGTTAACCCTTGATTGTAATAAAATAAATAAATAACATTGGGGGTGGTACATAATTCGTACGTACAATATAATTTAAGCTCTAGCGAGGTATCTAACACGCACGCTCCGCATGACGATCTTTCTAGAACTTTACATTGCCAATCGTTTGAGTTGTTAAGTTGCGTTATAATGCTATCAAAACAGATAACATATTACATTCCAAGCAGCGATATTGGTATATTGCACGGCATATGCTACAGATGGTGTTTGGCGAGCAAGGTCAAGATCCAAGCGACCAATCGGAACTGTTATGTAAGCGGTCAGCGCACAACTCACGCCGGCGCTTATCTACAATTCCACACATAACACTGAACTCCTTCCTAAACTATCACGCGTTCCCGGCAGCACCGACGGAACAAGTTTTTGCATTTAAGACAGGTTGCCAATGACTTTCACTTAGAACACAGGCTCTCAAACTTAGATCACTTACCGCAACGTTTCATTCAATTGTTTTTACTTTAAAAATTGTGAAGTTACAGAAAAAAATCTCAATACTTGAGACTTTTTGCATGGTTGCCCATACAGGATTGAGATATTCAGGCAATTATTGTGTATACAACATTAGAACTGTGTACAGTGTGTTCAGCGACCAATTAGCGATAATTTAAGGGCATGAAATATACCTAATTTTATTAATAAAAACACACACATGGAAGGGTTTAGCCGTCTTTTTTTTCAATGTAGCATATAGCTGGACGCAAGAGCTATGAAAACTCGCATAAGGTTCATATTCAAATAGCAATAAGTCACCAGTCTTGCAATTTAGAGCATTAATTTTGATATCGTTTTGTACATAATATCCTTTTTAATCAATGCATGTACTAAAAAAAGGTGTGTTAATGTGCTAGTTTTTGAAGTATGTCAGAAAAACAAAAAAATTTGGGAACATTTTGACTACATTGAGTATCATAATCTTTTTTGTAATGAAAAGAGAGTACCTTTCAATTAATAGATTTTTCACATCTATGGGACCAGAGAAATCGAAGTCTTTCGGCAGAGTCGTATAACATAATAAAAAAAATTAAAATTGCGCCAATTCTAAAAGGAAGAGGGCTAGACCCCATATGTAATAATTATGATACCCATGATACCCATATGTGAGCATTTTTGTCGATAAAATTATAGGTATATTTCATGGCCTTAAATTTTTTTGACTTTGAATTTGAAAACATTATTTTTGACTCTTTGGTCACTTTAGGTAATGTACTAATACTGCTCGCTTCCCCAATTGTATCTTAAAGCGCCTTCCATTGCATATTATTGCCCACTTTGAGGATAACTGACTTCAATTATAGTCAGCGAGACGTTGCACGCTTAGATAAATACTGGGTACTGGGGTTTGCGAATAATTTACCGGGAAATTCATGATATTCATAATTTTGATTACTTCCTTCCTTAGCATTTCAATTCTGTGGTTAAAGAGGTTGGAGTGTGAAATATTTGTTTCCCTCTATATTTTTATTAAAATATTCTTGCTCTTAGAGCTTTTAGAAGAGTATTAAGATTTATAAGTTTTATTTTTGAAAGATGTGCTGAGGAGTTTCTTTGCGGCTTTTCGTCGCCTCCATGACAAAGCACCTTTCCGAAAAGCTAGTAGATTAAAAATGACGTGCATAAGTTTATCAGTGATACCTACATGAATAAAAGATTATTTCATTTCATTTCATTAATGTCATAAAATTAGTAATACGCGTTATTGAGTTAGACAAGTAATTTTGAGTGCTTGATTATTTTTTTGAACTTGGCTCTCATTTCACATTTATGTTTTTGATGAGATTAATCAATTACAAACTAATGCCACAACGTGAATGTACGCAGAGTAGACGTAGACGTATATTTCATTGCTTGGGGTATTTGCCTCTTAAACTTAATTTCACTAAGACTGTGCTCCTTAAATATAAATAACAGCAAAAGAAAGTTAGGCACAATTATAATAGTTGTAGGTTTAACGACTTGAAGTGATCGCTTACAATCATATTTACCCATTAGGTTTGTTTTGTTGGTACCATTAGTACTCGTGGCTCTACTTGAGCCTATGGGTTCCTAGGATCCGATGTTATTTACAGCGAAGCGGGCCAATGACGATTACATTTTCTATAAATCTAGGGAAAGCCTAAAAAAGGTTTATTACCAAACGGCCCTCGAACTTGGCATCTTGTGTAACCATAACAAAACAGATTGTCATACCGCATGGTATTTAATTTAACCTACAGCGCTTTCCGCGGCCCTAAGCATACCGCGTTGCGCAAGGATTTGTTTGCCTATCAATTAACCAGTTTCACGGAAATATTCGCCGAAATACTATCTAGGATCAATAATGGATAGGTATTCGTATAATATATGTATAGATACGTATATCACAAGTACAAGTATTAAATAGCAATGTTGACATAATTTTGAACGCTATTAAGAATTATTAGATAAAAAAGAAAAGAAAAGAAGATATAAAAGATATAATACTTTAAAACTTTTATGAATGAACATAACACTTTTTAAAAAACATTCAACTCTTACGAAACATTTTAGTCCGCTGATTCGTAACTAAGACATATCACTCATACACCTATATGTATAGGCATGGTATACAAAGGGTTTTAAATTAAAAGGTAATACAATCGTCAAATTAAGGTTAGCAGGCCAGCAGGTTTTGAAGGCTACAACTCATTGTATAACACTCATAAATAACCGTTATGCATAACTTATTAACATTGTTGACGGCTTGAAACGGAAACCCACAGACAAAATGGAAATAAAATTAAACATTACTTAATTCTATACTTATTACTATATTTCTCATGAAAAAATATGTTATAATCATTGAAGTATTATTACTAGCGTATAGAACCGACACCGCGAACACCATGTATGTCCCAATGCATTGGCGTCACGTGGCTTCAATCTTCAATGGATTCGTTCGATTTTGAAAGGAGAACGGGGGCTCAATTTTGAAAATTGAACCTCCCGGGCGGGACACACATTTTGTTTGAGGTGTCTGTTCTATGTCATTATACTTCAACGATTATAATAAAATTATTTTCAAAGACTTCCTAGAATAGTTCAGTGTCTACCTAAATTAAAATTCCTCACATAATCGAATTTATTGTAAAATAATATATGGCTCCCAGTACTGAGAGATCTCAGTTAAAAAACTTAAAATCTACGATAATTTAAAATATAATCGTCTATGTGTGCGGTTTACAGAATTTTCCCCGGCGAGCCGATGGACTAAACTAAGGGATTGATAGTCAATTTCAATTCGATACAGGTCACTATCATAAATAAGAAAAGATTCATCTCTTGGAAATAAGATGGATGACATTAATTTACTCATTGCATTACAGCATTACCTCAGTGTAAAATTTTCTCTTACCACACAAATAATGAATGTACTTATAGAAAACATTTTGTATGCCGCATGTGTGTGTATTTTGTTGTACTTAATTTCAATTACTAATTAAAACACTTTTATTACACTTTTTTATTACACTTTTATTTTACTTAATTTAAATCATTTTCATTTTTTCATTTTCATTTTCAATTACTGGAAATATAATTGTTTTGTTTTGAAAATATGTTACATACACTTTTTTCCGCAACCAAACCATTCCTGACATTTGCCTTGCGGCAATTCTCCTTCATCTCAACGTTCATTAAATTTAATACCGATTACTCTTAATGGTGCATGAATGTTATAAAATATTTGAAGCACGTCCATTGAAACATTTACGGAGTCGTCAACATTACAATAAGCAAGGCCGAAGCTGCTGGCAACATCCTCATCAGATACCCTCATTATACGGTCGTTGAAGGATCGACAAAGGATGTTGACTCATGTAAATCTAATACGGAATACAACAATGTTCGGGTTTTCCGTGTATAATTCAATGATATACCTGCTAAGTTAGATAATTTTTTCTTGCCTTAATGATTATGTTACATTTTGGCCGATGTCTACGAGTGATACACTCAGCGATCTAAATTCGACTGAAATGTGTTAAGTGTCATAATACATTCCCACATTATTTGTTTTGTATTTCAATATCACCTTCATTGACGCCGTTCCTAATTCTGATTAAACAAATTAATACCGACGCTTTGTCAAGTTTTGACATACTCGTGAATATAAGTAGCTTATAAATTACCATATACCACCGCCACAATGTATCAATTGAACCATTACCATCGTTGAATCGATTAGGACTGGAGTTACAACTTTATCTTTGTACATTAATCCTCCTTCAGCATCAGATTGTCTCTGATGTTTTTTGTTGTTTCTGAGAAAATCGCTGGCAAAATCTAATTGTAACAACACAATAATCATCTGAGTTGACCCTGACTTGTCTATGAACGCCCTTGCTATCACCCACGGACCTGAGGTCATGCCCAGTATCCGGTGGCCTTAGCCGTTCAGCCAACGACCCACTGCCTTCCGGGTAGACGCTATGAGGCCGCGTACAAATTAAGCTACAGCGTTTGATTGATTACATGACAATTTAATCGATTAAATGTGTGCGTTTCGCGATGTTATTTCCTGCTCTATGGATGTTAAATTCTGCAGCTCTGCATGTCTATATGTAGCTGCTGATATATTCGCATTCGCATATATATTTGCCAGGATTTCAACGAAAATTTCGTAGTAATATTTTTATTATACTATCATTTGGTAAGTATTACCAGGGATTTCAGAAATATCATCTTTTTTTGGTGTTTGCATAGATTTTCAATTTTTACTTATTTTTTATTTTTATATCCCCAACCAAACCATTCCTGGCGGAAATTCTCCTTCGTCTTAGCGTTCATTAAATTATAATAACTGCGTGTTTTTTATTAGAGCTTGCATAGATTTTTGATAGAAGTTTAGATATGTACCAATGGAGATTAGATTTGGCAGTTTCGTGACAAGGCGTACATACATATCTACAACTCACAATGTAAAGTTGCGCAGTCAGTATATCTATTGAATTCATTACAACAGAGCTATTGTAGTTTATATAAGTAAGTTTGTATGGAGTTATATACTCCATACATGCATTTTCAACAACAAATGCAAATCCATTCTACTACTTAGGTATAACCTGCTGCATTCTACTGCTTATAAATATGGCTGTAGATATTTTTAAGCTATAATCTTGTAGTCTTCAAAATTCACCAGGATTTTTCTAAATATACCTATGTTAACATAAAATTTAAATAATAAAATAAAAATTTGTAAAAAAAATATTCCGCATCCCCATTATAAAACAGAAAATGGACAAAGTCATTGGCCTAAACTTTTTACACATAACCTGTGATATTCAGCCTCGAACTGACATCTGATACTCGTATTTTATTGGCTAACTTCCATAGCGGCCTTACAAGTCACAATGATTAATTATATTAACATCCATATTAACGAACAACTAATGTTATCTTTTTTAAGATACAAATCCTTTTGTATCATTATTTAGTTGGAAACCTGTGCGATTCCATTCCATTATTTAAATTCACCTTTCGGTGAATGAACCTTGTTATTTGCTTAGACCGACATCTTATTTAATGTTAATGTTAACAACTAAGCGACAACCGCAAGCTTTAACAAAACTAACTGATTAATGATGATACATGCTGATTTTGATTTGCTTAATGACAAAACCTCATGTTACATTTATCTTTGTAAGATAACATTTTTTGTTCCCAGACCTCTTACCATCACTCGGTGCATCAAAAAATACTAAGCTAATAATTCACCTCTCAATGGCCCTTATATTTTCAGCTCAACCCACATATTTTCAGCTCAATCCTTAATTTCAAATAACTGAAGTATATAATCTTCATCCAACCTTATTTACACTTAATATTCTAACAGATTAAGTCTATTAATTTTCTATTAATAAGATATAACATAACGGACACATTTTTGGAAAGATACATTATTTTATTATTCTTAATTAACGAAATATTTTTTTCAATAATCAATAAATAAATAACGCTTCACACTCATAGCCCCACACTAGGATTCCCTGTATCGTGGGTGCCATGGACAACACACAAGACAAGGACACTCACACCCAAACCGAGAACAGAAATTCAAACTCAACATTCAAATTTCCGACTCGCTGGGAATCGAACCCAGGACCCTTGGCGCGGCGATCCGGCATGGTAACCATTGCGCCACACGGGTCGTCAATAACTTAGGAGTATAGTGTTTACTTGAAAATAAGAAGTTAGTTTTCTATACAAATGTAAGCATTATAGGTGTTTAATTTATAATCACTTCGGGCTTCGAATCATATTGTGTTGGTAATTAATATTGATATCTAATTCCTCAAACGAGTGCAATGGAAAGTTCTAGACTGAATGGCCGACGTAAGCACTAACTACGTTACTTGTATTTTTGTGCGGTGAATCCTAAACAAGTTGCTGCAACTATAGATGGCAGTCATTTCGACCAATCATTAATGTGAAGCAAAAATTGCGCAAAACAGTTGTCAAGTATTTTCAACTTTATAATTTTATACTCCCAGGTTGGACTAATAAACTAAATATCTGCGCACATTGAAATATTAAATATTGTGATTATACATATGCACTCAAACTGTACATATAAACCGATATTACATTTCAAATGGGTCGTCTGATAGACAAACTAAGACATTAATTTGGATGAAAAACAGTTTAAAATCATCTATTAACGCTTATATATCTGCCCCGACCGGCGATCGAACCCGGAACTCCTCACTCGGTTTGCAAGGACACCAACTAGTGAGATACTTACATGGTAATGAAAACAAGACACCTAATATATTATAGCTGTTCTGGCAAATATGTCATACATGTATCCATACAAACAGATGAAGTACAGGGCATGAGATATAGTTGTAAAAATAAAACAATAACGCATAATAATTTATTAATAGCAGAAAAACATTCGTCGACCTTCGTATTATTGACGATATAAATAAAATACTGGTTAGGTAATGATACTTAAAGTGTGTTTATTCATTCTTCCGGTTAGAGATAAAAAATAAATGCTCGTAAGATTACTTCCGATACTTACGCTATGATTCTTATACTGCGCTTGCGATAAATTTATATCAAGATTATTAACGTAGCCTCCGATAAATATACGATGAATGAACTAAAGTTAATGAGCTGTATATGTATATTGTTTTTTAAAGAGCTTTTTCATTCTTCGTGATAGATATTGTGCTGGCAATCAAATAACAGGGAAAGACCTTGGTATCGGTCTTAGTTTAGCTACCAACAGATGAAATAATTTTATATTTATCTTTATATTAAAGGTGTTTAAAGGGGCCACTTAATGCCTATTGACCCTGTAGTTATTCATATAAGGTGTTATTTATAATATAACACCTAATAAGGTCTTAGATATTTATTAATAAAAACAAATATGTTATTTGAAATAAAGTAAATAGTAGGGTATGTTTATATTTTTATTCCAAAACTCCCACGAGGATCAACAATTTTAAATATATTGGGCAGACTTACATTTTGCTATAGCTGCTACTTACAGTACTTACATTGCTAAGATAATCAGGTTGTGGTAAGGTTCAGCTAGATAGCTAATATTTTCATAACGTATATAAAGCAGTGGCGTGCCTAGGCTTTTACAACAAGGCCAGCCCAATTGTGTCGTACAACTCAGGATCTCAGGATCTTTGGCCCGACAAAACAGAACACTCCATTCCATACATATGTATAATATTTACCAACAAATAAAACAGATAATTATTAATTTTAACAGCTGCAGAGTGACAATAGTACCTAAAGCAATGATAGTAAGCTGGGCTTTTCGTCTTGTATGGTTATACTGCCTCTGATATAAAGGTAATTATAATTAATGTGGTCATACAATTATGTAAATCTCCATGATTACCGTGAAGTTTATTTGCGGTAAGTAACTTGTGCAATTACGTTTAATATATGTGACACTGGGTAGTCTATAATTCTACATATAATGTACCATACAAGTTAGTTACATATTTATAACTAACTAACTAACTTGCATAAGCGTGATCTTTATGCCGTGACCATGCTTATAAACTAAAAGTAAATTCCACTTAATCGATTTTAAATATGTAAACTGTATAAGCCAAGGGCCTTTTAAACAAACTAAATATTCTAGATTTGATATCATGGACTCCTTGTACCTACACCATCCCCAGAATATCTTTCGTATTATTTTAAAGAATGACATTGGATAAATTAAAACCTTAGCATTTGTTATTTATAAGGTGTTATATTCGAATTTCTCTATTTTCTGTTTATCTTCAATTTTTTTTTATCATTCGTCTTTAATATTAAATCCAATGTAACTAAAAAACCAATCGCGCCCTTTTTTATCTGGAATTCACACTTTTCTCGTAGAATTTAATTTCACTTTGATTTAACAGCTTCGTATTATTTCGCCGACTTTACACAATACTATTGAGAGTTATTATGTACTTGTTTCTTGTACTTACACTATTTTCATTTTTCTTTTTCCGGCAACGCAGCTATTTCCATAAAAAAATAAAGTGCCTATAAAAATTTACTTGATTTAAATAATTAATAGTACCTTAGTAACATGTTATAATCGTCGGAATAACATTTAAAAGTCAAAGTCAAAGTCAAAATATTTTATTCATATAGGTATCACTGATACACTTATGCACGTCATTTTTTGGCTTTTCGGAAGGTGCTTTGTCGTGGAGGAGAAGAAAAGCCTAAAGAATTTATAAAACCTAATATCGGTTATGTAATTAATTAGCAGCTACTGGGTTCTTCATTAGAAATAAGAAAACTGTTTTACATAATAATGTGAAATACGAGGTAATTTTTATATTTTCAGTTACGTTTGAAGCAGACCAGCTTAATTTAATTGTGAGAAAAATGGTTCGAATTTTTTTATTATATAATAAGTTTTATACATATACGGTGCCATAATTCTTGTGACGGAGAACTTAATTACCACCAACAAATAACAGTATTTTGTGCATATCATCATTGGAGCTTTACTTCTGTCGCTAATTTAAATAAGTTGAATCCTAAAAAAATTTTTTTTTTTAAACGCTTTTATTTCAATAATGTTTAGTTTATAAAATTAGCTACAAGTTGTGAAAATTTCAAGTCTCTACGTAAAATAGAACATAGAGAATTATGCGTCTAAAGTCTGAAAATCGTTTTTTTTAATTTAACAACAAATAAACAATGAAAATTAGTTTAAAATATGATTTTCGTGTATTGTCATCGGAAATACACATGTCTGCCAAATTTCATCAATTTTCATTAAAGGGAAGTCATTCAAATTAACGTTACAAGATTTGATGCTTTGATGCTTTGATGCTCCGAAGTGAAGCTAAATAAAAGCGTTTAAAAATCGGTAGAGCATAGAAATAAGTATGATAAAATACTTTATAATATTTGATGTTTTATTGCTCAAGCATCTTTAGGTCATCAATTGTTTGATAGAATGGAAAATCCTTTTTAGCATTATCATAAACAAATTTTCATCTCTTAAAATTTATGTTTAAACACAATCCATCGTTATTTAAACACAATCTCTACTTTGGTATTTTTATGTGGTATTGTATAACAAAATAATTTATTTATTTATTTAATTAGTCTTTATCGGTATTAAACTTTATTTTCAAACTGCATTAATTCATTTAAGATATTCATGTCTTAAAATTTTGTTATAAAAGCATTATCAAACATGTCGATTTTTTAATGTTCTGTAGCATTTAAATGTAACTGGCATAATGCACTCAAAAAAGTAATAGATAAATAAAGATTAAGTTCATTATTTAAATGTTTACTTACGCAACTATCACGATAAGCCTCGTCAGTTTCACATGATGCTGCAATATACTCAAACATCACGAAGTTCTTGTGTCGTTCACATTTATATGCGCAAAGATTAATGTGTTGACATTATAAATACCAAGTTTAAAACAACAATAGCAAACTGAAAAAGCTTGCTTGCGAACGTAAATGCGTTTCGTGAATACCAAGCGTTGTTCGATTGCAGTCAAAATGAATATAATTATATTTAATATTATTAGTATAATAATATATTTACTTACGAGTTACTTCAGTATTATTTTAAAGAACTAAAGCGCTTGTAAGACACACTTTTAAAGAACGTTTTGAATTAATTCAGTCTAATAATCCAATTTCAATTATTCTACTAATTACTTTAAAAATATGGTAGAATGTAATGTTTAAAATAATTAGGAAAATTAACGAAAGTTACTACTTTACTTAAAAATGGTTTTACGATTTTAATATAAAATTTAATGAAATAAGCTCTCTCTACAATATGGACTCGAAAATTTGAATATTTCTACGTAGGTAAAAGTCGTTGATGTCTTTTACTAAGTTAATGAATTTCACGGACTCGTTCTCCTGCAAACAAAACTCATCACCAATTTATGACAAACATACAAAGACAAAATCATTTCTGTGCGCATTTAAAATTTATGGATTTACCTAGCTGGGCTTTTGTCCCGCTCTAGTAGTGTAGCTAGAAGCAAAGCAAAGCAACAACCCATAATTGTCCCACTGCTGGGCTCGGGGTCTCCTCTCACAATGTGAGGGGGTACAGGCCATAGTCTACCACGCTGGCCAAGTGCGGATTGGTAGACTTCACACACCTTTGAGAACATTATGGAGAACTCTCAGGTGTGCAGGTTTCCTCACGATGTTTTCCTTCACCGAAGCAAGTGATAATTAACTTGTAATACGCACATAATATTTGAAAATTAGAGGTGCATGCCAGGATTTGAACCCGGGCCGCCGCGTTCGGGAGACCAACGTTCTAACCACTAGGCTATCACTGCTATGATACTGTGTAGCTAGAATACTGTCCCCAATCCAACCCATTGGAAAATTTTACCTAATATTCTACGTAATCCGCCTCGCTAGCTAGCACTTGCTTGAGAATAATTATAAATATAAATATTTAATTGTACAGTAATTGGAATACCACTATATTTGTACAGCTTTGTATTATGTACTATATATCTTCTGTGGTATAACATGATATAAAAAATCGCAAGATTTGAAATCCCAATTAGGAAGCGATTTATTTCAACATTGACATAATACTATAGGTCAACCATTTTGATATGGACAATGCTCAACTAAAACTCTGTTTCTAAGTAAAAAGCTACTTTGCCCTTTACCTACCGCTTACCTACACGCGCAGTCCGCTCCCACCTGATATTTCATCTGTAGCCGTCTACAATCTGGCTGAAAAAAGTTACTTTACTTAAAACCGAGTAAACTTCGTGACAAAATACTTTGGGTTATTTAAATCACAGATTTAAATGTCATGCAGTTCTATTCCTAATTTACAACTAGATGTTTGTGTAAATACTAGAACTAAAATACCAATCTCATAAAGCACCCATTGACAAGCCACGTCCGTTAAGGTACTAACTAGGTGCAGGTGCACATTCCAGCCGCGATGATCATGAGATAACCTATTCACATTTATTGTCGCTACAATAAATAAGTTTGGTTTGGCAAGTAACAAACCAAGGATAGATTAAACTATAGCCATAAAGCTATATAATTGCAGGTTTGTACATTGTATATATCTCGGCTGCAAGAAATAGGTACTAACTTCTAATTTAGACAGTCACTTTGAGAATTGCGTACCTATAATCTTTTGAGATCCTTCCACTATTAGTATTGATTAAAGCTGCTATTTATACGGAAATCCCTGTCCAGGATTTATCCTAATTGGGACGGGGATTTTTTTGATTTGGAATTAGATAAGCCTGATCGATAGCACAAAATATAGAGCAATAAATTAAAACAAATCTTAATCATTTTATTTTTATAACAAAAATATTTGAGACAAATGTCTAAAACTTAATTTTTTGTGCGGCGTCGGCAGTTTAGCATGGTAACTCTAGTAGGTATAAAGAAATACATTGAGATGATTTCATATGCTAACAAAAAGTGTGATTAAAAACCCAACGGAATTGGATTATCCCATTAGGCGGGTTCTTTTCTGACGAATACATCCTTAATCTTTTATTCAATTTATTTTAAGTACTTGTTCATCATCTTTTTTACGGGTACGGAGAAATAAATATAAACGATTTACTCAATCCTCATTAAACTCACTTGGAACATATCCTGCGTTGGACTAACATAGAGAAAAGTTCTGTAAAAATATGATTTTATGACAAAACTAGAAGTTTGTTTCGAGCTTAACAACTTCTTAATACAGTTATAATTTAGATTAGATAGTTCAATTGTACGAGACACGTTGTACAAGGTACTCGAGGGTTCCTGGCCAGGGAACCCCAAATATTTTTCCTAACGTAAATATTACACGGAGGTACAGAACTCTTTGTGTGCAAGTCAAACACTTACCTAGATTTATTTATTTACAACTATTTGGGTTCTATGTGATTTTCTTCCACCGTTTAACTACAAGTATTTCTATGTTACCTATTGTTCCATAATGTTACCTATTGTTCCATATGTTAACTATTGTTCTATAATATATGTTCGCTATTGTTCCAGGCTGGGCGAGCGATGAAGGGGTGGTTCGACGCGTTCCGCGAGGAAGGCGGGCCGACCCTGTACGCGTACCACAACCGCACGGCCGTCGCCGCGGACGTACCGGCGCTCGCGCTGCTCATCGCCGCCCTCACCATCTACCTCGCCTTCTTGGCCATCTTTCCTGGCATCAGGAAGGAGGTATGTATCTGGGGATATTTTTGGAGAAGAAATGTCCTCGAATGGTGTTCACGTCTAGTAAAAAGGAGGATAGGATGCCCCACGACTGGTGGAATAACCACCTGAAGAACACAGCGGGCATGCGCTAGATTCAGAAGGCTCAGGGCCGGTTCGGATGGGTCCATGGTCTATACCAATCCATTCGAGTATTTATAATGTTTCACTTATTAACATTTATTATCTGCTTAAAATTTTTAATTTTATTGTCTAACTAATGCATCTTATATCACAGATCGGCCGATCAGATATTATTCAATCGTATTTTTGAGTTCTGTCATATTTTATATTATCTATGCTATAAATTAAAGCTAAGATTTATAAGGTGCTAATTGCTATGGATCCCGTTGGAGATGTAGATTTTTATCGAGTTAACATAAAGTAAAAAAGAAGTATTTAAAGCATTATAAGCGACGTAGACGTCTACTTACCAAATTGTTTCAAGGGTCTCTAATTACATTCATTAATTTATTAAAGGACTTAAAGGACTTAAGCGATTAACATCTATGGAGGTGACCAAATATATCGCTTAAGTTCATAATATATATAATACTCATACAAAAAAACGAACTGGAAAATTACATTTATTTTGTCACTTTAGAATAAATACGTCCTATCAAAAACATGATTATAAAAAGGGGCCAAGACCGTGCGGGTACGAAGGCCGTGCGGGTTTGTAATATCGGCGACAAAAGTAAGACAAAGATCTAAAAGCAAGTTTTCACACATATATTCACGTCTAAATGATAAATAATAACCATAATGCGATGTCCAAATAAAGGCATTATATTGCATGTGAAATTTCTAATATCTACTTTATGGGACAAATTAATAATGTTGAGAAGTTCATCCTAACTTTGATAGTACTACGAACGTAGAGCTTTTGCAAAATGTACCGAGGACGTAAATGACATTAGAAATAATCAGGATTCTAGCCGGCTTCAGGTATTAGGTATTAGGCCCGACAATTACTTATCCACCTTAGATCAAATTTTAATAATGTAGAAATGACCATCCCTACTCTAATAGTGCTACGAACGAAGCGCTTTTAAAATGTATCTTATGGGGAAGTATAATAAATGAAATTAGGAATAATTAGGATCCTAGCCGGCTTCAGGCTCTTCTAGGCCCAGCAACTGCTTAGATCAAACTTCTTTAGTGAGCAACCTTAGAGTAATAATATGTACCTACACTCTAAGTGAGCAACTAGGGTTCGAACGATACTTTCGATACTGAGTAGGTATCGATACTTTTGATCGCGATACTCGATACTGAGTACTCGATACTCGTACCTGGTAATTACTTGCAAGTACTCATGTGAAACGTCGGTATCGAGTACTTTTAAAATACCGAGTACTTTTCAGTATTTTCATATGGAAAAAGATCAAATGTGGCCCGTTTTAGCGCTCGGACTAAACAGAAAGTGTCATGGGGACATGTCGACGACCTTTATCGATGATCGCGAGTACTCGATACTCGATGCTGAGTAGTATCGATACTTCAGGACCGATACTTTTTTGGTATCGATACCTTACCCGTCGATACCACACAAGTACTCGGTATCGATACCAGAGGCCGATACTTCGAACCCTATGAGCAACGCTTATCATGTAACAATAAAGCATCTTTGCACTTGTGACATTCAATTCGGTGATATTTCCCTTGAGTTCTATGTGCAAGTATTACTGTACTTTGAGTAATAGTAACATAAACTCAGACCGACATTGGAAACATTTAAATGCAAAGATATTATATACAGTGAAACCTGGTTAATTGGGATCTCAAGGGACCAAGACATATGTACCAATTATTGAGGGTTTCCAATAATCCAGTTTTTCAATTAAGCAGGTTTAAAATTATAGTTGTCTCAATTACAGAGGCCCCCGCTTACAGAGGTCGAAATGTGCCGTTATTCCATTTTTAGAGGTGGAAATGTTAATAGAAATGCTAATTTTTGTATTAAGAATTTAATGCAGATATGAATGTGACCTGAGACCGAATTTTCTCGTTGTTTTTAATAATTCTACATAGGGTTGACTTTGGTATGTTATTCTCACACAGTTTATCACGCGACTTTCCACAATCATAATCTGATAGAAGATTTAATTTTTCAGATACTGATAACGTTTTTATATTTACGTTTGGACATTTTGTACACTTTTATTCTCTTGTTTTTAGGTCAAAACCTGAGATAGTACTGACTAGGGTTCGAACGATACTTTCGATACTGAGTAGGTATCGATACTTTTGTTCGCGATACCCGATACTGAGTACTCGATACTCGTACCTGGTAATTACTCGCAAGTACTCATATGAAACGTCGGTATCGAGTACTTTTAAAATACTGAGTACTTTTCAGTATTTTCATATGGAAAAAGATCAACTGTGGCCCGTTTTAGCGCTCGGACTAAACAGAAAGTGTCATCGGGACATGAAATTCACTGTCGACGACCTTTTTTTTTAGCTCTGAAGGAATGAAGTTCAAATGAAGTTCAGTTTCGGGACCACTTGGTTAGTAAGGCTAAACTAGCTGGAAGAAAATTGGGAGTGCTCAACAGAGCTAAGCAGTACTTCACGCCTAAGCATAGACTAATGCTCTATAAGGCGCAAATTCGGCTACATATGGAGTACTGCTCCCACCTTTGGGCCGGAGCCCCAGCTTGCCAAGTGGATCCGTTCAACTGAATTCAACGGTGAGCCATTCGTCTTGTCGACGATCCCAAACATACAGGCGGTCTGGTTTCGCTCGAGTTGAGGAGAGATGTAAGCTCACTCTGCGTGTTCTACCGCCTGTATAATGTTCTGAATAACTGTTTGGTTTAATCCCTGCGGTTAATTTTCGTCACATCTCGGTGTACCAGGTTCCATCAACACCACCTGGATACCTGGTTTTCGTCCACAGTTCGGTTCTCGCGTAGTTTTCTACCTCGCACGTGTAAACTGTGGAACGAACTTCCTGCATGGGTGTTCCCTCCAAACTATGACATGGGGTCCTTCAAGAAGCGGGTCTATTGTTTTCTTCGTGGCCGGCAACGCATTGGTGACGCCCCCGGTGTTACTAATGTCCCATGGGCTTCGATGATCACTTACCATCAGGTGACTCGTCTGCTCGCTTGCCTGTACAAGGCATTAAAAAAAACCTCGTGAGTACTCGATACTGAGTAGTATCGATACTTCAGAACCGATACTTTTTTGGTATCGATACCTTATCCATCGATACCACACGAGTACTCAGTATCGATACCAGAGGCCGATACTTCGAACCCTAGTACTGACAAACAAAGCATGCTCGAAAGACGACTCGAAATGTATGTAAACAAACATGTCAAAACGTGTTAAAACCTGATTAATTTGTCTCACTTATACAGGTATTTGAGCTACAGCGTCTCAATTATAGAGGTAAACATCGAAAAAGTCTTAGAATTCAAACCTCATTTAACCAGGTTCAAAAAGTCCCATTAACAGAGGTAATTTAATGAAAAAGAACCGGGACCTCATTGCAACTATCAATAATAGAGGTTTCTCACTTATCCAGGTCCCACTTAACCAGGTTTCACTGTATTAAGAAGGCAGATACGTTATAACCGCGCGCGTTGTGTGACTCAAAAAGTTCCCAATTGGGAACTCTTGTGATTAGTCTGCGTCGAGCGCAATCACGAGCGTGGCGCATCGTAGGTTCATACGTCCTTACGAAAATAAATCAAAATGCCATCGTGTGTGTTTCGAAAGTGCACCAATTATGACTCCAAGGTCAACAAAACACAAGGAATCTCATACCACATTTGAGTACGCTAAGATACTTAGATTATTTAGTCTATTTCAATTATTTTTCTAAACAATCTAATAACTCATGCAAAGACGCCATATTCAGATGAAGAAAGAGATAGCGATCTAGTTTTGACGTGAGAGCGATAAAGACCGTAGCCTATATAGATTGACGCGAGCGACAAACACTAGCTGTCTTTTTCACTATTATGGTTTTAGTAATGCCATCCTTTTTACATAATTTGCCAATGTACTAGTGATTGTTGTAGGCAAACAAAAGATAAACGTGTGTGTGTTATAGCTCGGTCGGAACAGATTTTTCGGTCGATTTGTAAGGGCATAACGTATCTGTATTTATAACATCTTTGTTTAAATGTAATTAATAAGATTTTTTAATATTAAGAGGATATCCTTTGATTATAATTAATGTTTTATTTCAGAGGTTCACGACCTTCACCATAGTAACGCTTAGTCTCTTCGTGGGCACCGTTATCCTTGGTAAGAATATATTTTCATACACAATAACTATTAATCTCTCTGTGTTTGCCTAGATCTAGCCAAATAGGTGATACATTTATCTAACTGCTCACGTCTTCTTTCTGCATTTTGTTGCGAAAGACGGTTAGGTCGGAAACAAGTTTACACAATGATTCTGACTGCAGGTATACTATACATAGGGCTGCCTAGTTTAAAGGGCTCTAGAGGCAGTCGAAAGAGTTTTAATGTTTTTGTTAAAATTCAGACTCGTAAAGCCTGATCATTTGAACAATATGCAAATTAAAGTAGGCAATTAAACCAACTGTTATTTAATTATTCCGCATCCAAGATCCCAAGCTCATGGCCGGGAAAAATGTATTTTACTCAAATATCCCAGATTTTGAATTTTTATCTTGTGATTAATTTATCTTTACGTGATAGTAACCCTAATTGCACATCTTAATTTAATTATTGCTACAATAACACCGGTGGGTACGGCTAGACAATATCGATAAACATCTTTATAATTATAACGTTCTTAAACAAGAAACGTAAAGTTACAACATTTTTGCTCGAGTCAAAGGGCAAAAGTTGTGACATAACGTAGGTAGGTACTTGTATGTTTGAATGTCTACTCAATTAATGCTGAGTTTTTTCGTCTGCAGATTTAATTATATAAAATAATAATAATACTTTATTAAGGACTTATTTTTAATGGAAATTCTATACTAAATAGATGCTGACAAACTTCCTTTGTAAATTTTATCTCATGATCAATGCATTGTTCGGCCAAAATATACCCGTAATTTATTTGAAAAGTAAAAAAAATATTATATAATACAGTTACGAGCTACCGTTCATTCGGTAATTGCATTTACAATAAAGCTTTTGTACAACCAGATAATAATTTAATTGTCCGTTACTGTATTTAATTGTGTTATTATTATCTATGGTAATTTCTTGCGTAACAAGCGTTCGCCATTGTTTCGAAGCCAACCGAGTGAAGATACACGCTGCAATTTCCTATTAACGCAATAATAGATAAAGCAGCTCTTGGAAACAGCTAACGGAAATGCAATAATGATATATTAATAGATAACTACTTCACTGAACAAATTTTTTATTACGATTTTGATGTTATTACGGTGGAAGAAAAATATTATGTCTGTGTTATTTAATTAATTGAACAACATAAAAGAATCAATGTCAGTCTGGCGGCCTCGAAATGACTTGTTGTTTTTAATGTATTCTGTGCGTGCAGTCAGTATTGAATGTTATATAATAAGCGTTATAATTTAAATATTCCACTGCTGCTACCTAATCAAGAGTAGATTGCTAGTAAGTAAGAATGCCCCATGGCATTAAGTCCGCCCTTTGTAAGCCTAGTTTGTAGGTTTTACAATAAAGATTATAAATAAATAATAAATAAATAAGTATATATAATACACAACAAATATTGGTCAAACTTTTCCTAAAATAGGAAAGTGGTTTGAAAGAATTGTCCAAAAGTAACCCGCGTAAGCCATAGTGTGACAATGTTGTGCCATCGATGGCGCTCATATGGCACAAACCAAGTGTACATAGTTACATAAAAATTAGGTCATGCCAGTCTATCATTTTATTTATATTAAGATAAATAAGGTTCACTTTTATAGAATTCACAAACAAATTTCTGTGTGTGTGTGTGTGTGTGTGTGTGTGTGTGTAACCACAACATGGAATACTAATATGGGGCTAAGAGTATGTAGCGTTATTTATTTATTTATTTATTAAAGGACATCTAACACAGAAAACACTGGAATACAACTATAAATATTACTAATTGATCTTAAATTTTAATGTATCCATAAGTATAGGGTGCCACATCGTGTACAAATTTTGTGAATATCGGGTAATAACTGGCAGAGATAAAGGGGAAACAGCCACAAATCTGATGTGGGTCAGACGCCCTGTTGTTCCAGTGTGCAAGCACGGCTCATCGTGGCACGTGTCTGGCGCGAGGGTGGCGCGCGCCGCCTACCGAGCCTTCTCCACGGAGAGACTGGACTGCTGGCTGGCGGTCCACGTGGGATTGGGGCATGTCAACGTTACCCTTACCGGTGAGTACACCACGTTACATCCAAATTGGTGTAACTGCTTTGGAGGCCAGTTACATTTATCAAAATTATTGTCGTTCTGCCTAGAAGAGTTTTCCATCTGACCATAAGAATGCAGTTCTTCTATGATTTAGCTTGAATGGTTCCCATTAAATGTTAATGTGAAATTGCTGCTCTAAAGTATCTGTCTTATGGAAAAATTTAAATCAGTCTCTTCTTAAAATCTGTGTAATTTAGTTCATGTAGCAGGTACCATAGAAAGTATTTAACCTTGCATTTTAAGCAGGCTGGCTTAACGATGCATACGTTATCTTAGTTCTGACATCATCAGTAACTCCTTTAGCTTTTTAGCATGCACCGATCGTCTCAAAGCTAGTGTTGCCAAGTCAGTGAACCAAGAAGTGGCTAAAACACTTTTAAAAAGTGGCTAGAATGTCCAAATTTCGTACCCTTTAAAGTGGCTAAAAGTGGCTAAAAATTTTGTACCTTCTTTTTGGACCGGGAGATAAAAAAAACACTATCAAACAATTATTTTTTAATAAAACCAAACATAAAAACATAATTATTTGTATATCAGGTTGGATTGTGGTCAAGCATTAACCAATTTGTATAAAAAAAATATTAAATCAGTGGTTATTAGATGTTGAAGGTTCTGGTTCCGCTGCCAGGAAAGAATATTTTTCTTTTTTACCGATTTGATTTAGAACTTCTGCCGGTATTTTGTAGGAAGCACAATGACATGTTTGGTTATTTTTATTTAAATAGTTCTTTATTATTAATATAGAATTAATTCTATCTACACTCATTTTATTTCTATGCTTTGTCTTTACCACACTCATCATACTAAATAATCTTTCTAATTCAGCATTTTAGTGTGGTAAAAATAAAGCCGTTAAAGCCATTTCACTTAAAATCGCCGCGTCGCCGGCGTCGCCCGTTCGGCGTTCGATAAGATTCGATATTTCCCGACTTTCCCGTATGTTGAGGTTACTCTATGGTTATTAATTCCTGCGCGCAAGCAAGATGCCATAGACAATGTTCGTTCAGAAATAATAATATGTTAGGAAATAATAATGTCACATAGAGTGACACTGTAAGGGCCACTAAGTTAAGTTAGATTAAATGTCAATGTCAAGTAATTATTAGCTTGTCGAGTCAAATCTCAAAAGTTGCTAGAATTGTGGCTAAAATATTTAGCCAAGAATATTTGACATTTTTGGCTAAAGGAATCTTAAAAGTTGCCAGATCTAGCCAAAAAGTGGCTAACTTGGCAACACTGCTCAAAGCGTCCCGTCTTTCCCTTGAATCAATTTGTCCGCGTGGACATCGAGGGACATCGACGGACAGGTCGGTATTTACTTTGAAAATGTCGATGATATTTCCAAGGACATTTTTCGGTTCGCGGGATTTTGTCCTCGGAGGACAAAAAGACATTATAGGACCAAAAAGGATGCAACTGAATTTTATTTTTAGGCAATTTATTATGTTTTGCATATCGTCATGTCGTAATGTTACATTACATACGAGTACATACCTTTTGGGATCGTCATTTTTTTTATTATCGTTTCTTGTAAAATAAATAATCCTAATTCTTAAAACTGTTTCGGAGCATTAATTCCATTTCAGCTCATTGTATTATACGGATCCACATATGGATCTTGAGTGTAGATCCAATGAACGCAACGCTAACTCATAAGTAATTGTTTCTTTTACTGTCTGTTACAGCTTTGTCGTGGGGCAATACAACGACAGGAGACCCTGGTGTGGACTACAACGAGCAGTTCCGGTGGGAGGAGGCGGGTGCTATCCAGGAGTGGTACCGCGCGGGGTTGCTACGAGGCCTGCCCTACCCAGTGCTGTCGGTGGCAGAACACTTTGCCGCTGAACATGAGGGGTTCGAGTGGGGAGCCAAGTACCGCGCTGCCGGCTACACCACTACTACGTTGCTTTGGTTAGATTTATCATCTCTCTTACTTTTTATTACTATTACTTTGGATTTATCCTTCTATATTTACTTATTGTCCTAAGCTTGTACTGAATAAATCGTTTTCTAACAACAAAGAACGCCTGTTGTAATAGTTGCCGGAATTTTCGCGTGGGTCATGGTTAGAAAATTTGTGGAAAAAGCTTTCCGACTCTTGAGTTGGCGATTTAGATCAATTTGTAGGAGAGACATTTGTAATAGGCCATTAATATATTAAAGCTCATAAAAAGTAAGTGAAATATATCTTTAAATGTAGATTTAACATATTTTTCAGGACGGCGTTGGCACTATGGTTGCTGATGAATCTTCTCCTAGTGGTGGTTCCTCGGTACGGTGCGTACGCCATGGCATCGCTGGGCGTCACGCTGTGCGCGGCGGCTGGCGGGTACTGGGCCTCGCTGCCACACGACCCGCTGGTTGTCAGACTGGATGGAGCTATGTTGTACTTCTCGTTGGGATGGTGCTTCTGGCTCGTTCTTTTTTCCGGTTTGTTGTATATATTTTGTTGTTGCAGGAAAATAAACGATTTAATATTATTATTGAAAGATATTGATACAATAAAACTAAACTATTGTTAAATGTATTACGGCCACCCTTAGCAGCTTTAACAGTTTTTTTAATTATTTTTTTTACTTAAAATAAGTTAATGCTTGACCACAATCCCACCTGATGGTAAGTGGAGATGTGGTCCAGGGTGGTGAGCGCACTAACTTAATAGAAGCCTATTCACTCTTTTTTTGAAGTCATCCACGTCATAGGTGGGCGGGAACGCAGACGCAGGCAAGCTGTTCCAATCCTTAACAATTAACCTTATTCAATAGAGATGCTTGAATTATTATAATATGGGACGTACGAATGCTCAAAGTTGTTTATGGTTGGAGCTCCTCAAACAGAAATACTTCACGATCTCCGAAATCATTCAAAGTTTCCACCAGCGTTCTGATAACTGTTTCAGGTGGCATTTGCTTAGTAGTGGGATTACTGATAGCGGTCCTGGACTGGGTGTGGCCTCACAAGTTCTCCACGGTGCTGGAGGTGGACTACGACACGCCGTACGACCGACACGTGTTGATCGTCGACAGCCGGCAGAGAGCGCGGCCGCAGACACAGAGCTCGTTACCTTCTAGGATACTCAGGTAGGACCATCTACAATACAATCAATACATCAATACATTAGTGACTAATGTATTGTGCGTATGCAATTAGACTAATGATTAATCTAATGGCCTGCGCAGACGAGGTACTTTTGTCCTCGGATCAAAAAGCCCCCCGAACCGTAAAAAGAACCTCCGAGAACAACTCAGGGATATTTCAAATAGAATACCGGTATTTTCCGATTAGTTTTCACTCTTAATTGATGTTGGCCCTTTGGTTTTTCTAATTATTATTGGTTTAATCTATGCAGTTTGTACATATCTATCATCTCGCTGTCATCTAATCTTATCCCAACATATAACAAAACGAACTTTCTTCTGAAGATTCTTGAGAACTTTGTCATAAAGATACGTTGCATAGGCGACGTATTTGGTATTGCTCGCATCAAAGACATTCAGTCAAGGAAGCTCGTCTGCTTCTCAACCATTGAGCCAAAAACACTAATTGAAAAAAAATATCTATTTCCAGGCGGCTGTCATCAAAAACACGAGATCCAGAACGTCAGGTGTCCATGTCGATCGTGAACGAGGGCGGCGAGCGGGGGCGCGACAATCCCGCCTTCACGCACGAGCGCAAGCCCAACTCGCCCTGGCGGTACCCGCTGTTCCGGCGGCAGATAGATCGGTAACGCTCTTTGCATATTGCTTGCGGCCGTTTTTAATAACCTATTCTTTTACGTTATTAAAGCACAGAAGAAATAATAGTACATAAACAATAATAGTAACTAGTAATAATAATATAGTAATATAATAGTAATTAGATTTGATTTGAATTACCAAAACTGACTTGGTGACTGACTTGGTGTGACTTTTTTCAGTCAACTAGGCAACTGGTTTGAGCATTGTGGTCCTGTGGTTAGGTAGAATATTGAGAACGGCTGTAAGTCGTGAGCTTTATAATCCAAGATAGGTATATTCAGTTATCATGTCAGATTGTAATGAAGAATTAGTGATGAAAAAATAGTGATGTGCATAACTTGCACTAAATTAAATATACTTATTTCCTAGATTTTAAAACTAGAGTTTTAGACCTAGCAACTGCAATCTATAACTTGAGTATGATTCATAATAAAATTTTGACATAACATAATTTTAATAACGTATAAAGATAGATAGATCGGACTAACGTTACAGGAAATTGTCAACTCCAAAATTTTCAGAAATTCATTTTAGCAAACGAGAAAAAACTAGTTCCATACAAAATGCCAACTTGAAGTTATTGTACGGTATAAATGAATAATTAGTGGTATAAAAATAACCTTCTCTTTCAGGGCTGACTCGGCGTCAAGTTTAGGGTCAAGTATAAATGGTAACGGGTCCGGCATCAAAATGTCACCGCTGGCCACCGGCCCCGCTTCCAGCGTGGTCGCCATGCCGCCGCACAGGTAATTATAAATATTATAGGGCCTGTAGTATTAACCACGTAGTTTTTAACTTCTTTGTGGTGTTAATATGATCATGACGTATCCTGTACCTGAATCATATCGCCTTAATTTTATGCACTGAGAATTTAAAAATAAAATAAAAAAAATATGTAACTAAATGACAAAGAAGCTCCGTCCACCTGATCAGACATCAGCAAGATCAAACTCCGATGCGTTGCTGATCAATAAAGAAGTCAGAAGGAGAAAGAAATAATGCAAATTTTATTGCTATCGTGTTAATATTTGTATTAACCAGCGAAACGAGGGGTGTCGAGTTCGATTCTCGGCCGCAGCCGATATTTATGTGACAGATAATTCGGTCGGGGTGTTCCTAATGTCTTCTTTGTATTGTCCATGCCACCTGCGACGTAGTGAAACCTAATGAAGTATGATATGAGTAATATTAGTGTGTAAATAAACTTTATTTTGTTATACTATCAAATCGCATTTCATTTAAAACTGTTCTATCTACAGGTATCGTCCGCAGCTGCCGACAGAAAGAGTCAAAGACATGTGGTGATAGTGATACGGAGTGATACATTACCGGAGTAGATTAATTTGTAAATTTCATATAGTATTACAAAATTATTTCATTAAAACATACGGATCTCCTGATTTAATTGTGAATGATGTTTATGGATAATAAGTAAAATTTGTACCTTCTCTCTTTAAGATACAAAGTCAAACTTCGTGTGTATTATTATATCTTATTTCTTATCGTTTACTTGTAAATATGTAAAATACTTTTTTTGATTATTAATTACTGTCCAGTGTCATAAGTTGAGTAAACTGTAGTAGTAATATCTTACCATTGAGCATAAATATTGTAATTTCGCATAGACTTAATTAAGCATACGATTGCACGACACAAGTGAATGCTTTGTGCCATGTTTTATATAATTCTACGACATCTAAAATGTTTATCTAATTTTATAAATCAAGGACTTATTAAATTTTTCTAAATTCAGAGACATATTCGTCATACATTGCTGTATGAAATAGCAAATAAAGTAATTTTGTAATAGGTACAGCAATGTATAACGAGTGTCCGAATAAATCTCTTAATTTAGGAAAATGTAATATGCTTTTTATAACTTTACTTTAACTTGACAAACCTTCATTGATAGAACTGGTGCAACTTTAAATATGAAAACATAAAATTCTAATCCAAATACTTTTTCAGTTCTTCTTATAACATCAAACTATAACTGACCCAATAACTAGTAAAATAATTGAAATATCACCTTTAACATGCATACATTTGCGAAAGAAATTCTTTTTCAAATATTGAAGTTAGTACAAAGTTTTGCAAATAAGTATTTTCCTACAATACTAATTTTAAGCTAGTATGAAGTCATGTAGAAGTTAATATTTAGAATTAAGTTATTTATTGCATATAATTTTGTAGAATCTAATTAGGTAAATTATGTTTACAAGCAAGTGAGTCAAGTCCTTCAAGATGTAAGTGTATTAGGATATTATAAAATTTACTAATTAAACCACAGTATTATGGGATGGTAAAAGGGTAGGTATGATATATTAATTTGAATTTTTTTTTATAACTCGGTTGCTGTGGTCTACATTATGTTACATTTACAACTGAAGTGATTTACAACTATTAATAAAACGCAATGCAATAATTAAGTAGAAATGAAACAAATTCAACCACGAATGTTCATAGTCGGCGGTGGTTTGATCCGTTAGATTTTTAGCTGCCTCATGTTTAGTTTTTTTTTTCTTTTTATTTTGAAAAAAAACCTAATTTATTATTTTATAAGCAAGTTACACTAATAAAAAGTTTTATTCAAATGTTCCAATGTTATAATAATGTATGTAATTATGTATATTACTAAAAATGCCTTTGTAGTTCCGTGTGGTTAAATATTAGTTGTATCTGCGACGCGCACAAGCTCGTTTTCGTCATTGGGATGGACATTGGATACTCGTTTAAAGATCCAATTATAAATTGCTACGCTTGGCTGTAATCGTCTCTTGCCTTTGCCGAAACACACACTGACAAGCGGTATAAGTTTGTATAAGCTCCAGTTAGAATATTGTATAGCATTTTGTATAGTATAACTTCTACTGATTGAGCTGGATTTCGACAATATAACGCGAGTGTACGCAGTATACACGTATATATTCGATCGTATAAAAACGAGCTTACACGCGTCGCACATACGCTAAATTTGTACGAAGTGAGGACTAGCGGTTTTCTATAAGAATATTGTAAAACAAAACAGTAAAACTGTAAAGTTGATGTCATTTCATTGTCTACCTATATTCAAAATATATTTGTAATAAGTGAATATGCAAGTAAATTATGTTACCAGACTCTTACTAATAATTGTAACAATGAGAAATAAAAAATAATGTATTTGTTGCGAAAAAAATACATCAATAAGAAATACATTGTTTTATTGCCTTCTAAAAACCTTACAGACGCACTAATATTATATTCATAAATTGATTATTTTAAAAATTTACAAAATCGAATAGAAAACTACAACAAATTACCCACATATAAATATTGGCCTGCATTCAACAATAATATTTATCCCAAATTAAAATTTTCGTAAAAGAAAAACGTTACTACAAAATATGTATAAATTAACTACTATTCATGTTTTATATACTAGCATGTATACGAGTATATACCACAATTTTAAATTTATTCTTCCTCCCCTATCATGAGTAATTTACGATAAATGATATTCACCAGTAATAAAATAATTACCGACTGCAGTCTATGTCTGTTCCTTAACTAAATGCTCGAGATTCAACTGACACAAGAATCCGTTCCAGTTGACGTAGCCCTCGCGTACCACTGAATCCGCTTCCGCCCATAACTTGCACTGCAAACAAATAATTATAATATATCGCAAATGTTACATATTATATTTATTTATTTTACTATGATACGGGTACTTTCGATTTATATTTTGTACTCCGATATTTCAAAATTGCAGTTTTACTTATAAACTATATGTCATAGTAATACTATGATTCACTTCTTACATAGGATAAAATTGTGAATCAATTGTGTTTCGTCAAATGTTGTTTAGCTTTTGGTCCTTCGAGCTAAGTTTACCAGTAGCCATTGCATAAAAAAATTTGCTTTATTCCTGAATATACAATATACCTCAACGTCCTTGATAGGTGGTGCATGACGAATAACTTTTTGATAGTCGCCTTCAGTGAGGTTCACCACGGGCCGTGTTTGGAAGTCCAGAAACGACATCAGGTCCTCGTACCGTATGTTGCAGTCGTCATCCTTTTCCAATCTGATACAAACAGAACAATGTTAATATAACTATTTATACTGTAATGTTAATATAACTATTTATACGTTATTTATAAATGTAGCGCAACATAACGCCCCAAAGAGTCACTAACGGTTACTTAAATCGCTTTTTAGTACAGAATTTGTATGGTGATTCTTTACTAAGCAGCGATTTAAGTAACCGTTAGTGACTCTGAGTTCGGGCGTAAGTCACGAAAATTGAGTACCATACGCACAATGTCGCCGAGTTGAAAGCGTAACATAATATTATAATTAACTTGTTATCAGTATTTTTGCCTAGGCGGCTAAGTATTGTTGTTTAGATCATAACTACAGCCTACTGGCTAATACCACCCAAATAAAACTCAGACCTCACCAGGCACCTTAGCAGCGTAATATACTTTGAGCCTATAAACGCTTGACCAAAAAACAAACAAAAAAACCAAAAAAAAACAGACCCCCATGAACCTTTATTATAGTTTCCACGCCACTCACACTTGCAATATGCAGCAGTCCATGAGGCCAGCATTGAAAAGAACCACCCAAATAATACTCATTACCTCACCAGACATCGTAATAATCTTGAGCCCATAAACGGAAAACCAAAAAACAGAAACCCCCACAAGCTGGTACTGTGTACGCCACTCACACTTGCAGCATGCAGTCCAAGAGGTCAGCGTTGAGCGGCAGGCGGTGCGCGCGTAGCAGCTGCCGCAGCCGCGCCGCACTCAGCACGCCCGTGCCCGCCGCGTCCACGTGCGCCAGACCCTCGCGCAGTCGCTCCCGCTCGTCCCATAGACCGCGTGTCAGTTCCGTGAATACTAGCGATCTTGTGGGTTATGAAAGAAAGAAAGAAAAAAAAAGAAAAACATTTATTTCAGGGCACTGCCATAGATACAACAATATGCTAAAAAGTAATACTATGCTTAAAAATTAATCGCATTGCCAAGCAGGTGGCACTGAAAAAGATCACATTCAGCGACGGCCGCTGCTTTTCAATGTGACCTACGGTGTCGCGGTTATAAAGATTGTTATTCGTTGTAGCCTCAGATTTTAGAACAAAAGTTGTTCTGTAATCTGAGGTTGTAGCGTAAAGACTGAAAAGCTATAAACTTGTTTAGAATATTTTCTTCCACAAAATCTTTTCATCATATTATTATAGCAGAGAGATAGACAAAGGTACGCATAAGTAAAAAAAATTTAAAATCAAGAAAGATAGATGAGAGAAAATCCTGGAATTTCGCAAGAATGGAAAATACTTATTTTTAAAGGCACGAAACAAAATTTTATTGGCTTATCGTTTAAGGATATTTGCTTGTTACCTTTATTATAGCCCCGGTTTCCTCTACGACAATTTTTTTTAAATAGTGCCTGTTACCTGATCATTTCACGCCTCGGACTCTTTTCTTGGCCAGGGTCTCCCCGGAAGTGACGTATAAGAGTTAAAAATTCATGTTCCGTCATCTTTTCACACATTATCTCCTTTAGAGCTTGTCTGAAAATCAAGTTTGATATAAAAACTTGAACTAATCAAATCGTTATCGCAAGAGAACCATGCAAATCCAATCGCATTCGGTTGAAACTTATCTTAGTTTCAACCATCTGCTTGAATTGAGCAGTGATAGCCTGGTACAATTATAATAGTTGGTCTTCCGAAAGAGGCCTAAGTTTGAATCTAGCACCAACTTTTAATTCCAAAATATGCGTTAGTATTAGAAATTAATATATGACTTGCTTCGGTTAATCGGTGAAATTTTCACAAATAAAATTTCATACCATATGAATAGAATAGATAATAGATACGCATTGCTATTCCTGTGATTCATACTGTTTTCAAAGGTACAAGTATATGAAAACTTCCACGCTTTGGCCAGCAGGATATCCAAATCTAAATGCACTATAGTCTACCCTTAAATTGTGAAAGGATAACCGAATTCAGCATTGGAATAACAAAGAATGATGATGATTCAATTGACTTAGTTATGTACAATATTTGGTATGAACATTTCCATACTTATTCTTCTATTTCTTCTACACAAAATATTATCGATAAATAAAAATACCTACTTAAAGCATCTTACAGACATCAGCTCTTTTTTATGAGGCACAACTGCATCCATATATTTGGATACAAAATTTTTGTAGGCATTGTCCTGTGCTAATGTGCGCCGAATCTTATCCATTATCAGCGCTATGTTAGCCATCGGATACTGTAAATGAGGATAGCAAAATTAATAGAACTGTTTTTAGGAAACAGTTGTCGGTTTAACTGGGTGTAGCCCCTGAGGGGTTTGGGGGGCAGGGGGGGGGGGGAATTTTGTACATCATGTTATCTCTTTAAAAAGTATCATTTGCACTTAGTTTCGATTAAAGATACATACATAGTTTCCAACCCCAGGCTTTGGGGGCAGTTTTCCCAAGGCTATCCCGCTACACTCTTTAAAGTAGTTGATTAAATGATTATATTAATAGACTTATTTATTTTTTTTACATTTTATGTAGCTTTGTAGTTTTTACATTTTATGTAGTATTGTATGGTAGTTGCAATACTGCAACTGAAACCCCGTTGAAACATTTCAATTTTTGATTACTTATTTGAGCGGGATAGCTATGCAAGTCAATACCTCATTCCCATGGAGTTCCATATAGCGCAAAGCGTATTCATCTGCGGCGATAAGACGGAAGCGGTGCTTGTTGATGACCAGCTCATTGCCCACCCACATGTCCTTATCTGTGTAGGCGGGAGGCTCGTTCGGCACGAAGAAGTTCACATTCGGCAGGTACATTTTGTCACGGCGAAAGAATTTGCCGCCCTGAAGTCAAAAAAGTAAAGTATCTTGTAAATCTAAAGCGGTGAAATAGAAAAATACATTAACATGAAACATGCAAGAAATAAATAAAACGTGTAGCACTCGGGGACTGCCGCGGTAAAGGTATTGCATAGCATTTTTTATCAACTTAAGCAATTATAATTATTTATTTATTTTTTAATTATGCAGTATTTTTTTCTTTGATATTAATTCAAGTTACACTTTTTGAGCGTGGTGACCGATAAGAAAACAATTTTTTTTCTTTTATTGAATAAATGAGAAGTTAATATCGTTTAAAATATTTTTGTTATCTTACAATACATGTAAGTAGGTTATTTAGGAATTTTATTTCATACACGTTATCATAAAAAAAGTCAGTAAGTATCAGTTAATTCAGTATCAGGTAGTATCATTCAATGTCAGTTAAAAACATTTATCATTACATACACGTTAAGCGAACGCTCAGCCGAGCTACATGGTAGGCGGAGTGGGGGGTGTTAGGTTTTATTTTCGTTACGGAATTTCTTGATTCGGTCGCTGCGCTCAAAGCCCGCAATAAAAGATATGCTATAGCTTAAAATTGGTTGTTACCGTTTTAATTATAGTAAATAAATAAATAAATAAAGCTGACCAAAATATGAATCATGAATTTTTTAACATTTACCTATATAGAACCACACTCGCTTTGTTTCGGTTTTCGTATAAATCTCTAGATTTTTGTAAATAAAACATGGCCACTGTTACTCAAAACCAATAGAACATCCTATTGGTGAAAGATTTTTTGAAAATGGTCCCGTAGTTTTTGAGTTTATTCATTGCAAACAAACAAAAAATAAAAACTTTTCTCTGTATAAAATTAGTTTACGAGTTTTTTAGATTATGGTTGGTTATACGAGAGTGGTTGATATCATGGATATTTGTTTATGTTTGATAAACTTACCTTAAATCCCGAATTACGTTCACTGAGCTCAAAAATTCCAATTGTATCGTCGCACAAAAAGTATTTAATTATAAAGTACCGACGTTCGTCGTCCGGATTGTCGCTTATCAGCCGTGCAGCGAAACGTAACGTGTGAGAATCGAATCCAATTCTACGAATTATAACAAAAATATAAAACATTGAAGACTATCATGACATACTAAGAAGACTATAAATACATTTCTAATAAGACTCTAAACCAGGAGACATGTCATCCTAAAGCCAACGTCTGAATTTGTTTATTCAGTCGATAGGACAGACCGCATTTGAAAAGTCCTGGGTACGATTATTTTGCTTCAAGTTTGAATTCTGTTCTCGGTCTTTCTTTTTTTTGTGTTGTTCATGGCAACCACACAGGGAATCCTAGTGTGGGGCTGCGAGCGTTTATTTATTTATATATCATTTTGTATTATGTATGTATTATATACGTATTTCTCGAAGCGCTCATAGCCCTGCGCGGCTTGCGTCGATCTTAAGTGATCGGCAAAGTTAAGCAACAACGGGCGCGGTCGGTACTTGGATGGGTGACCGCTAGTGGCAAAAAATTCTTGAGCGTTTCCGTGCTTCGGAGGGCACGTAAAGCCGTCGGTTCCGGTTGTTATCATAAGATAACAGTCGTTAAGCCATGTCGGAGGCCCTCGGGCGGTTTGAAAACTTCCGACACTCAGGTTAGCCACTAACCCCTCCACCAATCCGCACTGGAGCAGCGTGGTGGAGTATGCTCTAGGCCTCCTCAAGAGGAGAGACCCGTGTCCAGTAGTGGGCCATTAATGGGTTGAAGCCAATTATATTTCTCACTTGTCTTTATTAAGAAACTTGATAAAGTCCCGATGCGGCGGCTTGGGCTCCACCGTGCGGCAGTTCTCGGCGGAGTCCTCGTACGACCCGTAGCCGTTCCACGGTGGCAGCTTGCGGTCCGCCACGCCCGTCTTCACGCACTCCCCGCCTTCGTCGCTCGGTAGGGCAAGTGGCGTGAACGAGTCTGAGCATAATGCAAATATCTGTATTGTTCGGTGTATTTTAAGTGTTTTCAGATTTTTGTATTTGTATTTTAAATGATTTTAAAGGATAATTTGGGTAAAAATTAACGTTATTTTTACATATTTGGGACGAGAATAAAGAACAGTTCATGCTTCGTTAGTCCCACCACTCGATAGTACCACCTGTATATATATTTTTAGGAACTAAATATAAGTATTGTCATGCTTTACTCAATTCCACCTGACGTTAAATTAGATATGTAACGTGAATGACTTAGCGCACTTTTTCAACAGACACTTAAGATAACTGGACGGGAGTAATACTAACGCTAGTTCGCTATACCTATTTGGTGGAAATTGTGATCAGGCATATCAAGTAGCGTCTATGGTGTTTACATCCGAGGTGAAATACTCTTTTCCTAAAAGGATAACTACAAGTTAATTATTACAAGTTAATTATCACTTGCTTCGGTGAAGGAAAACATCGTGAGGAAACCTGCACACCTGAGAGTTCTCCATAATGTTCTCAAAGGTGTGTGAAGTCTGCCAATCCGCACTTGGCCAGCGTGGTAGACTATGGCCTATACCCCTCACATTGTGAGAGGAGACCCCGAGCCCAGCAGTGGGACAATTATGGGTTGTTGCTTGCTTTTTTTAAAAGGATAACTTACCGCGGAGGTCATTAAGTATTTATTTCACATATCTTACCAAATCCATAAGTAACGCGATAATACTCTTTAGTGAAAGCATCGCAGTCGGTCAGGACGACCTTCCGACCGTACACATTGATCACCGCTCCAATAGACAAGTCAGCAGGACTGTACGATGGAACTTTGGGCCCACCGGTCATTTCTATATGCGGTGGAATTTTCTAGAAAACACATCATACACATAAACAAGCGAGAAGCCAAAGTCAATCGTAAACTGATCGTCCGAATCAATGTCCGAATCAAGAAACTAGCGCAGCGTTCTGCTTATTGTACGAAATTATATTTAGGAGTGTGATTATTATCTTATAACTATGCAAACACACTAATTTCAATTAAACCAATCAAATAAAGTGAGGCAGAAAAAAATGTTACTACAAGACAGAATCAAAATAATGTACGGGTCAAAACTTTACCCTAGGGAGCCTCATTCTCTTCAAGAACATGGGACCAGCCTCCATACCGGAGTTGGGTGGGAGCACTTCTTTAATCTCCATAGTGTCGTCCGCTAAAAAATAATGTACTTCCAAATGATGTAATGTACCGCCTTGCGAATCTCGATCATCCCAGTACCCGTAAAATCTATAAAAAAATACCAATTAATGAACGTGGCCTTAAAATTTTAAAACTATGTCAGGTAAAGCCAAGATAAATAACAAACCGGCTAGTATTCTTGCCATCCAAGAACATTACCTATGTATTCATGGGAACACCACAAATACATTCACATTGCAAGTACCTACCTACCTAAGCGCTTTTATACACGAGTAGCACGTCGTCGGCGGCAGAGGTAACTGCACCCGTCGACAGCAGCCGACTGCGGCCGTCGACAGGTGCAGTCGGCAAAGCTTATACGATCTCTCTTAACAATAAAATTATACCTTAATCTTACATATTTACCTTAAAACTTGTCTATCAAAGTCTAAGAATTGCCTAAAAGGTCTATGCTTAGGAGGCGAGCGGTCGTCTGGGGCTCTCTGTAATAAAAGTCACTCATTCAGTGCATATTATGATCAATCTATACACTAATGGTAAAAGAGATTGAAATAAAAATATGTTTACCTCAATCGCATCAGGCCAGGGGATTGGATCCGGAACATTAATACCAAGGCGATTTAGGAATACCCTTGTGAAGTTATCACAATTAACGATCTAAAATAAAAATAGTTCTATAACAATAAGGAGACTCCATGAAACTTTAGACAAAATGAACGATCAGTTTCAATCGCACATAGCCCACTACTTAGTAAAGTCTTACCTTAAATACTTTTCCAAAAAATGTTACTTCGCGCCCTATGTTCAAATCCAACACATCGAAGTACAAGTCGGAAGTAAAAGGCAGGCGAATTCTCTGACGTCTGATCAGTGTACCTACGGTTAATAATTGTAAATTGTGATATCTACTAATGAAGCCTCAGATATATGTTCTGTGCTCAGATTAAGTATTACGCGCTTCGATTCCATGTGTCGAGTGCGGCATGAATGCACCCAAATAAGATCACTAGCAATATTCACTAATATTGCTATTAATCACTAGTATTCCCGAGTTGCACGGCCTTAAAGCATTTATCGGTCACACCGCTCAATTTCTACCCATGCCCAACCGGGCATTGAACCCGGGACGCCGCGCTTCGTATTATTTATAAAACACCCAGAATGTACCGCCTTTATACCATAATACGTGCTACGGCGTTTAAAATATTTGTCTTTTCTAATGGCCAATTAGAATTTACCTAAGAAAATTTAATATCCCTATAGTTGAGAAAATTTTACCTTGCGATAATCCACTATTTTCGGTCTTCGGTTCTACAACTTTGATAGTACCATCTTCAAGAAAGAAGTAGATATCCACCTTGCGAAGAATATGGCTTCCTGAACGCATCTCGTGAAGGGATTGTTGAAAAAAGGCTTTGAAATGCAAGATCTGTAACATTTAGAGACCAAATTAATAACATGATTGTAAGAAAATTAAGAACTTGAAACTAAGTGCATGGGCTTAGTGCAACATAATTTGAGCACACATTCTAAGGTAAGAATTGTTTTACGTTGAAGCAAAATTCTTAAAAATTATTTCTCATAATGTTAGCGTAGCCGTAAACGTTTTATACAACGGTATTATGAATGGATGGTTGGAAACCGAAATACAAGTTTCTAGCAAAAGTGTCGATCAAATGGCTCTCTCTCGTCCCGGCACAGCGTTACGGAGACGCTGAATCAATGTTCATAAGTTCAATCATAATAGGCAAAAACACACATATTTTTAAGAAAATATTATGATGTAATCTTACATTTTTATCGAACATAATCCATGTCGGCAAGTCTGGTGCTTGTTTCCGGCAATACAACGATGGCACCCGGTTGATACCCTCTGCCTTGTCCACCAGCATGTTCACTTTGTCAATGGAGGTGAATATCGGTCGCACACCGAAACTTTTCTTTCCAATCTGACGAGTAAAAATAATGATACCAATCACAATGGTTAAGATGAACGAATTTGATGAAATATGCAAAGGGGTTTAAATAGACGGTAGATCCCATTTTCATACTCCAGTCAGTTAACAACATTATCGTTTTCTCTCATTTCACCCAAGAAACGATAGGTCCTTCGGGTGTCTTTTTTATTTTTTTTATGTACCTAGCTCACTAGCTGACAAATGAGCTGACTATCCACCTAATGGTAATTGACTATCGTCGCCTATGGACATCAGTAACACCGAAGGCATCACCGATGTAACCGATGCGACCAACGAAGAAAGAGGAAAGACAGGACGACGATTCGTTTGGCGCCTAAAGCTGGGCATACACGATCAAGTTTACTTGTCAAGTTTACAGTTTGACTTGATGCGGCGCCGCGGCGGCATCCAGTTTGAATAATATAGCTATGTATATAGCCAGATAACCATACACCATCAAGTTTACTGGATGCCGCATCATGTCCGCTGCAAACTTGACAAGTAAACTTGATCGTGTATGGCCAACTTTACTAAAGCAAGAGGGTGGTACGGGTAGTAGGTAGGTACTATATTAATTCAAAAACTTACCAATGGATTAGTGCCATAGCCTGGCAAAAGGGGTAGTCTCGGATTGCGAATTGCCATTATTTAAGTTACAGTAGAAAAAATATTGATACAAAGTTTATTAAACCTAATTCAGACTTTAATTTATTTATTATGCTAGAAAAATAAAGAAAAATACTGTCTTCAAAATTGTAAAAGATTTCTAAAGACAACTTTGTAACATTGATGCTGACAAAGGCTGACAAATTAATATCCATAGCAACTAATAACAACGTGATGGGTGATGGTGATAAATACCCGTGATAATTACCTATAATTTTTAAAGCTACATGATCAGGATATATCACGGATATATTCATTCGGCGTTTAGACATACTATATATTCCTACAATTTTAACGAAAACGATTTATTTTGAGTTATCTTTGTTCCGTGGTTCTATTATTTATAATTATCATACTCTATGCTCTAACTTATCTGTATTGTAACTTGTAACTGGCATTTAAATGGTGGATTGACAGTATTGACAATGACAATGGTTGTCAAAATATTTCATGTCTATTCATGAATTCAATCAAAATTAAAATAAAATCAGACAAAATATCATTGAAACTTGAAAGTACAACAATTCTATTTTCTACTAAAAAAAATGTTAACATGAGAATTCAAGTTTAATTCTTTTGCTTTTGTTTTTAATTTAATCCTTTTGCGTTAATACGTGAAGCATTGCGTCTATTTCAAAAACCCATAATATATCCTTATTTAACAAATAATTTTAAAGTTTAGCAAATTTCTTTACATGTATTTTCAAGTGTAGATTTATTTAGTTGTTAAAACAAACCAAGATGATTGATATAACAACAAAAATAAATTCATTTTTTATTTTCAATTCTTATTTTGGCCCCAAGGAAGGAGATGTAAGTAATAGTATTCAGATAAATTATTTCATTCGTTACCAAATAATCTATACTAATATTATAAAGAGGAAAGATTTGATTGTTTGTTTGCATTGAATAGGCTCCGAAACTACCGAACCGATTTGAAAAATTATTTCACTGTTGGGAAGCTACACTATCCCCGTCCCCGGGTGACACAGGCTATATTATATATATATTTTTTTACAATTTTTCCCGAAGCGAAGGCGATTTCCTAGTAATAAATAAATATGAAATTTGATCTTTGAAGAAATTGAGGTCAATCCTGCAAAAATATCAAATTTGTAAATTAAGATTTTAAATGTCCATTAAATTTTGTAATTTTACTTTTCCAGGAATTAAAAAAGATCCTGTTCTTTTACCCCAATGAAATCAGTGCAGATGCTCGTAAAATACAAGTGGGATTATGTGAAGCTGTTGTGAAGTTTATGACGTAAGTTTGTACTAGCCCATTCCTGCTGCATTAGCGCTCTACCCGCGTTTTCAGGGGCTAATTATAGCACTCTATTCCAAATAATGTCCAGGGTAATCTTATTCCACATCATGATCTATCTTTGTGAAAAATTTCATGAAAATCCGTTCAGTACTTTTGTGCTAAAGAGTAACAAACAATCATAATAATATGTCCTCATAAATAAACCTACACATTTGTAATATTAGCAGAAATTAAACCTAAATAATATTCCAATATTAAATATGAATAATGCTGACTATCATCTGATCATCTCTCATCAGACTATGTGATAAATCTCATCACAAACTAATCTGAATGGCTGAGGCATTAGTGTAATTAGAGCTAATGTATTATGTACTATATGCTAATATGTATAATAATATTATTTCAGAACATTTTCCTCCGAACCTTGTGAAGCTTTACAGACCCAAACTAAGAGATACATATTCTATCAACCTGAAAAGAATTTCTGGATGGTTCTGGTATGATGTTTGAAATAATTATCTAAACTGTATATTTTTTTGGTGAAAAATGCTGTTAAGGGGAAGAAGGGGAAAATAGTTTTTCTGTCTGCAAATTAAATGTTTAATATGAATGAATTAACTAAATGTGATAGGATATGAATATAAAGTATCCACTCTAGAGGAAAGTGATTAACAATATAAAATTGCAACTTTCAGGTAGTAAGAATACCATATGCAACAAAAGCTTTAGCTGGAGGAGAAAAACGAGATACTGTAAGTACCCATGTATATTTGTACAATAAATAAATTAACCAAATACCAAACCTACCAAATACAAAAATACCAAAAATACCAAATACCTGATCTGAAAACTGTAGCCCTGTGGCTACTCAAGCATCCTCGCAAACCTGTCTAAAAATGATAATATACAATTAAAATAATTAAGTTTATCAAGGCTGAATTTCAATTATACATGCAGTAGTTTAGTAAAACTGAGTGACCACTATTTTATTTATTTGAATTTACCATTACTTGCTCACAAATTATGGGTCTCCCCTTATAATTGTGGAGTAGCAGATAGACTAGTACATATTATGTCTATTTGCTATTTCACTGCTTCACTGTAATATTGTAACATTTTCCTATGATTTCAGGTTGAACCTTCAATAATGTATGATATGCTTGAATCTGCTTACAAGATGTTTAAAATGTTTATCGGCCTGTTCAAAGATATTCCTCCAGAAGAAATATACAATAAGTGTGAACAATTTTTTACACCAGTGGGTATATTTTTTAGTATTTTTGAAGTTACTAGGTATGCAATAATTGCTTTGTTACATATAATAGAATTATGTCTGTTACATAGAAATGAATATTGATCATAATATCTTAGCTATAATTATATTTTCAGTATATTGCATCCAGGAGTATAGTTAGTGATATAACAAATGTCATACCAGGCATCAGCTACTTACCTCTGGAGAAAAATTCATTCTTCAAAGTCATGTGCTTTATAGATCTCCTCGAAATCAATTACCCAGACTTCAAATGTGTCTCTTTCATATACAATGAACAACTTATTTGGTGAGTTAAACTTGCAATTGTTACACTATTAACAATTTTAATAAATGCTTTTTAATACAATTTGTTAACTACAGGAATGGTCTCGCGAAACATGACATGCTCACATTGTACCAGTATTTAGTCCAAACATTGCTACCGAAACAAGTTGAGAAGGAAATCCAGGGTGGGGCAGTAACAGCAGCTCAAAGGCACGGTCGATTTATTAGTCCCCCAGATGGCATAAGAAGCTCAGAAGACTTGCAAAAGCTTGTGACTGTACATCTCATGCATGAGGATGACACAGAAACCAAGCAGTACTATCTGATCATTTATAGAACCCTCAGTGCTACAGTTACTTTTACTGTTGATGGTAAGTTGTTGAAATCTATACTATAATAACTCAAAGTGTCTGTTTGTCTGTCCGGGCATCACATAAAAACCCTTGAATGGATATCAATGAAAATTGGTAAAAAAGTTACTGATACCCTGGGTCATATTTTAGATAACTTTTCATCCCGGAAAATTAAAAGGTTTCCCGAGAAAACAGGATAAAAGTTTGAATAAGTTAAAACATAATTTCCATAAGCAAAGCTGCAGGCAACAGCTAGTATTGAATAATTATATATTTTTGAGACTTACAATAGAGGTCAGTCAGGTGTGAATTCTGTGTGTCCGGATTCAGTGCCCGGCTATGCAGCTGGGTCAGACCATTCTGTTACATATGTGTATAGCACATAATATCCTTAAGCTCTGGCAGTGGGGTAGATTTCAACTCAAATTATACTCACTACACTATGATGGTGGTTGGTATTGCATTGGACGTCATCCGTAAACAATAGTGGCCACTTACCATCAGGTGGATCAGCATCTTGATTCTTGGCAAATGACATAAAAAACTTGTTTCAGTAAAAAAAATTTTTTTCATAAACTGATGTCATTGAATACTTGAATAAATTTTAATGTTTTTTTTTACAGTGGATACAAATCTTAATATAGAAACCTTTAAATCTTTGGATGCTTTTATTGGTCCACAACTCTCAACTATTGCCTCTTCAATAAGTGAGCAATGCACTATCCATGCTATACAAAATGCTCAACTAGCAAATACAGATCACAAGTTCTTATACTTTAACAGGATGAATTTAGCATTTAAAAGCTCTGTAAGTATCTACTTTACCTTGTAATCATCATATCCTATATCTTGTAAAACATCCATATCGAGAGCCATGAGCGAGATATTGTGGCCCCTATGAAAACGGCTACGACGCGTTTTGCCAAACATAGAAAGACTAACAAAATTAGCATAATATGACTATTATAATGCGGGGTCGTTCCTTTTTTTTCCTTGAATAAACAGCGACTTATAGACAGCTATTTGAGTTCCATGTATCTTTTTATGGCAGGGGACTCCAAAACCTACTCATAAAAGGTCCCAGGTTCGATTCCTGGCCGAGACAGATATTTATGTGACAGGTCGTGCTATCGTATATATTATGCATTGGATATACCCAACATGTGTATGTGTGTGTTTATTTAATTCATTGAATAACTTCAGGTGTTAGCAGCTTCCTTAACGCCATCTACAGCAATTAAACCGGAAGTATTGAGTATAATTGCTGGAATTCATGCAGACAGGAAAAGGTAAGCATAACATATTGAAAACTAAAACCGCTGAAGCTGTTTTTCATTTTAAAACCTCCACTTTTATTTTACTCCTAAAATGTTTCAGTCTTGGAGACTATGGGGAAATCATTATTAAAACTCCAGACGAATACTGGATCACTGGCAAGTCATCAAATGAGAGAGAGTTTTATGTTGTCATACAAGTTAAAAATGCGAATTTGAAAGAAATTGCAGGTTGTACTTTAAAACATTTTATTGCTGTATTTAATTCCCAGTGATAAAAAACCAAAAAAATAATAAATAATTTCTCTTTTTTTTTCAGATGAAGTTAGACGAATATGTGAATCGCAAATGAAAGGAATATTTTTTTATCCAATGTAGCAAAATACATAACTAAGATGTTCTTATTAATTTACTATTTACGCCTTCCAGATATTTATAAACCGTTACTAGTAATAAATTAAGTATATATTTATAACCAAGCTACTTATTTTTTATTCATATTGATGAATGACTTTCTACCTCTTATCCTTATAAATTGCACTACATAAGTACATCATTCTTCAGAGATAAAAACAGTCATAATACTTAAAACATTTAATGTTAAACTTTTGGCTTATAACTTTATAATATACAATTTGTATTAAGTATACATAATTTACATAATGTTAATAATAACCGTATGCTAGTCAACAGTTTTCTTTCTACTTTCCTTATCCATAAATTTTTCATAAATCTTTACAATCAACTCTCTATTTTCATATGCCCATGACAGTAGCACACAGATCAAACATACTACCCCTATAGATAAGTGAGTAAGAAGAGAATTGTGAGAAAATTTGTTTTCCGAAAATTTGCACATGCAACCAGCAACAAATAATACCAATATAAACACCTTACCAACATACAGGCCACTTAAGGGCTCATAATCTGTATCCTTGTATTTTTGGCTTATAAAATGAATGCTGTGCATTATTCTGGCAAACATGTTTATACAATTAGAAATTATAAAACCGACAGGTCCAAGGATGTAAGTTAAAATATAAGACAGTAAAAGGAAAGTAATTGAGAAAAATACCATCAAATAATTATAACTGTTAAGTTGAGCACTGGTCATTGTAGCAAAAGCATAACATTCAGTAATACCATTTATAGCCAATAAGACAATGGCCAAGCAATGACTTCGAAGTAACTGAACTGGCAAGCTACTTGCAACAAATATTTCACCTCCATACAACTTCAGTAATGTATAGGAATAACTTTGTCCAAATACCAATACAATTAAACCTATTGAACTGACTGTTTTACAAACTTGTGATAAAACTGTACAAGATTCTTTGATCTTATGCTGGTCCTGTTTGTGAAGAGGTAATTCTCTGCTTACCATTTGGGTAAAATAAAAATAACTGCTGTCTTCAATTGGCCTAAACACAAATCTAGCCGCTAGGCTTCCTAAGTTATTCACTACATCATAAGTAGCCTGTTCTGTAAATGTTAATACTGGACTGATTGACATCACATATCTTTCACCTTCTGTCAGCAATTGCTTTAGCACACCTTGCTTCATAAAGCTAATCGTTAAAGTGCTTAACTTTTTATTGAAAGTTGAATGAATAGAACCTAAATACTTAGGAAAGAAATCCCTCAAAGAAGTGAAATTAAAATCATCCATATTGCTATACAATGTTTGAAGGATACTATCTGGAATATATCTGATTTTAAGCGCTCCTTTAGCATACAGAGGCTTATGTCTTATATACCAATAGAAGAACACATAATATGCTACAACTATAACTCCAATACTGCCAACTTGTGCTATTGAAAATGCAATAAGAGCTAAGGACTGATCATATACTATAATTGATACAAACACTACAGATCTTACAAAAATATGTAAAGTATCAAGAACCACTCTTAATTTTACAAAACAGAACAACTGGGCAATCAGTACCAAATTGGCTGAACAAAGATCTAAAATACAAGAAAAGGCTACACTCCAGCAGCCAAATTCATACTGGAATGCATGTTCAGGGTGTCCAAGAGGCAATACATGTAGCCAAATGTACACAAAAATCAATGATAATACACAGCTCAGTGGTACTGATAACCAGATCTGATTGACAAGATGGTTCCAATTTAACTCATCTTTTTGTCCCAAGCAGGCCCGGTGGAATGGCTCCCGGCTCAAAAACAATATTGTACTTTCTAAAAGTAGCAACCGCACATTCATAATCCCAATAACTTCATGTCCAACATTCCTTATCACCCATGCATTTATAAGAAAGGTTACACATCTAAATAATATTTGGAGGATTATATTAAATGATGCATTTTCAAGGCTACTCATCAGCAGATTTCGGCCCATTTTGAATAGTTAACTCTTCAGACAACTACAGTGTTTCCTTCTGATGTAATGGGTTGTATGCTTCTTTTTACGACATAGATTTTTTTATTTGAGATGCAGATAACGAACCAATGATCGTCGTAAGTTATTGAAATCTTCTTAAATTGTTCATTAAGGCTGAAGGCTATAGGATCGACACTGCAAAATAAAAATGGTGATTAAATTACAGCCAATCAGAAATAACTAAAACAGAGCGTAACGTCGTGTACCTATTAGATAAGCTGATGAGGCCTGTGATGATGGTGGCAATTCGTTCGTCGTTTTCTAATTCTCCGCCGGACTCGAGGACAGCACCATCCTCTGTTAGAATCAGGTAACCAATCTGGTCTGGAATTTTTTCCATTATAGCTGCAATTCAGACGTATTACAAGAATCAATGAGTCATTTTATTTGCAATAATTTTAAATTATCCTTCGCTTACCATTGACTTCCACCAATATTAATTACCAAAGAGAATAACAATTCATGGATAAATTAGTCATGGAAATCTAATAAAATACAAAAGTATAAAGTATTGACTTTAATATTGTCAATTTATTTAATGACTATTGTCAATTGTCATATCAAACTAATGACAAACAAACTTTTAAATCTTTTAATACTGAGACCACAGAGTACTTAATCACTATACCCTGTCCACAAATCTTAGAGACTAAATTGACGTTTCATGGGTGACCAGTTTCGGGCGCAAATTAAATAGTGATGACCATAAACCGGAAAGTAAATCGGAAAAATATTCGCCGCTTTTACGGTGTGTCGAATATTTGTATTAAAGAGTCCCTAAAACTGGTATAAAAATAAGTTTAAGCAACCATATCAAATATAATGATATCCATAATATATTTACCCTAATTAACTGAACTTAAAAGTTATTTTACTTTCAAGAAAGAATATTTGGTTATGGCTACATTCGGTATACAGCTATTTTATACTATATAGCCAAGTACTAAATATCTAGGTAAATATGACAAATAGGCCATTCTCACACTGCTCCGCGCCCCTCTACAGAGCGTAGATCTGTCTCACCACGCGTTTTTTTTAACGTTGTACCGAAGTATATCAGTTTCTATAGAAAACACGCGTGGTATATCATATTACAACGACTGAAGTATAAAGTATGCCACATTGAGCCTAGCACGCACAGACGCAGGGCGTGGAGCAGTGTTAGAATTGCCAAACTGAACATCGACCTATTACTCAGGATATTTTGGTTTAGTCGGATATCTTAAAATAAATTCCTAAAAGATTTACCTACTACAAACGAATGCGTCTGTTTTGCATATTATTTCGAGAATGGCTAAGTGTTATTAATACACGACTTCCGTACCAGCGGTCATTTGCTTCAAAATTGCATCAATAGCAGTGGGATTGAATTAATTTAATTTAAACGATGAAGAATTTAGTAATAACTTAAACACATCAAGAATATTTATAACATAACTTTATTCAGAATCAGACCTAATGCTATCACTGTAAAATGTATCATCTGAATCACTACCAACTTCTATTAAAAACTATTTTAATATATAAAAATTGAGATATCCGAAATATCTCATCGACTATATGCCCCAGGCAATAAGTTTTAAGTGAAAATAAGTTTTATCATCTTATGAATGATAATATTGTTACTAACTGAATGTTTTTTTTATTTAGTTCAAACTTCTCACTATTCTTATGACATAGTTTACGATTCAAAAAACCGGAAAAGTAGATCGCACAAATTTAGCTGGTAACATTATTTCGAACTTTGACATTAGCGGTTGTCATTTTAGTCTCTAAGATTTGTGGACAGGGTATACCTACGTTTTAATACTGACATTACGGGTTTCCTCAAATCATGGATTCATACAATATCTGGATTGCTGACCTTGTAGAGGTACCTGAAACCATGGATATATACACTATCTGGATTGCTGACCTTGTAGAGGAACCTGAAGCACAGAAACGTTCGATGACGTCGTATCTGACGTCATATCTTAAGGACTATTCGACCAATCACGGTCCGGATTGAGGTTGTCCTTTATAATTGTAGGGTGCCCACACTTAGAAAAAATATGTCGTATTTTGATACGGTTCTTTAAAATGTTTTCTATTGGTAATTTTTCTCGTGGTAAAAAATTATGATATTGAAATAAAACATGTTATTAAAATTTCTTTAAAATTACTGAATTTAAAATATTGCAATTGTTTCTATTGTAATTTCCTCATTGATAATTGACAACAGTACAACACCACATTTTAAGCAACACAAACAAAAACGACGACCACAGTCTTCATAAATCCCCGATGATCCCCGTAATCGCCACTCTGAAAAATTGCATTAACTTTTTGGCGCAGTGTTGCAAACTACCACATAATTACGGTACTTATAATATTCATCTTAGATGTTTTTATATCATTATGAAAAATCATAATCGAATGATATATCCTGGGACTATAGATAACATGGGCACATTAGAAAAATGGTTCTTAGGCTATGACGTCATCCGTCCTCAGCTACCTCTACAAAATTACACATCACATCCAGCTAAAATATACATCCATGACTACGATCTAATGCATGTCATGTCATGTCAAAGTCAATTGTCAACAATAAATTGTCATTTCACTAATCTGTGTCTATTTTTTACTTTGTTTAGTGCTAAAATATTTTTGTCTCCGCATGAAAAACATTTGCTGCTGATAATTGGGTTTGAAACTGTAAGTATTTACGCGCGCCCCAATTCATTATTTATTAGTTAATACAATATTCCAAAAAATATTAAGATATATAAAAATGAGACGCACACAGAACCGATTGCATTTCCAAGTTTGACGTCGACAATTTAATTAGATTTAAGGTATTTGTGCAACTTATTTAATAAGTATCCCACAGTTTTACACTACATTTTTGATTTGTAAGCTAGAAAAAAACTATATTTGGCGGTGTACACTGGTGCAATAAAGTGGAAGGAACAATATTGCGCACGAATCGATCGGTCAGCAATAGCAAACCGTTGTATCAGCTATTGATTGAAACATGTACGTTTATAGTGGTTTTCCTTAAATCGTGTTAATCTCTTTTGTGACTCTATTTTCTTGTTCTCATGTATAATTTGTTTGAGTAATCATATTTTTTCTTCCTGGTAAACAAATAGCAAAAACGCAATCTTATCTCATTTAACTTATTGATGTGTGCATGAAAGATATTTGACACAAATTCTAGTGGACATGTTTATTATTCCAATACTTCCGACAAATTACCATTAATCCTGTTAATTTTAATTTTTTCCCTCTAGTCACAGACACTGCTTAGCAAATTCGAGATGCCAATAAGTGATTGTTTTATTTGAATCAATTCACATATAAAAATCACATATCAGTTTAAAGAATTAAATCTTTAGTATTTTCTCATATGGGTACTGAGGCATAAGTTTCAGTAGCAAAATGAGAGTAGTGACAAGTCAATAATATAATCAGTTTTTGAACTTAGATTTACATAGTAAATGACATGGTTCATAATTACTAATACATATGACATGGTCTCATTTCTAAAATTCAATAGCTCAAAACCTCATTATATGGTCGTCAGGATACAAATTTTAATTCTATTCAATACTAGGAAATCACCCTCACTTCGCTTCGGGAAAAATATTAAAAAATACAGCCTATGTCACCCGGGGATAGTGTAGATTCCCAACAGTAAAAGAATTTTTCAAATTGGTTCGGTAGTTTTGGAGCCTATTCAATGCAAACAAACAATTAAATCTTTCCTCTTAGTTATAACCAACTTATTAGTATAGATTCATGCTAAAAATTTGTGTTTTTCTTAATATAAGTAATACTTTAATCATTATAGTATATATTTTGTGTTATTAGATTACCATGTTACGATTTCGTCCCAAATTGGGAAGCGAGAGAGGCAGGGAGTGGAGGTGCTTCTTCTGCCTGCACGTGCGCACTGGAACCATTCTTCTGGGATCATGGCATATGGTGAGTATAGGCTACATAGGATTGTAAGTTTACAAATAGAAAATATAGAAGTTCTTTCCTGTTCTTTACTGCGTTCATGAGACTGTTTTTACATTGCGAGAATGCTTGTTCAGCATCCGGTGACCATTGAATAGGCGTTTGGTCATTCTTTTTAGCTTTATGAATATACTTATTTAATATTTCTAGGTATTCAACTGCTCTAGGTAAATGATTTCTATAAAAGTTTAGCATGCCTAAAAATTTTCTTAACTGACATATTGTTTGAGGTTTGGGATAATCAATAATTGCTTGGACTTTACTTTCAAGAGATTTGATGCCGTTGATAGTAATTTCGTAACCTAAGAATTCTAAGTTAGTAACTTTAAAAGTACATTTTTCTAAATTAATGGTAATACCGAATTCATTTAGACGTTGAAATACAAGTTCTAAATGTTCGTTGTGTTGTTCAAGGTTTGAAGAGCTAATTAAAATATCGTCAGAATAACAGTATAAGAAATCTAAGCCGAATAAAACTGTGTTTGTCATAAAGCGTTGAAAAGTTTGGGCAGCGTTTCTCAATCCGAAAGTCATACGCTCAAATTCGTATAGTCCGAAAGGTGTAGTGATCGCGGTTTTACAAATATCATCAGGATTTATAAGAATATTATGATATGCTTTCTTAATATCAATTTTTGAAAATATTGTTTTACCAGTTAATAAATATGTAAAATCTTGTACTCGAGGTATGGGATACCTATCAGGTTTGGTTACCGCGTTCAAGGCTCTATAGTCTCCGCATGGACGAATTTGTCCATCCTTTTTGGGTACTAGATGTAAAGGACTTGCCCATGCCGACTTGGATGGTCGACATATACCTGTTTCTAACATATGTTTAAATTCTTCCTTAGCCAATTTATATCGATTTGGTGCTAGGGGTCTTGGTTTACAAAATATAGGAGGACCTGTAGTATCAATATAATGATAGACTGAGTGTTTTGGTACCTCTTTAAATGTCATAGGTTTGAGAATCTCTGGATATTTTATCAATATGTCGTGTACAGGATGATCGTTCCGTAACGTGGAAATTGATGACTCATGATGGTTTACGATAGTCCCATAGACTGAAAGGTTAGTAATTTTATCAACTAAACGATGACCATTGATATCTATAATTAATTTATGATAATTTAAAAAATCTGCACCGAGAATTGGGTGTTTTACATCACAAATAACAAATGTCCATTTGTATGGTCTCCTTAATTTGAAATCTAATGTGAGTGACTTGGTTCCGTATGTTTTTATTTCAGAACCATTTGCAGCGAACAATTTGTAATTTGAATGTAAATTTAATTCATTTTTATGCTTAATAAAATTTTTAGGTAAAACAGAAATGCATGCGCCTGAATCGATTAAAAATTTTAGGTTATAATTTTTATCACTTACTATTAGACGGTGATCTTTGACTACACAGCAACCCGTCACCTGCTGTAGTTCCTTTAGTTTTCCGGCTGCAGCGAGGGTGCCGTTTTCGTCTTCCAGTTGCAGGGAGCTACGCACTTCCGTGCTCTTCCTCTGTACCTGTAGTGGTACGCGCAGAGCCAGTTTGGACTCTCAGGTGTTCGGCGTGACCTTGAAGACGAACGCATTCTTGCAAAATTCTTGTACCTGCTCCTTGACCTTTCTCTTCCCCTATTCATCTCGTTTATTTTCAGGTTGATCTTCGCTATCTCTGCCATTATCGTTGCGATGTCGAGGGTTGACGTGGACTGCTGCTGCTGGCTACGGGCTACTTCATGGATCTGCGTGGACTGGTAAGTATCCATTATTTTGTCAGCTATTGTTGCCAATTCTTCCAGGTTGTTTGCGGTTGTCACGGTAAGTACTGCTCTGACCGATGATGGTAAGTGTCCTTGCCATAATATGTTGAGTGTGTCATCTTCTATTTTTCCTCGGGCTAGCTCCTTCATGCGGCGTAGAAGTTGGCTTGGTTTCTGGTCGCCTAATTCAATTTCAGATACTAATTTTTGTACCTGCCTTGTTTCAGATTCTTCGTATATTTGGAGAAGTCGGTTTTTCAGCGCGTCGAATTTCTGGGTCTCTGGCGGCTTGGATAATATATCCGCGACGTGTTGAATGGCTTCTTTGCTTAATTTTGAAACAACCATGTAGTACTTGTTTGCATCGGACGTCTTTTGCGGGTTGAGAATGGCTTCCACTTGAATAAACCATAGCCTGGGATTTTCAGGCCAAAAGTCCGGTATCCTTGTAGAGATGGATACTGTGGCGAGCTCTGAAGTAGGATCTTCCGTCTTCGGTACTATGGTTGGAGTTGGCGCGGCCAGTTGCGGATTCATTTTTGTTTTTCGCGGATCGCGGTCGCATTAGAGTCATGCGTACGTCGTGCGCGAGCGAGTCGGAGTCACCAATGTTATAGGTGTGTGGGCGATGGGGTGCGACACATCACACAAGTGAAACGCTCGAATGTTCATAGCCAACTGTTTATTTTATAATAACGTTGTTACATTGTGTCCCCACATATATATTATAGTTACACTTACAGTTTATTATTATGGCTAGGGCCGGTACATGCTTCCATATATATTTAAGTCCTGAATTTTCTATTCTTAATTTTTTTTTGACATCATGGTACATATTTTAATAGGAAAAAAATTATAAAAACAGGCAAACAAACACTGTATTAAAGCAAGCACTTCTTAATTGACATTAAATAAATAAATAATATTTTTTAATTAAATTGTGTACATAAACATGTGTAATTTTCTTTCAGTCAAGTTGCTTTGCTTAAATCCTATAAGATTATTTATTTACAATTAATATTGATTAATTTGCATATTTTTATTCAATATCTCGAATACCAGCTATGAACCAATTACTTGTTAAATTATAAAATTACCCATTCACAGAATTACAAAAAATTTCATATATTCACAATTTTCTATAGTAGTAGAAATAATTAGTGATAGTGATATATTTACTCTCAGTTTATTTAAAGGAAATTGCCATTAGGTCAATAGTATACTTTATCAATTCAAAACAAATGTCGTCATTTAAAAAGGAACATAAATTAAAATTGTTGTTTGATATTTTAATTGAGATAGATTGTAGTATGTCAGAGATAAGTACCACATAGGGTAAAACAGAATACACACCGTATTATTATTATATTAGTTATGTTTTGATCAATTTGACTGACTTATGTGTGAATATGGATAATGCCATATTCACACCATAATTTTATTATGTTCACGATATGCTTTGCCTCTTTACTCATAACTCGTACTGCAATGGACTATGTTAGTTTACCTAGAATAAAATACGGCTTGCGTCAATATTACGGTTCGATTATAATGTGGGCGTCTTCAAGGGCAAATCTACTCTTGAAAAGATTCTTACTAAGTTAATACTTGGCTCGCTTACTTAATCTCCACTTCAATGAAATTAAATTAAATAGTTGTGAAACACCATCTGGCAATAAATAAAAACGTTTTTTTCGAGAAGGATTTATAAAGCATTTTATATTATATCGAAATTCATCTAGTCTAAACATTAGTGGGGCCTCAAATATAGTTTTCCCGAAAAAAGGCGAGGTCGGTTAATAATGTTACTATAAAATTATATTTTATTGTTTGTAATAAATCGTTTTCTAATACGGCTCCGCAGACGTTATGCTTAATTTTTAAGGGTTGTGTACGAAAACGAAAAACGGAATCCTTATTCCTATAAGGGTTTCGATGTCGTCCAGACGCACGAGTGATCCTTCACTCGTCACTATAGTCTTAAAAAACGGCCATAATCAACGTACGAAGCACTCTCCAAGCGAGTATAACTCGCTATTGTCAAGTTTATTTTGCTATATATTAATTTTATAAGTTTAAGTTCAATTATAAACATTTTAAAATAGTCCACTACTCTTGCTAATAATTGTGCCTGCCGGAAATGAGCAGACGAGTCACCTGATGGTAAATGGCCATTGTTGCCCATAGCCATTCGTAATACCAAAAAAATCAACACCGGAAAAAAGGAAAAACCTATTTTTGAAAATTTTTTCACTTGTCCAACTCCAACCGTTTAGCCAGCAGGGGGGGGGGACACTTGACTCTGACCAAAAATTTATTTATTTCATTCCATAATATTACCACTAACATTACAGGCATGTCCTAATGTGTTAGTGTATTTCACATAAATTATAATAGTATATTCATTATTAATATAAATTAAACTATTGATTTCTAAATTAACTTCTGATTGAATTCTTTAACATACAGAATATAACTTTAAAGCCAGATATTTCGCAAACGGACCCCTTATCCAGAAATAGTCTTAGAAGACCCATAATATTTTTGGAAGACCTTTTCAACGATACCCCACACTATAGAATACGCAACGAATAAAAAATTTATCCTTTCGTTACCTTATCTCGCCTACATTACAGTACTACTCTGAAAAAAAATGATTTTCAATATTTTGTTCTACGATTCTGGAGTTTTAATAAATATGTATATCGATGCCAAATTACAACTTTCTAGCACTAACGGTCTTGGCGCTTTGCTTCGAACAGACAGACAGACAGACAGACGGACGGACGGACGGACGAACATGACGAAACTATAAGGGTTCAGATTTTACTTCGGAACCCTAAAAATTAATATAACTAAAAATGTAATATTGATTGCAGCTGTTGCACATGATCGCGCTGGGTTTCCTGGCGGTGGTGGTGCGCGACCCCAACTTGATCCAGCAGCTCGAGCAAGAGACCGCGCCGCTGCCCAGCAGCAACTGGCGCGACGTGGGGGACCGCATGCCCACGGCGCTGTCCAACATGGACGTGGCTCCCACCTCGTACCCCCAACACGTGTCGCCGCGTGACCACAGCTTTATATATCGTGAGTTATCAGTACTGTCAGTTATCATCAATGTATGTACTAACGAAGTAATGTTTTAGTTGGTAATGGATTTGTTTATGTACACATTTTTTACTGATAGATTGTTTTTACTGTATTGCGTTGTTACAAAAATACACGCCCAGTAGTAATTAGGTACTTACTTAGTAACTAACTTATGTTCGTTAACGATTTGTTCACATGCAACTTATATTAATAAATAATGTGAAGTCGTTTTTCTCGTATGTTGAATAATATAAGTAGTAATTTGACTTTCCATGTAATGTACCTGTTTTCTACATGTTTTCTAGTTAAGTATACCTAATAAGTTTTATCTCATTATTTTGTAGCTGCTAAGTAATCGTTATTTTCTAAAGTAGGTTAGAAAACAACACGGCCCTTTCATACTAACAGTTTGTAAACTAATGTAATGAGCTAACAATACCCAAAGGCCTTAGTACTAATAACTTTTTATAAAGTAGACGCTCGTAACAGCTTGAAATTTTCTATATCGAAGCTAACAAGGAGTGGTACTTTTAGTGACAGACTAGCTATTTAGGGCCTGCGCCCACTAGCGGCACGCCACGCCTGCGATTATAACATTACTGACTGCAAGCGCACACTGACGGCAAATTTATCCTTTAAAAGAGCTGTGGCTTTTATAACAAACACATAAATAAATAAAGTTTGCCGCATCATACCGCGACGACCCTCTATATACCGACGCGGCATCATGCCTGCTAGAGCATAATATTCCCGCCTTGCCTTGGAGTCCTGAAGGCTGTCGAAGCTTTCTTTCCCAAAGAGGCATGTCTAAGCAAATCGGCAATTTTGTTTTCAATTAAATGCATCATTTAAATTTTAATTTAATCTTTAAACTCTTAAGTTTTATTTCTAATCGTCGCAAATAAAAGCCATGCCGCGTATGGGCGCAGGACCTTAGCAGAACTAATAAACTGTTTAAACTAAAGACTCATTGCTATTTTACTTCCGTTTATCAAATTATGATTGTAGTATACTATGGAGTTCTAAATCAGAATTGTACTACTGATATAAAAGTACTTATTCTCCTAACAGCTAAAGAGCTTAACTATTTCCCACTGACGCCGTATCGAAGCAAAGCGAAATCAAAAATCAATAAATCTAACTGGTTCTAGCTAGCACATTGAGCTGTATCTTTACAGCATAATGCAATTTCTATCGAAATGGAAAAGTACGCGTTAACGCAAGTGGCCTAGTTGGTACGCGTATGTTTGTTCTTTGAGCAATAGCACAAATACTGTAATTTTTCAGCACAAACATTCAATTTAGTCAATTTAATTAATCTGGACATACCCGACGGTAAAGAATTGCATGATGGTACAAGTTTTTACCCGCCTGATCTTTTCTAATTTTCAAATCAACCGTGTAATTGTTTTACAAATTTCCGTCCCTTTGGCGAGCAGTCTGTGATGCCTTTGTAGTTACTAAAGTCTATGATTAGTATTGACCACATTTTTTATGGAAATAGCCGGCAAACGAGCTGACGATCCACCTGATGGTATGTGGCTATCGTCGCCCATGAACATCAGCAACACCAAAGGCATCATAGTTGCGGCCGGCCAAGAAAGAGAGAAGAAAAAGAAAGAAAGGAAGAACTTACTATCAGATTGCCAATATATGTCACCTGGTTTCTCACGAAAAAACGTATTTCGCTTTGTTTTGCTCGGCGTTAAAAAAACCCTTAAATCCAAGCCCATTGAAACAGTCTTGTCGGACATAGCAGTTCGTAGGCCAGACGTCTTTACATTTTGATACAACGTTGATGAAAGAGCTGTGATAACTAAACGCCGACTGTCTGCTAGACGATGTGGATATGGGTGCGCTGGTTACAGTGTGCACCCTCGCCATCACCCTCATGCTGATATACGGCGCGTCGCGCGGCCGCCCCGCGCACCTGCTGCCCTTCTTCTGCCTGCAGATATTCGACTTCGCGATCACTGTGTGAGTTTTTATGCTAAAACTGTTCTGTTTAGACACACACATTACTAATAGATTCACACTCCTTCACTAACACCACAACTCAGAGTCACTAACCGTTACTTTAATCGATCCTTAGTACAGAATTTGTATTGTGATTTTTTACTAAGGAGCGATTAAAGTAACCTTTATTGTCTCTGAGTTGGGGCGTAAAATTCACTTAGCTGCGACTGTCTGTTCATATTCATAAATCGACTCACGCGTGAATCGTTTGTAATAATCGATAATCTCACCTCTGTGTTAAGTTTCAGGTGTGTAAAATTAGTTTTTACCTAGCTAACTACTTTTACCGTCAATTACTTGTAACATTGTGTATGTCGATCGATTTTTCTGGTAATAAGTTGGAATCCTCATTAAAATCCAATTTCATTTGGCCTAAAATGTCCTCGAAACGACCTCCATTTGAGTGACATACATTCCCAGGTTAACGGCGACGGGTTACATGTGTTACCTGCGGTCGGCTCACCGGCTGGTACCAGACAACGTGCCGTGGCGCGCCGAGCTCATGAAGCTGTCCCCGCCCGCGCTCGCCTTCGTCATCCTCTCCGTTTTCCTAGTGGCCGTTCTTATTAAGGTAATTATTGGTCCTTTACAAGTCAACTTTTTAACCAAATTCGACGTAACGGTAATGAAAAGCGTAAAGAAGCAATATTTTGCGAGTACATTAGACTCTCAGAATCGACTTAAAGGGAATAGATGTAAAGAGAACCAACCATCTTGACGACGCTGACGTGACGACGCAAAAGGTTTATATGTCACAATAATAATAATAATATGTATGTGTCCTAACTGGTAATAATTTTACTGTGTGCTAGAATAATTACTCATGTTAATGACTGTTTGTCTTTATGAGAATAAATGGGTCAGTCCCACTAGTCCCGTTGAGTTGTTCCGTGACGAGACGATTGGGACTGTTTAGCACATCTGAGTGTCACTTGTCCCGTGGGACTAGTGTGACTAATATTTCTATTATTATTATTCCAAGCAGTCCCGCTGTCAAATCTTAGGCCTCGTAAACACCACGACCATAATGGAATGGAACAAATTATTTTCTTTATACTTTCTGGTGTCTCTCGACATTGTTTAATACCCGAATAAATGATTTAAACAGGAAAAAATCTTTAAACACGAAATGAAACCGAGATTCTGGTGCTAGTCCATAGCACGCATTACGGTCCATGGTGTCACTTACTTTAGTTTCCGAATGTCTTAACTCATAAAATTCCAACTAATAGGGATGTTGACTAATTTTAGGATTCAATTTTATTCTATAGATAGAACCTCATATCGAAAAAAATATTATAAAAATAATAATCTTCAATTTAAAAACAAAAATTGATAAATAACAATCACTATCAAACCCACCAAAAACGTCACGTGACGTCAATATCCGATGTTTAATACTATCTGTCTACTGAAGTTTGTCGAATTTCCATATAAAATAGGAACAATGACGCCATATTCTCGAAATGGCGTTTGAGGTCACGTGACAGTGAGCACAATTTTTAACATTTTAAATTAATGATATTTAATTTATTATGATCGATTTCTATTAAAGAATCATATTTTAGGCCTTTAAATGTTACCACTAATACTTTAGACCTATATTTATATTAATTTATAATTAGTGTCAACATCCCTATTACGACTCACAAATTTTTGCTTTGCGTTTTGCTATGTAATGAATCCTGTACCATCTCCCAGGGCTACTGCATCGGCGTGGTGTGGCGGTGCTACAAGTACCTGACAATGCGCACCAGTTCGCTGCAGAACCTCACGCCGTTCGTGATCTCGAGCGAGGGCGTGGTCGCCGCGCCGTACGTGCCGCCCGCGCCCGACTACTCCAGCCTCCTGCCCGACTACGAGGAGGCCGTCAAGCAAACCCCGCCGCCCTCGTACCGCGCCGCCACACTCATGGCCGCTGGGGAGCCGGCTATCGTCACGGTGAGGAGTTGTTTATCGGCTGCGGATGAAGGTTTTTTGTTTGTTTTCTTTTTTTGCAGTAGGTATATTGGCCAGACCTTTGTGTAATTTTTCACTCTCGTTTCAGTTTAGGCTGATAATAATAATATCATTATTCAATTCACGCTATTGTCGTTATAAGTGTCGAGTGGAGTGAAGTACTGGTCATTTGAGATAGCATTTTGTACACAATTTAACACATTGTTATAGGTGCTTAAATGACGTCATTAGAGTCACTGCACACTAGCGATGCGCGACTCTGAATAATTCCAGTCGAATTATTCGACTTAGTAAATCATTCGACTCATTCGAATGATTTAAAAAAATTAGTAACTAATTTAACTTGATTCGACACAGAGTACTAATCGTGGATTAGTAATATGATTAGTAACCTTTCATTCTCGCGTCGCGAGTCGAAACGCTTTGACTTGATTCGACACAGAGTACTAATCGTGGATTAGTAATATGATTAGTAACCTTTCATTCTCGCGTCGCGAGTCGAAACTCTAATAAGTCCCGAATAAACATGTTTAAGTGGTTGGGTGAATTCATACAATTCTTCACAATATACTTAATTAATTAAGCATTTTGCTATATTTTAATTAAATTTTAACTAAAAAGTGCCTGTCCAAACGTATTAAGTGATAACCACATTTTTATTATTTTCCATTTTTTTTATTATTTTCTATTTTCCTAAGAGAAAATAGAAAAAATTCTAAATTACTTGTTTAATAACTAAATAGTCTGCTTACACGTATTAATTTACTTAAAATTTAGTTAACTACTTAGTCAAGTATTTAATGCGTGCTAACGGAACATTAGATTAGTTACTAAATTAGTAGTCGTCATTCGAATATGAACATTAGTATATTACTAATATTCAAGTCGAATGTGTACATTAGTAGTTGTAGATTATTCGAATAGTGAGATCATTCGAAGTCGCGCATCTATACTGCACACTAGAGCTGACTTTGTTTCTTGTGTCTTTTATTTCTGGTTATTGAATTTTTCAATGAAGCCTAGCTAGATACCACTATCGTGCTTAAATCAGCCGCCATACTACTCGTCATGCCGTCTTCTTCATTCCTTCTTGCTCGAAAACACTTTGGTGAAGCCCAAGATGTTACTGATGACCACGGGCAACATGGCCACTTACCGTCAGGTGGCTCCTCTCTCTGGGGGTTTGTTGGCTATTTACATAAAAAAACATGTGTGTGTATGTATATAAGTATATACGCTTGTGTTACATAGGATGCATCCCGCATCATATCGCTTGTCGCATTTCGTTCATCGCGTACCGTCGTCATCGATCGAACGTACCATCGACGCAGCAGAAAGTGCAATACAATCCCGTTCCCACGAATGCAGTAGCGAATGCCTTCCACGTAGTTCTAGTTTTATAAAATTTATTAATTATTGTTGTTCTTACTTCGAAAATAGATTGTACTTAGGAATTAATATTAAAAGAAGTTAACCACTTGTTGACTATCCTGCATCCCCCGCCTGCAGCTTACATACTATATATGTCATACTTCTTTGGCGTAACAGAACAAAAATAGCTAAAGAGTTCATCCCGTATGCCACAACTCTTTGTTTGTAAAAGGAATCAGTTATCAGCTAACTTCATCGTGTTGCTTTTGGGCTGTCGGTGTGCGCGCGCATCGTAAAATTTTACTCTCGTATGTTTTTCCAAACGCGCCAAATGAAGTATAACTCAAAAACGCTTATCGTCGTGATAGTTTGTCTGATACACACATAAAAAGTATTAAAGAGGGTATACAATACAATACAATATTCTTTATTGTGCACACTAGAAGTACATAAAATATTACAATTTTAGTAACAACAAGTATTTTATTTATTTATTTATTTTGTACACACATTTACAAGATAAATAATTTAAGAGACAGTTTGTACACTATTTTAGTTACAATTTTATATTGAAATTCCAGCCGGAGACTCCACCGGGCGAGCAGCCGCAGCCACAGCAGCAGGTGGGCGGAGCGCCCGCCGCCCCTCCCGCCGCTCACACCGTCGTCATGCTGCCCCAGCTCGGCACGCAAGCTCGCGTCTGAACACGACACTGGTGATCCACAGCATAAATACACAACGAAGGATAACTTCACACAAGCGCGCGACTAACACACGCATAGCCACCGTCCATACGAAAAATAAGACTGGTCCGCTCAGTACTCATCCGCTTCGTACCATTTTGCATGTCCGTGAACGGTGTCTGTGTGTGAATTGATCCAGCATGCTTGTACTGAGTTATACTTTGGTGTGTCTTTTGTGGTACAACGATCCAATACTATGCTGATACGGTTCACTCAGTCACTTGTTTTTGAATGAAACAATTAAATAATCATGTTATCTAATCGAGAAGTTAATAAATACGGCATACCAAAATCGCCTTTTAATCAAAGCTAAATTATAGTTGAAACATTATGTTTACCAGAATAGCGATGGGTAATTAAAATACATCTAGATTTAATATACAAGTATATTTTTGTAGTTTTCTAATAGTCTGCATATTATTTAAATATTTCCCTGTTTTTGCTATTTCTGCAGGAAGCTTTAAATTTTTGAATTTAAAATGTAATGTTTTAATTATTTATCAATATTATTAAAACGATATGTTCCAGACATAGCCTAAGAAAATTAGAATTTCTGCATTTGCTAGTAATCACTATATACGCTTGTATCGTCATGTGGGTAGATTGATAAAATTAGAAATTAAATACCCTTTTAATTCAGAGTAGCTTGTGGAGCTGTATCCTATAAATGATAATTTTATCTTTAACTTGTGGTAATTATATTAAAAGCCAGTATTTCAACATAATACTGTCGTGTAGGACGTTCTCCTGTTTCAGATATAATATATTTTAAAGAACCTTCATAACGCGCTACATGTCTGTCACTCCGTCCGACAAACACACATGCCTACACACTATATCGTATGTACTAAAACTTTATTAACAACCAAGCAGACAAAATCTGGGGTATAAATCTTCAATTTGTGGGTCTGTGTAAAAAATACTAATAAAAAAACTAAAACATAACGTTAAAAAAGCCACTGTATAATATTATGTAACTTTTCATAATATCGATAATAACAACAATGCATGAGTTGTTCTAGTTCGTCGAAGTAAGGATTCTACTTTAGTATTGGTGTCACAGTTGATAGTATCCACTTATCATAACTCAAGGTGTCCTCACGGCACACACCTTTGTATTGTGAAACAATCGGTCACTAGCCTATATTATTAGGAGTCGTAGTAAAATTATACGTTCAATATGCTAGAATCACACAGACATATCATTACCGTAACATAATGATCTCATTAAAATGAAAAAATGACAAACATCCCATATATCAGATAACTTAAACATTCTGCTACTTCAGGGCTATATCATAATATATTTTTGTATTTTTAATGCATTTTTCACGTCGACTATTTTGGGTGTAGAGGTTTGACCAAGCTAGTTCTACTGTTGAATACTGGGCCATAGTGCCAGGTCTCTGCTATAGAGGTCACTATTCAGTCCCTATGGAACTCATGGTAAAGATCTTTACTAACTGGCTGGTTATCACGCTGTCTAAAATCTTCAAAGAAATATTTTAACGTGTTACGATCGTAAAGTATGAGTCACTTTGCTAGATTGGTTTTAAAGCTTGCTCACAATCCGATAACAAGTCGGTTGCTTTTGATGTTGCGATCGTCCTTGGGTGGTCTGAAAATAATGTTGCATACCGCAATAATATATTAGAAATAATCGAAAAATGTTTATTATTCTCTCTCGGTGTCTTAGTAATATTGTAAAATTTTATGCGCATATAATCCTTTCTGTAAGTAGTTTCACTATGGCCTAACTTGTACAAAATGTTAACTTAACCTGTTAATTTAATGGCCTTTTACGCGTAGGTGTAATATAGGTATCTATATTGTTTTTTTTTTTAAAAATACAACTAGTATATTTTTTATTTGCTTGTTATTTTAACGGTAATATATCATTTTGTCAAGTCGGTTAAAGGTCTATTTAGATGAGAATAAAAGGTAAGGGATAGTTCTGATTTATTTTTTGGATCAAAGTAAAATTAATGAATTAGAAAAATTAATATAATTAATTATATTTATACATAATTGGGTCTTATTCCTAGAATTAGCTATATTTTTCATCTTAAAGTTAAAGGGCCAGGGTCAAAGTAGTTTTGTTATATTCTGGTATCAGTTCTATATTAGTTGTGTAGTGCAACAGGTAGGTGTAAAATCAATGTTAAGGTTATTAATTAAATTGAATTATTATATGTAAGATCGGTCAAGGAATTATTTTTAACTGAGGCTAATTCCTTCGGTCACTTAATTTTAATTTTTGAGACATGAATTACGAGAAGTGTCTAGTTTTCCGCCAACCGGGTGAATAAAATATATTAGTCGTCCGCCAGTCCTATGAATAAAATAAATTAGTTTATTAATACCAGTTACCTAAATATTCACGCAACTCATCGCATCGTCACTTGTCAACTGTTAATTTATTTTATTCATCCGTATAGTGAGAGGCGACCAACAGCCAATAAGTTATCAAAACCACTTGTACTGTTTTTAAAATTGACACATCCATTTTATTGATTCGATGAGTTAAACAAAAGATCGCTATTTATTTTATTATTATATTGCTATTGTTTTTGTTAAAATATTTTACGTTATATTTTAGTACCTATAGATAAAAAAAATATAGTAAGTATTATTGTATCTACATCATATTTTACACATGTAGGGGAGATTTAAAAAAATAAACAAGATTTATAAACTGAAAAGTTAACCTATAAACATTCTAATATTTCGGTTTACAAAATACTAATTATGTATCTCATCTTTATAAAATTACTTGTAGTTTCTTGATCGACCATACCTACTTTATTGACATCATGTGTGTATGTGTTAAGTACATAATACCGAAATAAATTAGAAATAAAAATCAATGTTGTTTTATTTACATTCCATTCTTTACGAATCTGAAGTTTATTGTTTTGGTTTATCTGTGTTTTTATTTAATTTTTTCCTTTTAATTTATTTGGATGTCAACAACATGTCGATCAAATGTTTTTTTTAATAAGTTCCAGCTAAGCCAAAACCGTGGTTAATGATTATCGAATCCCACAGACCTAAGTCACAATGAACTTTGGACCCGTAGTCCTTATTTCATATACTAGTAATACGGATAGCTAGTAAGGAGGGGATCCCCCATTTCTTACTTGTCCGACAACACATCGGTAGTGTCGGTAACGCTCTTTTCACCTGGAGAATACTGAAATACACAGACATCTGAAATATCACTGACCACAGAGTAAGTATGAAAATGACAATGTTTGTTTTGGTGGTGTCGGTCAACCAATCAAATCGTTTCAGTCAATCACTAATACTTATGGACTTTTTTTTTAAATCTGCAATAATTTCGGAACGGTGCTTTGACAAAGAGGAGAAGAAATGTCGAAAGAAACTCCCCCGCACATTTTTTATTAATTAAAAGTTTCAGAATATATTCTTAATCTATGCGTATCTAGACGCGGCGCTAATTTTAATGAGCACAACTGAGGAGCACAATGAAGTTAATTTTGTATTCACTTACAACTTTTGTAATCACGATTATAAAGTACAAACAGCTGACATCACACCACTGCACTGCTGCTAATGTTTTACTTACCACAGAACAAATAATTATTGCACATGGACGCCTGAGCAGTGGGTCTGCTCAGCACCGCTAAAAATTAGGCATTAGATCATTTAAATATTACGTTAAATATCGTATAAACTTAATGGAAAAGAAATGCCTTATGCTTTTTTTTCGTATTCGAGATTTATTTTACCTAGATTAAATTAGGTATTAATATAGAGTAGTAGTGAGTATAGTCGCATGCGTCATACTGTTTGAACTGCACACCAAAATGGTTTGCACAGAATATCAGTGATCTCGGCAGTAGGCTCGTGTACAGCTTGCCCTAATCACCTAGGTGAATTTAGGTCTACCGATTTAGTATACTTAATTCACCTCGATCAGTAGATTTAAATCACCTGGGTGCATAGGTGAATAAAGTGTACTAAAAGTAGACTTAAAGACACCTGGGTGAATTAACTCAGGTGAATAAAGTCGACGGCACCGTGGTTTCCCATGGCAATCACTGAGTGCAATCCATTTCCTTATATGGAAACCTTGGAAATTTGGTTGTATAGTGCTTACTACAGATGTGACATTACAATTGTGAATCTTACTGTATTTTTATTAAACCTCTACCTGTTATAGGTATGTAGTACTTATTTGTTGGGATAAAGTTTTTCTTTCTTTCTATCTATCTATATATAATCGTTCATAAAGGCTACTTTGTTTCCAGCTTGCTTAAGTGAAATTAATTTACCTTTTGGCCATAGCTGATGGCAGTAATTCTATACGTACCTATAGGCATGTTAACTACAGTGTGCAGTTGGGTTCAAAATTCAAAACTTAAGCGTTATTAAGCATTTTTGGTCATGAATCTAATAATATTCTAGTATTGTACCTAAATTACTTATTTATGCGTCCTTCTTATCAGGTTGCCTGGAAGAATTCGCTACGTACCTAGCGATAACGCTGCTGTTGTTTTGGTAGGTACTTATTTCTTATGTTCTCCTTCTATGATTGTATTGTATATTCTGCGCTGTGCAAACCACAGGTGCAAACACTGAACAGTTATCTATCTATCGATATACCTACTAATTCAACAGGTTACGTCATTATTAAATCTAGGTGACCACGTGTTGTACCCAGTCCTGGATTTGTCAATAGGCCGTATAGGCCGCGGCCTAGGGGCGGCAGCGTCCTAGGGGCGGCAGATTTGAGAAGATGATATTATAGATGATTTTGCTATTAAAAAGTGTCGCAAAAAATTTTTATTCTTGTTTTTTTACGCACTTTCTTAGTGACTAATTCAGTGCCTTCCTCACTATGAATGGAAAATTATTATTTTAGAAAAGTACATGGGGCGGCGAAAATTAATTGGCCTATACTCATAAAAAATATAAATCCGGCACTGGTTGTACCTACTGTTGTACCTATGTATATCGTGTACATTGTTACGCAAGTACCTACCTAATGTGTGTTGTTTTTTATCTTTACAAAAAGTAGCAAAAGGTCAAAATGAAAATTATGACAGCAATTTACAAACAATGCGGTGGACATGCGCAATACTGTCCGAGGGAGGATCTTGGGAGACTGGGGTATCCGATGACTTACAAAAGTAAAATTATTCGATTCCGACGTAGGTAGATAAATAGGTCATAATTTAACCATCGGTTGATGTGTTATTATCTCCGCCAGCATTTCAGCTCACACCTATTTAGGACTTTTACTTTTTACGTGTAAACCCTTGACAAAATTTGGTTATATATTTGGTGGCAATTTTTAGGTAAAAATAACTAACCAACATAGGTAGGTACTTACTTATTTTGTTTAAGTATAGAATTCTGTAAGTGTTACCTACACTTACACTACACTACCTATCCGAATATCGAGTTAGAGTTGTATCTACCTACATGCATATCCGTAAAATTCGGATAAGTACTTATCTACTTACTGAAAGTCTCCGAATACCTACAGCACACCCTAGTCGATACAGTAGCTAGGAACGCGTGCGGTCTCCAACATTTACGCGTTCTCTATTTATATCGACGACTCCCCCCGCGACCCTCCGCTCCGCGCAAGCGCATTGCACACCTGAAACTCCGAAAGTGAAAATTGCACATCATGGTACCGCTCAATGTAGAGCGCGTTATAGAATTGTCTCTGTAAATTGACGTTAATTAACCCAGCGAGGACTCGAAGCGGCGGCCGCGGCGACCAGCGTCCGCGAGGATGGCCGATGTGTTCGCGGCGTCGGTTCCTCCTGACACTGCGGTAATTCTGCGTCACAAATCAGCTGTGCTACCGGCGAAATACGCGCTCTCGTGACGTCGCTCGTAGTTCGTGAAACAAGCAAGAACCGGAGTCGGAATGGCGTCGACGATGCAACTCGAGTTCACCCAGGCGATGACCGACTTCAAGACCATGTTTCCGGACATGGACGACGATGTGATCGAGGCGGTGCTGCGGGCGAACCAGGGAGCGGTGGACGCGACGATCGACCAGCTGCTGGCGATGAGCACCGACAACCAGAACGAGCGACTGCGGCTGGAGATGGAGCGGGTGGAGAGCAGCTCGCCCTCCCGCCGCAAGGATAGACGCGCGGCCTCGCGACTCATCGAGAATGGGGACGACAATGACACTACAGCCCTTGTGTGAGTTTACTAAACTTATTTTCATTCAGTCGTCTGTGTAGACTTGTACTTTACAATCTTGTAACTTGATATTTTTAGTGTTAAGTAAGTTGGTTTAACTTGGTTTTAATGTTATCTTTATTTTCGTGTGGTAGGGATACTCGCTCGTATTAATAAATTTATTGGTCTATTAGCTGATAAGTAAAAAATAAAATAAAAAATCCGAATTAAGCATACAATTATCGTTAAACATAAATAAAAACCGGTGAACTCAGATTCAATTGCATTGGACTGTATTTATCCTGACTTAGGTACTCGTAGATATAAATATTATTCTTGGACCTTCTTCCTGGGCGTCAAAGGGGAATAGTAGTGTCCGTATACCGTAGACGGTTCAAGTAGAATGCACGAGAAAACTCACTTATTTTCTGTTCCCCGTGGATATTTTTAGATAGGATTAATAGTACCCATTTAAGTAATACAAATAAGGAGGGGAATTAATGCTTAGTATTGCTTAGCATGCTTACATGCACTCGCACACCTGTCACATAAATATCTGCTTTGGTCGGGAATCAAACCCAGGTCTCCACGCTTCCACCAACTAGAGTAGACTAATGACCAAACTAGCCCAGTAAAAGAGCAAACAGCCCGTCCATTGGTAAGTGGTCGTCGACCTTGGACACCAAGAACGAACCGAAAGACCCGATTATTATGGTAAACTCATCTAATTATGTGTCTTAATCAATTTGAAAATGTACTTAAGTTGAGGCCCACTATGAAGTTAAAATAAATAAAAACAATTGTAATACACTTCAATTACTTTTTATAATATAGGTATTATTATATTCCACTCCCTAAACTCCATCGTGGGACTTATTAGTCACAAAATAAGATGAATTTACCCGACTCTACATATCTCGCTACTTTAATTTGGACCGCACGGTGCATTTGATAATTTATTGTTTTCTAATTAATTGTTCGTTTGTTTAATTATTTAATACGTATATGTAGGTAGCTCTATCATATCCGTTACACAATTATCTACTTTTATAAATAACTATTTGTTACTAATTCAACTGGTTCTTTCAAAGAGATTCGCAAACAACGTGATAGACGGAGAGAGGTCAGTGGTCCTAAACTGGTTTGGTTTTTTTCATCGGTATCCTAAATATTCCTTGGTCACCTTGAAAGTTAAAACCAAAGGGTGATTTTCAACGTTGCTAACTTAATTGGTCGGTTAAACCAAACTTGAACTAGGGTACCTACCTACTATGATGTATTGCGCGCAAATGTTCGTTATGCGGGATGATTGAATCCCAATGGTTCATATTAATAAAATAATTATTTTATCCGATGGAGTTTTATTTGTGGTCTTCATCAATCACTTATAAAAATGGAGAAGACTGACACAGGAAAATCCAAAATTATAATACCTGTATTTGCGTGTTTTGGCCAAAATTTTAATAATCATTTCCAGTTTTAGGCCATCTAATAATAGTATTTATACAATAAAATTGTTCCTAAAACAAAACATATACCTACCTACTTATTACTTTAAATGTCTTTATCCTTTATCCGTTTATAATGTTGCATTTGCAGATCAGTAGCGCTGCAATGTTACTAACATACTCGTAACTAGTAGGCAGGTACATATATGGGAACTTATTCTTATCTACATACATCTCTAGAATGATAGTCTCACGGAGCAAGCTTGAATAAAACCAGTAATCTTATAAAAATAGGTTCGTAATAAGCTTCTGCCCGGGACTGCATAATGTAATCGCACTTTGAAGTACCCACCTACTAAGAGTAGTAAGATAAATAGCTACAGATTATTTGAACCGCATAATACTCAATAGCTATTATGATAAATTATTGTCAGCAGTTATTGGTAGTAGGTACTAATAATTTTAGCAGTAACTGCTTGACTTAGGACAAGATATATAAATTATGATTGTCGTGAACTTGACCTAATATTTTGTATGGTATAGAATTATTGGACGATATTCATTGGTAAACAACTTCGGAATCTTCGGACGCGATTAGTTGTTGAATGGGTGACATCAATACGTTTGAGAGTACATATGTTGTATTGTACCTAAGCTACGTCGGCGACGGAGGGTCTAATGTTATCATTAGACAGCAATCTTTATGCGACTGCAACCCATATTTACTGCTTTTGTTCAGATTGGATTCTTTAAAATGGCATATTTTAAAACTGATTGAAATAAAACAAAAATTAAATGTTATCCCCCCAAGTTACAATATATTATAATATATTGAGTGATAATAATTCTTGACAAAAAATAACCTACTTCAAAATTAGTTATAACTCAAAAACTACTCGTCAGATCTCGCTCTTTAATTGGGATCACATGACAAGCAACCAGTTTTCGATAAATAAAAGAATCATCAAAATCAGTTCACCCAATCGAAAGTTCTGAGGTAACAAACATAAAAAATACAGTCGAATTGAATACCTCCTCCTCTTTTGAAGTCGGTTAAAAACCGCACCCAAAGGCCGTTTTTTAGATAGGGGATAGATACGATTGACAAAAAAATATTATGTGACCTAGGCTAATTGCTTTAATAAATATGTACCCTCAATATAAACAGATTTTCTCAAACATCTTACATGCACAGATATCAATTATTTACAGTTCTATGATTTTAGATATCTCTATAGGTGATTATTAATATAAAATATGGATTATTTTCAGAGATGTTGAGGATGAATCAGTTCCATTAGCTGTGCGAAGAAAATGGGTCCCACGAATGCTCGGGCCCCTTCCACCAATGTTTCTCCGAATTCCACCGGGCACAGACGTCAGGATAGACTTAAGTCTAGAGATGGATGACGATCGAATTGCAACTTTACTTCAGAATGAGGAGTTTATGGCCGAACTTAGGTGGAACCAAGAGTTTATCGCCGCTCTAGACAGCGACCAAGGCCACAAGACAAAATCTCACGATGATGAAGCAGCCTTTAAAGAAAGATTAAAGAATATGGGGAAGGGTAAGTTTAATATCTACCTACTTATAGTCCAGAGCTTGTTTTCTTATTCAATTTATGAGATAATGGGCTAATGTTGTTTTAGATAGCAGTTTACGCCTTCAATAACAAATTCGATTTATTTGTCGCGATGCAATATATTTTTCTCAAAGCTTAGATGTCGATTTTTATGTAAATAAAACAAGCCGAAAAACGAGCAGATGAGCCGCTCGATGGCAAGTGATCACCGCTGCCCGTGGACATCAGCAACACCAACGTCATCACCATTGCGATGCCGGTCTAGAAACATATAAGAAGAAAGGAAGGAAGAACTAGTTCTCCAGCTCCCACCCGGATCACGCAAAACATGCAAAGAAAATTCAATTGTGAAAGTTGTGGGAACAGAACCGGCGTTAGGAGGGGGGGGGGGGAGGTTGGGCGACGGCCTGGGGCGCCACATTTGGGGTGAAGAGCAAAAAAGGAAAAGTAAAATTCTTACCAAAAAAAGCTCGATTTTGATTTTCTTATGTGGGCGCCACAATATTCTTGCCTGGGGCGTCAGTAGCTCTAACGTCGGCGCTGTGTGGGAATAAAAAAAATAAGCGAAAACTTTTTTGTTGTAGCATCGCGAAAGAAATTTGCACAATTGTCGAGGATGTTCAGTCGAGGTGGTTCAAGACGGAACGGCGGCACCCGCGCGCCCCCTCGCGGCCCGCCAGACAGCCTGCTGCTGCAAGAGGAACACAGCGACGATGATGAACGTTCACAACAAATTAACAAGCTATAACAATCGTGATTTATAGTGTACGCCGATATTTATGGCCACTCTGAACTGGACAAGTTGAAACGACGCGTCAGTACCGCCCACGCATGCGTATTGCACGGCTTGCTCCTGCGACCGTACCGGAGCGACCATAAACTTGGGCGCAAATACTTTCTTCATGCGCCATGCGTCATTCTTAGTTGCGCTTCATCATGTCAACGCCTTACAAATGGGCCTTATGAATAGAAGTTACATAAGGTTTCGAATAAGACTGGAATATTTAGATAGGATTGGATAGGAGTTGATAGGTGTGGTATGATAAATGTCGATTAAAGTATACGGTGGATTATGGGAGCTTGATGATCAACACTGTCCGGACATTGTTTTACGAAGAAGTTGTAAATATTGTTGTTTTACTAGTCGTTCGATACGTAGATTGCTTGAGTCGGTGTATGCAATTATTGCACCACCCACTGTATTCGCAGGCATTTAGCTGTCATGCAGACAAATCTGTTTTAGCCTTTAAGTGCACTGAAATCATTTGTTTCTCTTATTTTTTAATTGTAATCTAAACTTTGATTGAATAGCAAGTTAAATATGTAAGTATGTTATGATTTATTACTATTATATATTTTTAATTAACTAACATTTATTGAAGTTTATGAACTTCTAAGCACTGATTATTATGTAACACGTCTGTACTTGTTATTGTTATGTTATATTTACTTTAATTCTATAATATGAAAAAGAATAAATTTACAAATAAAAAGACAAAACATTTTATATTAGATAATTTATAATTGTACTAAGTTTAAATATTTACCTAAGGCAACTCTCTCAAAATTAAATCATCATGTTTAATGACAAAGTTAAATAAGTACGAGAAGAAACAAAACACATGCACAAAATCAGAACACCTCACGAAAGCTTGCAGTGAATGCTCTTAATTTGCAATCAAATATAACTAATAGTAACGAAAACCATCATAGCGTACGAATTGATAGAAAATAGATTATACTCGTAATAATAGAACATAAAACAAGTAGCAACTTAGCTCTGTCTGATTTTACTATTACCTACGGCTGAGGTCCGTAAATGCAAGAAAGAGAAAAATTGCTTTCCGGCGCACTAATTTGCATGCATAACTACACTCGACCAGTCAGCCGTAGCAACGTCCGAACATGACATGTAGGTTATATTATACTGATAATATACATAATAAATACACGGTTCGTTAACCGAAGTTCAATGTTTTCAAGCAATCAGTATAAATTGATTGACAATGAAACCCAATTGAAGTCTATCCATTATATTAGTACTACGTATGTTACAACTACCCGATTGTAACAATATACGTATGTATTGTGTCTAATGCTAGTCATTGAAGTAATTAAGCTTTCTAATGCAATAATAAATAAATGATTATTTCCTATATCCGATGTATTTAATTCACGAAACATTAAACCACTTTCTTGTTTGATAAAAACAAATGCACGCACAGAAAGTATCTTAATTATTGAATGTATAATATGATATATCAAATGATTATAATCTAACATTTTAACAAAAAAATTACCGACTTCAAATGAAGTACATTGTACTTTTGACATGGATACCATTGTCAGATCTCGCTCAAATTTATGTGGGACCACACGACAAGCACCAGCTTTCGATTAAAAAAAGAATTATCCAAATCGGTTCACCCAGTCCAAAGTTCTGAGGTAACAAACATAAAAAAAACGTATAGTCGAATTGAGAACCTCCTCCTTTTTTGAAGTCGGTTAAAAATAGAACTGAGTAGAGACTAATATGAACTTAAAACTTGCTAATTCGTTTTTAATCATGTAAATTAATTTATTTAATATATTAGCTGCGTATATATGAAGGAAGAATGTGTATGAAAATACGTCATATGTGGGTAATGGAGCATGGTGGGCACTCAATCGAAGAATATAACAGAAACCGCTCGTCAATGGAAGCGTCCGTGCGCGTCGCGAAAGTCGCGCGCCTGGAAACGACATCAACGCGCCCAGCGCACCGCGCCGCCGTGCGCGCTCTACCACTTTACGCAAAGTGCGCAATTTATGTGTGTTAATGTAACGCCCAGTGCGTGTCATGACTGTCATGCCAACACTTAACACGTTCGCTGCGTTGTGAGGTCATATTGGCTCACAGCGAACTTTCATCTGGTGCGGCGAGCAAAATAGCGTTCTTTCCCCTGGTGCGGAAGGCTTAACTTTGTGTATTTTTATCGTAGGAAAGAAATTTATATACCATTGCAATTGCCGCTTTAACGTGAACAATCTAAGATTTTCAAACACTCGTGAGCCAATGTGACCTCACCCGCACTTAAAGAAAATTGTTTTACCCTAGTGCGGTGTGAGGTCAATATGACCTAGCGCTCCGCGCACCTCACATCCGCACTGAACGTTGCGCTAGCGACATTTCGCGCGCTTAGTGTTGCGCCACGCGATCGATAAGGAAGATGTTACGTCGCTTTGAGCCATTTTTCACGCGTACGAAATATATGTTTTGCAACTTTTAATTTAAATATATTATATTAGTTAAGTAGTGTGGTGTTGTCGTCAAGTCTTATACCGGGACCAGATGAAGTGGAAAGAGTTACTTCATTGTGTGCATAAACATACAGTAGGTTAGACACAAAATCTATTTTTCTTTTGTTATTTTTCACGTCTGTGACTTACAAGGTTAAAAATTAAACTGTCAATAAAATTCTGGAAAAAATTGTCGAGTGCTACAATACAACAAAAGTGTTTCCCATCACTAGTGTTTTGATATCTTCAGTGCGATGTGTGGTCAAATGGACCTCTCAAATTGTTTCTATTTTAGATGCTAAACGAAACGTGTGAGCTAAAAACGCAGCTAGGTATATATTGCTTGGTTATTAGTCTTTGACCTCAAAATAAAATATATTGAATAATAAATATCCCCATTGAGAAAAACCTATATCAAGACAGAACTGAATGAGGGCTTATTTGACCTCACGACGCACTGAAAAAAGGTCCTCTATGAGTCAATATAACCTCATGACGCACCAGCAAAAAGTACACAAAAAATCGTTACGCAGCGAACGTGTTAATACAGAACCAACAATCGACAAAATTATTTGTTAACATCTGAAATCAACTTCTTTAATTTGATGTCGGCCATAGTAAGCAAATAATGCGGAATTATGACAAGTGTACTTAAATATTTCATACTGTTATACATTATGTAACTAATAACTTAATTAAAACTTCACCTCTTAATAACAACTGTCTGTCTAAAGACTCTATAGCTTATTCTGTACGTATTAAAAATACAGAAAATAGTTTGCGCAAAAACGTGTTCTCAGGTCGTAGAGGGCGATCGCCGGAGGGGCAGATCTCAGAAGGGCATGCGAAAAGGCTCGGTGGGCACCTCTGTTTATCTCTGGCAGCTGCTTATCTATTTTGATAAATGGATTTGCTATAAATTCATGGCTTGGCATGGTTTACGTATCAGTTTTTTTCAACTGTCAATTACTTTCAAGTATATGATTTTAAACTTACATAATCATGGACACTGAACGTGGACTGACGTTTTGAATGCAGCAGGTACTCACGATTCGTATTCAATAATGCCGATATTTCTACCCAGCTACATGGATCGATGTCACGGCGAGACAAGTACCTACATACCCACTTGTAGAGTTTTGCTAAGTCATAGTCAAGGCTTTACATGTCGTGTGTAAATTGCATGGACTACGGACGACAAGCAGTGCTGGCAGGCTGGCACGCGGAGGGTTACGCAGCGGGAGGCGAACGTGATACGTAGTTACAAGATACCGAGCTCAGCGCTCGTACATCGCAACTCGTGAAGTAATCTTACAAGCGTCTGTCAAAACAATTACTGGTAAAATAAAGTGCAGCGGTAACTCCGGTAACCCTGGGCGTTATCGCACGTCGGATGCAGGTATCATGGACCCAACCCGCTGGCTGCAGACCTCGCACGTGCATCCGTCACACATCACGGACCATCAGATATTCATTTAGTTTATCTGTACACGTCGTGCCATCCGCACGCATGGAGGCGCGCTCGTTCCCGCGCAAAGTGAACATAAGTTAAACCGGTGATGCATGCGAGGTTTGAAAAACTGTGCTTCCAACCCGCCCAGCGCTTCTGAAGTCATTGTTTCGTGAGTATTTTATTATAGATTTTACCATACTCATCACTTTATGTATTATAATATAAACATTTTCTCAGATTCATGTATAATTCACCGCAGACCGAACGGTCGAGCTCGTTTAAAAATACCGACCCAGTAAAATATGCACGATTTCTTGCGATCTCTTTGCGAAAGCGTAGTTGTTAAATTCAATTAGGTTCACTTTACTGTAAAGATGATATGTCAAAAAAATATTAAGTGTATATTTTTTGATGTAGTGTTTTTTCAAATAAAACATGAAGTTTTGAAATTAAATAAAAACCGGTCAGGTTAGATAGGATTGGAATTCTTTAAGGTAAAGCCTTAAAAAGATTCCTATAGAAGCAAGCAGTTTTTAATTTAAAATATGAAAGTAACAAATAGATAACTTAAATATGTAGGTATAATATCTATGAATATGTAAACAAAACATATATTATTAAAACATATCGCTCTAGATTTTCTCTCAATAAAACAATTTTGCCAAAAAAAATATTACTGAAACAAAAATCCGTGGAAGACAGGTAAAAAATATCAGTTTAACTTTAAGAAGTTGTAATCGTCAATGCCCAGAAGCTAGAAGCTAGAAGAAAAATATATATTGTTACATATTAATCTGCTATATGACTAATTTAAAAAGGGCGATAAGTAAAATCGCAATGAACCAACCTCTATCTTAAGAGGTTTATGATTTGAATGAGTGTTGTAGAGAAGTGAGACAGTGGTGCATGCCGTCACTTATGTTAAAATTACATTTAAGTAATGTGTCCTTAAAAATTGGAGTTCTTCTGATCATCGCCTGAAACAACATTAGATAAATAAAACTGTGAGTAACAAGAGATCACATTAGACATTAATTGCCGGTGTTGTTTTCTAGTAAATGTCAATACTAATTAGGTACCCACTTTAGTATCATTTGTATCAATTGTGATTTGTAATGAATTATAACTTTTCATCAAGGCTTTTAATTTAGAACTTCGTAGTTCAGTGAGCCTATTGCCGTGAGTGTTGAGTTCGATTTCCGGCCGAGGCAGATTTCATGTAAAAGATAATAATGATAGGTGTGAGAAGATTCAGTTAAAGTCCAAAGCATATAAGTTAAACAAAATGTATGTTTTAATTCAGTTGTAGCTGTTGTTATAGCGGCTAGTTATTTATTTATTTATTGAACGCTAACATAATGTACACTGTTACTACAATATTTTTCGAGCATATATATATATATATAGGCGAAGACTGCATGCATAAAAGTAAGCGGTAACATTATACAATTAAAAATTATAAAATAAAGATAAAACAGCTATAGCCACTCACTCCTTATTGTTTCGTGTTACTTTTTAATTCGAATATAAATATAATGCATGTAACCGTGGCGTTTTTTTCACTTTCTAGCAGATACCAATATTGTGACTATGATTAATCAAAGCGATGATTAAATACTGAGAAATTTTAATAGTCAACCAGCGGCCGTGGTTTTTCCGCGGCCATAATGCTGAGAGTGACCCCTTTTCACCTTATATTTAAGTATTATATTGTTCACTTGTTTATTTATATTGTTTATAAGGTGAAATAAACATTTCTTTCTTTCTTTCTTTCTTTCAATAGAGAGAATATGGTCAATAAGTATCTTAAAACATTATTTAACCGCAATATAATCTCAATATAAAATATTTCCTATTATATCGATACCATCGTGTATTACATCATCGTAAAATCAAATATTGACATCTATGGTTATGAAATTTAAATGAGTTTCCAGCGACTAAAAGCTCAAACGACAATATATCAAGGGTTTACGACTAGAAATCGGCTGTCCTGTGGAATAGAACTTCCGCCAAGAACCCATTTCCATTATAAGTAATGTTCTACCATAAATTATAACACTTAAGAACAATATTTACTTATGCTATAACATAACCAATAACAATGGATGTTCGCATGGTTAAAGGAGCATGCTAACATGGATATTCCTTGCACCTCAATCAGCATAAACGTACTCGTAAAGAACCTCCGAAGGCTGTTAACATACAATGTTTCTTTATGTCATTATGTTTACGATGTTGATTGAACTTACGCCTGGTACATAGAATGCCTTTATAACATTTTCTCTTACAAAATGCTTCAATAATTTTCTTTCATTAAATTTGGTAATATAGGTAGATAGATATCTATTACATTTAGTCCCGAAAATGGCTTCTGACATCATGGCTCTCCAACATGGTTACTGTGTTAACACATAAAAAATTAATAGTGTTTCAGAAGACTTCCTTCAACTCATCTCAGTTGCACCACACCTCACTGACCTGCACCTCGCCTCTCCTCAATTCTCTCCTCTCTTCACCTCACACTGCGATTCACCTTACCTCACTTTATCTCATGTAACCGCACGTCATCTTATCATTTACTGCTCCTCTCTATTGTTTTTGACTTAAGGTACATTCTATATGTTTTATATGTATTTTCGCCGTAATAATATTAATAATATCTAATATCTTTAAACGAGCAATTTTTGTATATTTGTATATTCTCGGAATCTCGAAAACGGCTCCAACGATTTTCATTAAAATTTAGTATGCAGGGGTTTTGGGGGCAATAAATCGATCTAGTAGGATTAATTTTTAGAAAATGTCCGTGTTTTCCTTTTCAGGCAATAATAAACTGCTACAATAGACTATTCCTGACATCTATTGGCGAGTAGCAACACTAACGCTACTACCTGAGCAAAGCTCGGTCATCCGGGTACTATTATATAATCACCTTTACGGCATAGATTGTATAAAGATAGAACGTTATGCCGTCATCACTCAACTGTTTGTGAGCCATGATGTAAATTAGTCAAAACGAATATTATGCTATTATTCATACTTGAGTCACCATAAACCGTAATAAACTGAACCAAAAGCTTGTAATGTAACATAATTGCACAATTAGAAATTTCTCTTAATCCATATTTATGTGCACAAGTTTATATTATTACATATTTTGTAGTTTAAATCGCTGTTAATTTTATAACATTTTTACGTTGCAATAGCAATAGAGACGTTTGTGATTCCTTGATAACTCGATGAAATCACATCGCTGTATCATCTCAAATTTCTTGAAGTATTTAATATACCTTGCATTAACACTATACCTAGGCTATAAACCGCACATCTTAACGAAATAGTATATTTTAGTCATTTCATATCATTTCACTCCATTGCATTACTCATAAGTTCTACCTAATTGGCCTTACAATAAATTCTTAGGAGTGTCTGTTTTTGACCAAGATGTAGGGATTGTAGAGAGACCTTGTAGAGCTGGGAGCTTGGCTTCAGCGGTTTGGAAGATAAATGAGGTAATAAAGAATATTTCACACATCCATACATACATACAAGATAAGAAAAACATAACCGTTCCTGGCAGTCGGGTAAAATTGAATTGTAAAAACGTTAACTAATTAAAACTGGTCAATTTTAAATAAGTATTATACGTGCCTCTGAGTTCGCATCCAATCTAAAACTTAGTACGGAATCGTGGCAACTAGACGGGACTCATTTTGAGGAAGTCTGGTAAACTATGATTTGAATGTAAACCTCATTTATCATTTATCAGTCTTTAAGATATAGGTATAAATATAAAAGAAGAATATGAGACTAAACGATAATAATTTTAGTGGTATTTTATTTTTGAAGAAGATTAAGTTGCAATTTATTGCAACGATCGTATCATCACCTATGAATATTATTCCTCTCGACAAAAAGTTCCGTGTCTTATTTGCGTGTGTAAAATAACTCAGTTATTGCTTGCTTACATGAAAACCATGAGTAATGACACATCTAGAACAGTACGCACTATCGCAATTATATCTTCGTCTACCGGACTCTTAGAAAAAACTAACTTTCCCAAATAAATTTTCAAGTTAATAGCACATTGTGTTGTATTTTAATCAACGCAATATTGCATGAGGTAAGAATTAGATTGGTATTAATTTCGCTATAATTAATGTACCGTACCAATACGTAATCATATCTCTACCGGTAAAATGTCACCGATAAATTTGTTTTTGTTTATTACAAAATTTACTATATTTCAGGCATTGATCGATTTTATTTAGGAGTAGTTCCTAGAAACAGACACGATAATTTTAAATTAAGATTTATCTTATTGGAAATGTTAAAAATTAGATTTATATGTTTGATTTTATTATTTAAGTTCATCGACACCTTTCAAAGATGACGTTTACCTCATTTATACCAAATACCGCGACCCGCGACTATTATAGATAGGCGACTAAAACCTTAATATAAGCGTTTGTAAAATTATCTAACGATAGGACTTGTATAGTAAGGGCGTGTAGAGTTAGAAGCTTGGCTAAACTTGAGATCTGATAACTTTTTGATGTACTTTCCATATACGTCTTCTCATGAATTTTCATTGAAAAAAAAGAATGAGTTTGTAAAATGTGGCATTGAAATCAATACGAATATTTATAACAGCAAAAACGGGTCCATGTCATCCGAGTCATCATTATAGTCACGGAATATTTATTAAAGCCCCATAGCATTAAGTCCGCCCTTTGTAAGTCTAGCTTGTAGGATTTACAATAAAGCTTATAAATAAATAATTAAATAAAGTTATCGCTATAGGGGTAAATAAAATACATACGCGCCGTCCATTACGTCGTAATAGGCGTGCACTTGTAAATAAAACGTTTGCTTTAAGAGTGAGATCGGAACACTTTCCGTCGCCGATCCACTGTCCATAATCAGTAATGATTAGCAAAGAAGCTGATTAATCATAACACGAAGAATTTGTCGTGGCTGCAGCGGGTCCGGTGGCACTGTGGCAGCAGTCTGCTCTGCAGTCTCGCAATCAGTTCAAGTCGAGTTTCACCCGGAGTATTCACGCTGTTACTTTTACAACGCGCGGCCGCACACGAACAACGCTCTGTTTCCCTAAGTCTCATTGTCTCCGCAACACGTTGTTAATGGAAAACTTTGACTTTCCACGCACCCGCGCCGCCGGCAAGTGTCATCTTTGAGCGTAACTATCAGTTGCAAATGCAATGGAATGGATCAATATTTGAGTGAGTGCAAGCATAAAACAAATCAATTGAGTAGTATATTACCAAGTATGTTATAGACAGCCTTTGGGTAGCCATTAATAAATGGATTTTGATTTATAGTCAATTTTATGTGCTTCGTTTTTTTATAGCCTGAAGGGCTGAGGAAAAAGCAGACGGGCCATCTGATGGTTATTGGCCAGTGGTCACCTAGGGACATAAGAAACACCAGAGTAGTCGCCAATGCATCGCCAGCCTTCAAGGAGAGCTCTTTTGAGCCTTTCTACAAAAAAGCTCGTGTTATATAGCGCTCCGCGAAAACCTCAGAAAGTTTGCACGTAGGTACGCGGCAAAAATGATCCAGAAAATCGGACTATCGAGGATCGCCATGAAGCCAACCGATGAGGAATGAAATTTCGATCTTCGCTGCGTAGTGTGGAAAGGTACCGCTGGAATGAGTATAAACAGTTCCTCGGAACACTCACCAGTCTGGAGGCGGTAGAACACACAAAGCTGTTAGTAACCAGGGGTCGATGTCGATTCGGACTGCGCGATTTAGTACGGCGTCAATGCATAAATTGATACTGTGGTGCCCCTGCCCAGAAGTGAGAGCAGTACCTCAATATGAGGCCTAACTTGTGCTTCATAACCCCGGTAGTTTCTTGCCGCTTCTTCTCTCGGGACCACTGACGATAGGGATTTCATGAAGCGATGGCGTTGTGGGACTTTCAAAAAGCGTTTGTAACTAACTTACTTAGAATAAAACTTATTTCATTTCATTTGTAGACCATAAGCAAAAAATACCTCGCATTGAAGTACTTACTGCTACGCCCTGTTGAGGTCACCAAGCATTTTAGAAGCTAACTTGGTCTTACTTTCCAGATTACACCGGAGAAGCACGTTAGATACGAAAAACCGAAACTTTCATTTACAATTTTTGATAACTAGGTAGGTAGTACTAGTGTCCCAAAATCTTGTAACGTTAGTTAAAATCATGTTAAATGCAGCCAGAACTTACTTTTTATAAGGTTAGATACTACTATATTTCTTGTATCGATAATGATAATACATTATCACTAAGGCTACGTCGTACATTATATTTCAAACAAGAGAATACAACCCAGTTTTTTGCAGGGAGTGTTCAATAGTCATCAGTCTCATAAATATACCTAGATATTTATCAAGTATCGATTCAAAGAATGGAAAGTTATATTTTTTAGTATAATATAAAAGCTGAACTAAAACGCTGATATGTCTACTGGTCTATAACGAGCGAAGCGTAAGTGCACATCATGAATTGAAATCTCAATAGTTACACTGTACTGTTTACAATACAATGGATCGCAGGCGTGCGTTTATGAATAAATGAATATAATCATATTAATCTGGCACGATTAATACGCCTTATAGAAGAGTGGTCGAGTGGCTGAAACGTTTGGCTGCTAACAAAGAGACAGGTGATAGACGCGACGCTAGATAAAAACAACTGCATCAGATAGTTAATTATTTATTGTGGTTTATTTATTTATTTGAGACCCACTCATTGTCCGAGGCAGTCCTGGATTTGTCAATAGGCCGTATAGGCCGCCGGCCTAGGGGCGGCAGATTTCAGAAGATGATATTATAGATGATTTTGCTATTAAAAAGTCGTAAAAAATTGTAATTCTTGTTTTTTTACGCACTTTCTTAGTGACTAAATCAGTGCCTTCCTTACTATGAATGGAAAATTATAATTATTTTAGAAAGGTACATGGGGCGGCAGAAATAAATTGGCCTACACTCATAAAAAATATAAATCCGGCACTGGTCCGAGGGCTTATGTCACTCATAAATGATCAACCGAGTTCAACAACGTGGACGTGAGATCGATGAATGACCGCTGGTGGTAAATTCTTCACGTTTTGGCTTCAAATTCTAGTTCCTAACATTAGATAGAGATCGTTAGTAGTAGGTATTCGCCGGTTCTAACTCAGGAGTTAGAACCGGCAAAATTGGGCAAATTGCTAAGTTGACGACCGTCGCTGCCTATAAGAAAAAAAAGTCGAGTTTGGTGTCAAATTGTATGTTTTCGACCATGCCCGATCGATTGCACTGATCCGTTTTTTGCTAACTAGCGTAGAAACAAAGATAGCTTCAGCGTTGTATTATCCCTACTTCGTTATCTAATGCCCTCATTAGGTCGTTAACTTGACCATTCAATAATTACAATGGGCTTATCGCTTCCTCGTATCTGCTTCGTACTCGACTTAACTATGACGCAGTGATTCATACTAACGAGGGGCACTGTTTTTATTACAAAAACCATAATTTTTGTTCATCGTATTTATTATTCCAAATCAAATCGAATCATATAAATTATTTAATCTTCCTTCATTGCAAATAGTCTTGGCATGAAATATTTTCAGAATATCATACATAGATTTACCATGATACCTATATTGAACATTATGCAATATTCTTCGTAGAAAGTAGTAAAATCATGTTAGATTCGATCAAGATTATGTTCAGAATGTTTTATGGAAGGCTTGTTCTGTGATCCGTGCGCCCAAAGAAAATAAGGAACTGCTTGCAGCCGCACCTTCAGTATTCGATCATTGCAAAATTTTAAAAATACCTAACAATATCTTTGAACTAAAATAATTACTCCTGTCGAATAACTTTATTTGAAATTTAATGAATGTAAATATGATATTCTGAAGCGCTCAAAGCACTGCGACTTATATTAGGTTGAGACCGAAGTTTGATGATAAGACTGATAACTGACTTACACATTCGAGATATGACCGGTATCGTTGTCACCACAACAATTCACATGAAATGGCTTTTATTATGTTGGATGCGGTGACGAAATAAGATGTGCCTTTGTAAAGTTTACGCTGGATAGAAAATAACAGAAAACAACGTGGTTATTGTACCATCAGTAGCCCCAGCTTGCGACGGCAGAAATGAGTGCGGAATCAAGGCTCCTTCTACAAGTATCTCAGTGATTGGCCTTGTTGCATAGGTCAAAAGCCCGAAATTTATATCAATCCATAGATCCTATACGAAGTTAAAGAAGGACAAACACATTGTTGTTTTTAGTTTGGAGTGATTCAAATACGTATCATAATGGACCTTCCCATAGGAATGAGACGTTCTACCGCGGTAAAAAGTAGCCTACGTTACTCTTCAGCCTCCTAACTATCTCCACACAAAAAATCATACCATAACATTGCTCCGTTACAACGCGAACGTGAACGAGGGACAAACAAACAAACACACTTTCGCATTTATAATATTAGTATGGATAGTTTTACCACGGTAAAAAAGTACCCTACTTTCTTCTCTAGCCTCCTAACTACAACGTGAACAAAACACAAAAAAACACAAAAACCACACACCACACCATATAAAAAATCATATCATAACATCGCTCCGTTATGACGTCAAAAAGGGACAAAGAACAAAGAAACACACTTTTGCATTTATAATATTAGTATGGAAGTATGGAGAAGGATGATTGAATTTCTAACTATAAATTTATATCAATCCATAGATCCTATACGAAGTTAAAGAAGGACCAACACATTGCTGTTTTTAGTATGGAGTGATTCAAGTACGCATCATAATGGATCTTCTCAAGGGAATGTGGTGTTTTACCGCGGTAAAAAATAATGTACGTTACTCACTAGCCTACTAACTATCTACACACAAAAAATCATACCAAAACATCGCTCTGTTACGACTTCAAAGAGGGACAAAAAGCAAAGAAACACACTTGCATTTATTATATTAGTATGGAAGTATGGATAAGGATGATTGAATTTCTAACTATAAATTCATATCAATCCATAGATCCTATACGAAGTTAAAGAAGGACCAACACATTGTTTTTAGTATAGAGTGATTCAAGTACGCATCATAATGGACGTTCCCATGGGAATGTAGTGTTTTACCGCGGTAAAAAGTAATCTACGTTACTCTCTAGCCTACTACCTATATAAACACAAAAAAATATACCATAACATCGCTCCATTGTGACGTGAAAGAGGGACAAACAAACAAACAAACAAACAAATACACTTTTGCATTTATTATATTAGTATGGAAGTATGGATATGGAGTGATTCAAATAGAATAAAATAGAATAGAATAGCGTTTATTTGCAAGGCCACGAAAACATACAAAAACAGAAAAAAAAGAAATTAAAAATAAAACAAAAATAAAACAAAAACAAAAACATGCAACTCCTTACAAAATTATTACTAGACTACGCTCGCATGTGTCCAGTGGCCTAGAAAAAGGAGCACACTCAGCATTACGCCGTAGTATTGACTACAGCGCTGATTTTCTGTGTGTCCTATTCGGAAAGTCACGGACGACGTATGCATCATAATAGATCTTCCCATGGGAATGAAATGTTTTACCGTGGTAAAAAGTAGCCTACGTTACTCTCCAACCTTCTAACTATCTCCACACAAAAAATCATACCGTAACATTCTCCGCTACGACGTGAAAGAGAGACAAACAAACAAACACACTTTCACATATATAATATTATTATGGAAGTATGGATATGGAGTGATTCAAATACGCATCACAATGGATATTCCCATGGGAAAGAGATGTTGTGCCGCAGTAAAAGTAGCCTACGTTACTCTCCAGCCTCCTAACTATCTTAACACAAAAAATCATATCTTATCATCGCTCCGTTACGACGTGAAAGAGGGACAAGCAAACAAAAAAACACACTTTCGCATTTATTTTATTAATTATATGGATAGTATGGATACGTAATATTACTTTTGACCTAAAATAATTACTCCTTTCGAATAATTTTATTTGAAATTTAATGAATTTAAATATGATATTCTGAAGCGCTCAATCAAAGCACGGCAACTTATATATTGGGTTGCGACCGAAGTATGATGATGATGATAAGACTGATAACTGACTTAAACATTGGAGATATGACGTTGTCACTACAACAATTCCTACGAAATGGCTTTTATTATGTTGGATGCAGTGACGGAGTGAGATGTGCCTATGTAAAGTCTACATTATGCGCTGGATGGGAAATAGCAGAGAACAAACCAGCACAGTTATTGTACCATCAGTAGCCCCAGCTTGCAATGGCAGAGATGAATGCGGAATCAAGGCTCCTTCTATAGGTATCTCAATGAAGGTGGCTGGACCAATGCATCCGCAATATGTCTCTGAGACCACTCGTCTCCAATCTTTCAGCGATTGGCCTCGTTGTATAGGTCAAAAGCCCGAGGAATTGTCGGAGGCTGGTTTTTTTTACACCGGGCACGGGGACAAAACGAAATGTTTCTACTGCGATGGAGGATTGAAAGACTGGGAGAGCGGCGACGTCCCATGGGAAGAACACGCACGTTGGTTCGATCAATGCGCTTACATTCACTTAGTAAAAGGCCGAGATTATGTTCAGAATGTTTTATCGAAGACTTGTGGTGTGATCCGTGTGCCCAAAGGAAAGAACGAACTGTCTGCAGCCGCACCTTCGATATTCGATCGTTGTAAAATATCTAAAATACCCAACATTATTTTGGACCTAAAATAATTACTCGTTTCGAATAACTTTATTTGAAGTTTAATGAAGATAAATATGGTTTTCTGAAGCGCTCAAAGCACGCCGACTTATATAGGGTTGAGACCGAAGTATGTGTTTTATACAAAATGAACGCTCACTTTCTTTAATGTTACTACAGACTTCATGTGGATTCGTTATTAAATCTAGGAACTTATAAAAAAGGCGATCTGTTTGTTATTGATTGTTAAAGACATTAAAAAAACTGGGTCATTAGATGTTTGAAATACAAATTAGAAAAATAGAAGATATAATCGTTTTATTCAATCTAACCTTTCCCCAATACTATTCGTAACATATCATGCGTGTGATAGATAATAGTAGACTTCCAGGCTTTAAAAATGGTAAATACTTATCTTAAAATAATTTTCTGTTGCACTATATAAAACAAATACACAGTAAAAAGTTAAGTTGCCTGTTTTTGATATAATAATGATATGGACAGTATAATACCAAACCAATGTTAGCTATCAAAAAATATATTTTAAAAGTTTTAAAAAAGTATCTTGCAATAAAGAAATATCTAAAAATAAAAATGGTTGTAATTTATTATAGAAGATCTAGTTCGCCTTCTTTAGTGAAATTATATGAAAATTATAGTATGTCAGACGATATATTTACGGGATCAGAATTTTATAAATTAACGAAAGATTCTGTGTTGTAAGTCTCTATGCTCAGGATTCCGCTCATAACAAATGCAGTTTCAAGTTTTTTGCTATTTTCAGAAAGCAGTAAATAATTTTAAAAGAACAAAAGCACTTTATAACAAGTACATCAAGTTAAGTTTTTATTTGCCTGATGTTTTAAAACTCTGATTTATGATTTTCAAGTTAAAAAAGATTACGAACAAATTTAAAAATACTAAGCACTGATGATTTAGTTTGTGAAATTTTTATTAGAGAAGAACTTGTATTGAGCTCTTATTACTAAAACGATCTGACTATCCATTAAATAAGACATATGAAAATAAAACAAAGTATTTTTAAAGACCAAAATGCTGGTAAAATAATAACAGAGTTTGTAGGCTTGCGCTCAACAGTGTAATTTTTAACATTCAAACTTTTTTTTTGGCAAAAGCTATAAGTGTGAATAAAATTGTCACGAAAATTTTTAAAATGGAATATCAATTTAATGAAAATGCTGAATACAATATTTATAGCTAACAAGATACCCAAGAATTTGATAATAATGTACTAAACATAATATTAACAATATTTACTCAGTCAGATTACCCTTTATGAATTTGTAACACTTTACGAAAATTCTTAAACATTGTTATGTAATTATAAAAATGTATTTATAAATGTTAAAGACATAATTTTAATATTTAAAATTTACAAAATAACATAAATTTGTTCGTGACAATTTTATGAACTGTCCAATTGTATGTAAAGTGGTGTCTTCATTTTATATCTATTTCAATCGACTTTTAAATTTTCATTTAGTCAGATATCCCTTTATGAATTTTAAAACTACGAATATGCTACAACATTTGATGTAATGATAAAAATGTGTTTAAAAATTTTAAAGACAACATTGTAGTAATGTAAAATTTACAAAATAATATTACATTGATTAAAATTGAATTTGTAAAACTGTTCGTGACAATTTATGAACTGTCCAATTGTTTGTAAAGTGGTGTTTTCATTTTATTTCTATTTCAATCGACTTTTCAATTTTTATTTAGTCAGATATCCCTTTATGTATTTTAAAACTACGAATATGCTACAACATTTGATGTAATGATAAAAATGTGTTTAAAAATTTTAAAGACAACATTGTAGTAATGTAAAATTTACAAAAGAATATTACGTTGGTTAAAATTGAATTTGTAAAACTGTTTGTGACAATTTTATAAACTGTCCAATTGTCTGTAAAGTAGTGTCTTCATTTTATTTATATTGCAAGCGACTATGAACTTTTTACTCAGTGAGATTACCCTTTATGAATTTCAAAACTACGAAAATATTAAAACATTTTGATGTAATGATAATAATGTGTTTAAAAATTTTAGATAACATTAATAAAGTACAACCAAATATTACACTGCTTAAAATTTAATTAAAGGCAATTTGTAAAACTGTTCATGACAATTTTATGAACTCTTCAATTGGTTGTAAAGTGGTGTCTACATTTTATTTTATTTTATTTTATCAAACAACTATTTAATTTTTACTCAGTCAGATTACTCTTGACGAAATTTGAAACTTCAAGAAAATACATACTAAAACATTTTGATGTAATGATAAAATGTATTTTAAACGTTTTAAAGATAATCGTAATATTAACAATTTACAAAACAACATAAAAAGAAATCACAAAAAAAATATCTTAAATTTAAACAGTTTACATTTTATTTTTAAATAGGTGTTTCTATATACTTTTTTGCTCAGTCATATGAGTATGTGTCTATAGTTCTTTACGTACATATTTTGACGTGAGCCCAAACGAATTCACTAACATATTTAGTAGGCAGTACTTGCTGTTTGGTATCGTTTTACATAATGGTACGAGTTTAGCATTCCAAAGTCTAAGCGACGGGAGCATTAATGATCGATAAGTAAAATGTAATCAGTAATGGAATGTCATTCTTTTCTCCTTAATATTGTTGTGTCAGTAGCATTCGAATGTATTAATCACCATTGAAACGATACCAAACAGCAAGTACTGCCTACTAAATATGTTAGTGAATTCGTTTGGGCTCACGTCAAAATATGTACGTAAAGAACTATAGACACATACTCATATGACTGAGCAAAAAAGTATATAGAAACACCTATTTAAAAATAAAATGTAAACTGTTTAAATTTAAGATATTTTTTTTTGTGATTTCTTTTTATGTTGTTTTGTAAATTGTTAATATTACGATTATCTTTAAAACGTTTAAAATACATTTTATCATTACATCAAAATGTTTTAGTATGTATTTTCTTGAAGTTTCAAATTTCGTCAAGAGTAATCTGACTGAGTAAAAATTAAATAGTTGTTTGATAAAATAAAATAAAATAAAATGTAGACACCACTTTACAACCAATTGAAGAGTTCATAAAATTGTCATGAACAGTTTTACAAATTGCCTTTAATTAAATTTTAAGCAGTGTAATATTTGGTTGTACTTTATTAATGTTATCTAAAATTTTTAAACACATTATTATCATTACATCAAAATGTTTTAATATTTTCGTAGTTTTGAAATTCATAAAGGGTAATCTCACTGAGTAAAAAGTTCATAGTCGCTTGCAATATAAATAAAATGAAGACACTACTTTACAGACAATTGGACAGTTTATAAAATTGTCACAAACAGTTTTACAAATTCAATTTTAACCAACGTAATATTCTTTTGTAAATTTTACATTACTACAATGTTGTCTTTAAAATTTTTAAACACATTTTTATCATTACATCAAATGTTGTAGCATATTCGTAGTTTTAAAATACATAAAGGGATATCTGACTAAATAAAAATTGAAAAGTCGATTGAAATAGAAATAAAATGAAAACACCACTTTACAAACAATTGGACAGTTCATAAATTGTCACGAACAGTTTTACAAATTCAATTTTAATCAATGTAATATTATTTTGTAAATTTTACATTACTACAATGTTGTCTTTAAAATTTTTAAACACATTTTTATCATTACATCAAATGTTGTAGCATATTCGTAGTTTTAAAATTCATAAAGGGATATCTGACTAAATGAAAATTTAAAAGTCGATTGAAATAGATATAAAATGAAGACACCACTTTACATACAATTGGACAGTTCATAAAATTGTCACGAACAAATTTATGTTATTTTGTAAATTTTAAATATTAAAATTATGTCTTTAACATTTATAAATACATTTTTATAATTACATAACAATGTTTAAGAATTTTCGTAAAGTGTTACAAATTCATAAAGGGTAATCTGACTGAGTAAATATTGTTAATATTATGTTTAGTACATTATTATCAAATTCTTGGGTATCTTGTTAGCTATAAATATTGTATTCAGCATTTTCATTAAATTGATATTCCATTTTAAAAATTTTCGTGACAATTTTATTCACACTTATAGCTTTTGCCAAAAAAAAAGTTTGAATGTTAAAAATTACACTGTTGAGCGCAAGCCTACAAACTCTGTTATTATTTTACCAGCATTTTGGTCTTTAAAAATACTTTGTTTTATTTTCATATGTCTTATTTAATGGATAGTCAGATCGTTTTAGTAATAAGAGCTCAATACAAGTTCTTCTCTAATAAAAATTTCACAAACTAAATCATCAGTGCTTAGTATTTTTAAATTTGTTCGTAATCTTTTTTAACTTGAAAATCATAAATCAGAGTTTTAAAACATCAGGCAAATAAAAACTTAACTTGATGTACTTGTTATAAAGTGCTTTTGTTCTTTTAAAATTATTTACTGCTTTCTGAAAATAGCAAAAAACTTGAAACTGCATTTGTTATGAGCGGAATCCTGAGCATAGAGACTTACAACACAGAATCTTTCGTTAATTTATAAAATTCTGATCCCGTAAATATATCGTCTGACATACTATAATTTTCATATAATTTCACTAAAGAAGGCGAACTAGATCTTCTATAATAAATTACAACCATTTTTATTTTTAGATATTTCTTTATTGCAAGATACTTTTTTAAAACTTTTAAAATATATTTTTTGATAGCTAACATTGGTTTGGTATTATACTGTCCATATCATTATTATATCAAAAACAGGCAACTTAACTTTTTACTGTGTATTTGTTTTATATAGTGCAACAGAAAATTATTTTAAGATAAGTATTTACCATTTTTAAAGCCTGGAAGTCTACTATTATCTATCACACGCATGATATGTTACGAATAGTATTGGGGAAAGGTTAGATTGAATAAAACGATTATATCTTCTATTTTTCTAATTTGTATTTCAAACATCTAATGACCCAGTTTTTTTAATGTCTTTAACAATCAATAACAAACAGATCGCCTTTTTTATAAGTTCCTAGATTTAATAACGAATCCACATGAAGTCTGTAGTAACATTAAAGAAAGTGAGCGTTCATTTTGTATAAAACACATACTTCGGTCTCAACCCTATATAAGTCGGCGTGCTTTGAGCGCTTCAGAAAACCATATTTATCTTCATTAAACTTCAAATAAAGTTATTCGAAACGAGTAATTATTTTAGGTCCAAAATAATGTTGGGTATTTTAGATATTTTACAACGATCGAATATCGAAGGTGCGGCTGCAGACAGTTCGTTCTTTCCTTTGGGCACACGGATCACACCACAAGTCTTCGATAAAACATTCTGAACATAATCTCGGCCTTTTACTAAGTGAATGTAAGCGCATTGATCGAACCAACGTGCGTGTTCTTCCCATGGGACGTCGCCGCTCTCCCAGTCTTTCAATCCTCCATCGCAGTAGAAACATTTCGTTTTGTCCCCGTGCCCGGTGTAAAAAAAACCAGCCTCCGACAATTCCTCGGGCTTTTGACCTATACAACGAGGCCAATCGCTGAAAGATTGGAGACGAGTGGTCTCAGAGACATATTGCGGATGCATTGGTCCAGCCACCTTCATTGAGATACCTATAGAAGGAGCCTTGATTCCGCATTCATCTCTGCCATTGCAAGCTGGGGCTACTGATGGTACAATAACTGTGCTGGTTTGTTCTCTGCTATTTCCCATCCAGCGCATAATGTAGACTTTACATAGGCACATCTCACTCCGTCACTGCATCCAACATAATAAAAGCCATTTCGTAGGAATTGTTGTAGTGACAACGTCATATCTCCAATGTTTAAGTCAGTTATCAGTCTTATCATCATCATCATACTTCGGTCGCAACCCAATATATAAGTTGCCGTGCTTTGATTGAGCGCTTCAGAATATCATATTTAAATTCATTAAATTTCAAATAAAATTATTCGAAAGGAGTAATTATTTTAGGTCAAAAGTAATATTACGTATCCATACTATCCATATAATTAATAAAATAAATGCGAAAGTGTGTTTTTTTGTTTGCTTGTCCCTCTTTCACGTCGTAACGGAGCGATGATAAGATATGATTTTTTGTGTTAAGATAGTTAGGAGGCTGGAGAGTAACGTAGGCTACTTTTACTGCGGCACAACATCTCTTTCCCATGGGAATATCCATTGTGATGCGTATTTGAATCACTCCATATCCATACTTCCATAATAATATTATATATGTGAAAGTGTGTTTGTTTGTTTGTCTCTCTTTCACGTCGTAGCGGAGAATGTTACGGTATGATTTTTTGTGTGGAGATAGTTAGAAGGTTGGAGAGTAACGTAGGCTACTTTTTACCACGGTAAAACATTTCATTCCCATGGGAAGATCTATTATGATGCATACGTCGTCCGTGACTTTCCGAATAGGACACACAGAAAATCAGCGCTGTAGTCAATACTACGGCGTAATGCTGAGTGTGCTCCTTTTTCTAGGCCACTGGACACATGCGAGCGTAGTCTAGTAATAATTTTGTAAGGAGTTGCATGTTTTTGTTTTTGTTTTATTTTTGTTTTATTTTTAATTTCTTTTTTTTCTGTTTTTGTATGTTTTCGTGGCCTTGCAAATAAACGCTATTCTATTCTATTTTATTCTATTTGAATCACTCCATATCCATACTTCCATACTAATATAATAAATGCAAAAGTGTATTTGTTTGTTTGTTTGTTTGTTTGTCCCTCTTTCACGTCACAATGGAGCGATGTTATGGTATATTTTTTTGTGTTTATATAGGTAGTAGGCTAGAGAGTAACGTAGATTACTTTTTACCGCGGTAAAACACTACATTCCCATGGGAACGTCCATTATGATGCGTACTTGAATCACTCTATACTAAAAACAATGTGTTGGTCCTTCTTTAACTTCGTATAGGATCTATGGATTGATATGAATTTATAGTTAGAAATTCAATCATCCTTATCCATACTTCCATACTAATATAATAAATGCAAGTGTGTTTCTTTGCTTTTTGTCCCTCTTTGAAGTCGTAACAGAGCGATGTTTTGGTATGATTTTTTGTGTGTAGATAGTTAGTAGGCTAGTGAGTAACGTACATTATTTTTTACCGCGGTAAAACACCACATTCCCTTGAGAAGATCCATTATGATGCGTACTTGAATCACTCCATACTAAAAACAGCAATGTGTTGGTCCTTCTTTAACTTCGTATAGGATCTATGGATTGATATAAATTTATAGTTAGAAATTCAATCATCCTTCTCCATACTTCCATACTAATATTATAAATGCAAAAGTGTGTTTCTTTGTTCTTTGTCCCTTTTTGACGTCATAACGGAGCGATGTTATGATATGATTTTTTATATGGTGTGGTGTGTGGTTTTTGTGTTTTTTTGTGTTTTGTTCACGTTGTAGTTAGGAGGCTAGAGAAGAAAGTAGGGTACTTTTTTACCGTGGTAAAACTATCCATACTAATATTATAAATGCGAAAGTGTGTTTGTTTGTTTGTCCCTCGTTCACGTTCGCGTTGTAACGGAGCAATGTTATGGTATGATTTTTTGTGTGGAGATAGTTAGGAGGCTGAAGAGTAACGTAGGCTACTTTTTACCGCGGTAGAACGTCTCATTCCTATGGGAAGGTCCATTATGATACGTATTTGAATCACTCCAAACTAAAAACAACAATGTGTTTGTCCTTCTTTAACTTCGTATAGGATCTATGGATTGATATAAATTTCGGGCTTTTGACCTATGCAACAAGGCCAATCACTGAGATACTTGTAGAAGGAGCCTTGATTCCGCACTCATTTCTGCCGTCGCAAGCTGGGGCTACTGATGGTACAATAACCACGTTGTTTTCTGTTATTTTCTATCCAGCGTAAACTTTACAAAGGCACATCTTATTTCGTCACCGCATCCAACATAATAAAAGCCATTTCATGTGAATTGTTGTGGTGACAACGATACCGGTCATATCTCGAATGTGTAAGTCAGTTATCAGTCTTATCATCAAACTTCGGTCTCAACCTAATATAAGTCGCAGTGCTTTGAGCGCTTCAGAATATCATATTTACATTCATTAAATTTCAAATAAAGTTATTCGACAGGAGTAATTATTTTAGTTCAAAGATATTGTTAGGTATTTTTAAAATTTTGCAATGATCGAATACTGAAGGTGCGGCTGCAAGCAGTTCCTTATTTTCTTTGGGCGCACGGATCACAGAACAAGCCTTCCATAAAACATTCTGAACATAATCTTGATCGAATCTAACATGATTTTACTACTTTCTACGAAGAATATTGCATAATGTTCAATATAGGTATCATGGTAAATCTATGTATGATATTCTGAAAATATTTCATGCCAAGACTATTTGCAATGAAGGAAGATTAAATAATTTATATGATTCGATTTGATTTGGAATAATAAATACGATGAACAAAAATTATGGTTTTTGTAATAAAAACAGTGCCCCTCGTTAGTATGAATCACTGCGTCATAGTTAAGTCGAGTACGAAGCAGATACGAGGAAGCGATAAGCCCATTGTAATTATTGAATGGTCAAGTTAACGACCTAATGAGGGCATTAGATAACGAAGTAGGGATAATACAACGCTGAAGCTATCTTTGTTTCTACGCTAGTTAGCAAAAAACGGATCAGTGCAATCGATCGGGCATGGTCGAAAACATACAATTTGACACCAAACTCGACTTTTTTTTCTTATAGGCAGCGACGGTCGTCAACTTAGCAATTTGCCCAATTTTGCCGGTTCTAACTCCTGAGTTAGAACCGGCGAATACCTACTACTATCGTTATTACCATATCAGTCATAGTCAATCAATAGCATCGATGAATGTATCCAAAATATGTAAGTAGTACCAGTAAGCTAGCTCTTCCTAATAAAAACGTGAGACACTTAAAGATAGGTATAGGATTCCTAGAGCAATGACAGCCTAGCGAGAGCAGTGATAGCCTAGCGGTTAGAACCTTGGTCTCCCGAACGGAGGAGCCCGAATTCAAATCCTGGCACGCACCTCTAATTTTCAAATATTATCTGCGTATTATAAGTCAATTATCACTTGTTTCTGTGAAGGAAAACAGCGTGAGGAAACCTACACAACTGAGAGATCTCCATAAAATCAAAGGTGTGTGAAGTCTACCAATCCGCACTTGGTCAGCGTAGTAGACTATGGCCTGTACCCCTCACATTGTGAGAGGAGACCCCGAGCCCAGCAGTGGGACAATCATGGGTTATTGCTTTGCTTTGTTTCTATAGGAGTACTTAAATTGAATACCGACCAGTTAGTCGGTCATAGTAATAATCTAGGTATATATATAAAATTGAAAAGAGACACACCACTGATTAAACAAAAAATCTCAGAAACTACCGAACCGATTATGATGAAATTTGGCAGGGAGATAGTTTATGCTAAGGAGACGTCAGCTAAGAACGGATTTTTGGAAATTCATCCCCTAAGTAGCAAAAATAGGGGTCCGAACTCATTTTCATACAAACCAACTTCGTCAGTTTTAGAGTTATAAGTATGAATTTTTTTATGTAAGTTTATAGTAATAAACAAAAATTAAGTTTAACACATTTTTTTGGAAAATCATCCCTTAAAGGGTTAATTTATAGGGCAGCAGTCAGTATGAAACTACGTCATTTTTGAAGTTAAAAACATGAAAATTTACATATTAGCTCAAAATTAGAAACTAAATTTTGAAATATTACGTTTTTTTGGAAAATCATCCCCTAAAGGGTTAATTAAGGCGGTACAAGTTAGTATGGGAACTTCGTCAGTTTTGAAGTAGGAAGGGTGAAAATTTGTATTTAAGTTGATAGTTAGATACAAAAAATAACTGTATAATGGTTTTCTCGAAATTCATCCCCAAAAAATAGGGGTTGGTAATCAACTTCATGATTTTTGAAGTTAACAACATGAAAATTTACATATTAGCTCAAGATTAGAAATAAAATTTTAAAGTTATGTGTTTTTTTGGAAAATCAACCCTCAAGGGTTAAATAAGGGTGTGTAAGTTAGTATGGCAACTTCGTCAGTTTTGAAGTAAGAAGGGTGAAATTTTGTTTATAAGCTTATAGTTAGACATAAAGAATAACTGTATCACGGTTTTCTCGAAGAGGAGAGGAACAGGAAGCGGGAGAGAGACCGGGAGCGGGAGAGGCAGCGGGAGAGGGAGAGGGATAGATAGCTGGAGAGGGAGAGGGGGCAGGGAGCGGGAGAGGGAGTGGGACAGGAAGCGGGAGAGGGACCGGGAATGGGAAAGGCAGTAGGAGAGGGAGAGGGACAGGAAGCTGGAGAGGGAGAGAGAGAGAAAGAGGGAGAGGAATTAATATTGAAATTTTTAATCAAAACCCTTGAACTGATTTCGACGGAAACTTTGGATGGATTATTTTTAAAATATCAACAATTTGCTTTAAATTTGCTACAAACGTTTCTCCTTTAATTGATGGAATACATTTTTTCGAATTTTTCAAAATTTTTCACGAAAAAAAAAAAACAAATTAATGTGAATATTGTTTATTTTTCAAAACCCGCTGCCGGAGGAATGATTTGTGATTGTGTCGTAGGTTTTACTTTATAAACTCCTAAATTCAATATAAATTAACCTGTTACTAAAGTTTTTTCTGTGAGGGGTGCAAATATAATTTCATAATAAGCATAATTTCCGCGTGCGAAGCTGCGGGCAACAGCTAGTAATAAATAAATAGACATGGGGAATTCAAAAAGTAAACGCCCCTTTACCTCGCGATACAATCTAACTACAGTTATGAAGATAAAATGCTTTTTAACCTTAAATTATCAAAAATACTTAGTTCAACTACAAAAACTTGACACGAACGATTTGAGGAAAAAAGCATTGTACTGGACAACAAATAATTGTAAACAAGCATCAGCTTGATAGTATCTTCTTACGCCACAACAAAAGCTCCGCAAGCATGGTTAAAGATACAATGCAAAGGCAGAGCCGCAGATTCGGGATTGATTTAGTCGGAAGATAACATTACATGATACCGTTGCAGATATCGTTTGCGAGCGATTGTCGGCGCCCAAGTCTCTCCACACCGTTAGTACAGTGTAAGAACTTACAGTGGTATATAACAGTCTTTCTCAAGGTGCAATAGCGTCCTTGTGGACGCGAGGACTTGAAGGGGTGGGCAAGGACTCATAAAAACATTTGAAGGCGTTCAGGTACTCTAATGAAAATACGCAGTTTGCTGTTTTGCTTACCTAAGTATACTGAAACAAACAGTCTTTTCATAATAATATTTTGGTTCTGAAACTCAAAGTCAAACCTTTGATGTCGGAGAAAAATTTACACCAAAGGTCATTTCGGCAGTACTTTATTTATTACAATCCAAAAAAATATAATAACAAGAAAAATTCTTGCTGGATTTGTAATTTCACAATATTGCCTACAATACCGCTTTTCCCAAAACTCTATTAGCAATCTGGGAACGCGTCTTGCCTCTCACACCCCACTCGCTTGACCTGTCCCACGTCTTCGTTGGCAGACTGTAGGAAAGAGTTCGTTGGGCTGTACCGTTAGCTTAGCACCAAATCTGCCTACAATGCGCTGTACTTTGATTCGGATAATAAGTTTGAAGTCACGATCCAGTTCCTCGGGCCGTCTACGTAATCTCTTCTAAACAAGAAGCTCCTTGTACGGCAATCGGGGAACGTTTTAAAGCACTCGCTATTCCGATTAGCTTTGATTTATTATTTTATCTTAAAAGCAGCGAAGTGGTTCGAGATCATCTAGTTTATGATGGTCTCTCGAAAATCTTTGTATTTCCATTTTCCGTTATTCAGTATGAAGATATACTACAATATCATATAAAACACAAAAAAATATTTGTATGGATGTACTTTATAAACTCTGAAACCATCCAACCTTTCGGTTCCCTCAAAATGGTTTCATTTAAAAGACAACAATCTGAAGGTGGTTTGAGACCAAGAAAACAATGCAAACAAAAGAAAAAGAAAAAAAGAAAGAATAAGCCGGCTGAAGAAAGCAATGGGCTGGCCACATAGTTAAAAGGAACGGGTCCTCGAATGGCGCCCACGTCTCGGAAAACGGAATATAGGTCGCCCCCAACCAGGTAGAATGACGACCTGAAGAAGACAGCGGGCATCCGCTGGTTTCAGGCTGGTTCAAGGCTCAGGACCGGTCAGAGTGGCGTAAGTTAGGGAAGGCCTATGTCCAGCAGTGGACCTCCAGGCTCCAAGGGCTGATGGATGGATGGATGGATGGATGGAAAACAATGCATTAGGCACATCGGTCCATTGATAAAGTCGATTTTCCACTTTTCCCACACAACAATTTGAAGATAATACGTAAAGATGGCGCATCAACGACAACATCAACACAAAAACACTAATCTGTCATTCTCATCAGAAAAGTTTTTAGCGTAGTGGAATACGCCGGGTATATCCACTAATATCCTGTGTTTATACATACAACATCTTAGAATAGCTTATGAAGATAAATGAAGCGCAAATAAAATGAAAGAAAACACCTAAGCCAAAATTTTAAAATTTCTCATTAAGACAATTGATGTTTCAGAAGCACTTTACCCATAATGAACTAAGAATAAAATCGTTATTGAAATGTATTTGAAATTTTCCAAATATACCTACCTAGTAGGTTTCATAGAACTACGAATAACGGGCCTAAACAAACGCAGTTTTAACAAACACTCACAGTCAGACAAACTGACATGAAATTATTCTTTATCATTAATTAAATTACTGAAATGTCGGCTTTTAGTAAAAGGCTATCGCAAAACTTAGAAGAAGGTAGAAAAGTTTCAGTAGTTTCGGAGCACTATTATGAATTTCGGAGTATATTGGCTGTAAAGAGCGAACAGACAAACGAGTGATCCTATATGGGTTCAGTTTTTCGTTCTGTACGGAACCCTAAAAATAAATTAAAATGAGCATAACTAAGTACAAAAGTTCAATGTTCGCTCTACTAATTTCACTGTGGGTTGTTCACAGATTGTTCATAAATGTAGCACTTTAGCGACGGCGATACGACCGCATCGCGCATAACCGATTGGTTCCACGTATCCGTCGTCTGAACGCTGTCTACCACAAACCGTTGCTGTACCTAATAGAGCAACGTGATGCAATAACAGATTGTTTTTTCAGTTAACCTATGATTCTATTCTATTCCTATGACTGTCGGTCGCTTTTTTTTATGGAAATAGCCGGCAAACGAGCTGACGATTCACCTGAAGGTAAGTGGCTATCGCCGCCCTTGAACATCAGCAACACCAAAGGTATCACTGATGCGTTGCCGGCCAAGAAAGAAAGAAGAAAAAGAAAGAAAGAAAGCTCGCTACGGTAATGTTATTAACACTATCGTGAAGTATGTTGTTTCAAAAAATCTTGCCTTTCAGCTTTCAGTAGATACATAAATGTCTTTGATACTTAGGCACATAATAATATGTAGATAGAAAATTAGACACATGTATTTTTTTATTTTGTTAAAAATAAAATCAATAAAAAAAATTAAACATTTCCATTTTCATATTACAGCCATATCTATTAAAACAGTGTAGCAAATATTTTTTTGTTTAAAATTATGAAAAATAAAATAAGTACACTTTTTGCGATAGATGTCGCAAAGAAACAATTCGTGAAACTAATAATTCACGTACTCCGGCGCGCCGCGGAAGCTCTCAAGATTGTGACTTTTTCCGACGTAGGTAATTGACGAATATCATATTCATAATTATCATCATGACTCGGCTGATTTACTACACAATACACAATTGGTATAGCTAGATTACAATGTAGCCTACGTCTATAGAGATAATAATCATTCAAATGTAAAAATATTATTTCAAATTGGTGATAGATGCCTAGGTCTCGAAGATCATAATAGGTGCAATGTACGACCTCACAAAATTCAAACTCTCTCTTCACAATATTAAACCTTAACCTCACTTTCGCAAAGACTCGCGAAATATATGATACAATATTGTCTATTTCATCCTTTGTGATCGAAAATAAAACAACAAAGTCTACGAAATCGGCAAAGTTAGGGTGCCTAGAGGTGCAAGACGACCGGTAAACCGGTTTGACCGGGAGATTCTTTGTTTGATTATCGCAGAGTCGAGACGACGCCACTCGCAGCGGACATCTCGCCGCCTGACTGACGGAACGTTTATCACTTTCAGAGATAGCGAGCCGAGCGCGGATGAGTGTGCGGCGAGGCTCGGGCAGCTGAAGGCCGGCGCGGCCTGATGGCGATAGCAGTGCGCACCCTATTCGTCACTGCGGTGCTGGCCACGCTCGCGGACGCCAACGCGGCGCGCTTCGGCGACCGCCTGGCACCGCGCGTGCCGGCACCTTACGCACCGCGCAGCGCACCCGCCGCTCACCACTTCGCCGACACAGACTACGAAGACGCCTACGAACAGGACTACGACGACATAAATCATCCCGAAGAAGATGAAGCCCAACCCGAGACCGAGCCGCCGCCGCGCCGGCCCGCTCGGACCGAAGCTCATCGCCTCGAAATGAGCACGGAATATTTTGTAATACCGGAAAGGACGTCCTCCTCGACCTCCTCTCCGAAGCCGTCACGCGCTTCTTCGACCCCCAAGCCGGGAAACACAACCGTACCCGTGTCGTTGACGCCGCATACTCTAAACGCTTTAAGACAAGAGTCCTGGGCGGTCCCGATCTTATCACTAGCGTGCGTGAGCATGGTTACTTTCGGAGGATTCGAGGCATTCGTGGTGTGGGGTGCGAGACGCAAAGCTCCTAGTCAGCGTCATCTGCTACTCGGACAAACTTTATTATTCGGACTGTTCTCGTGCGCAGCCACCGCCGCCCTCTTCGCAGCCATGCCAAACGCGTTTACGTGCGGAGCGGTTCGATTTGGCACCGGCGTCGCATATGTAATCGTATTCGCATCGCTGCTAGTGAAATGTGTTTTTTTATTAAGTTTAAATGGGGGCGTATACCTTCCAGCGGCGTATCAGGGACTGCTTTTATTTTTTGCCGTAATGATACAAGTGGCCATCGGGGCACAATGGTTGGGCGGATCACCTCCGCGAGTCCTAGCCGGTGGAGGGAGATGTGACTCTTCGTTATCAGACTTATTGTTGTCTTTGTGTTATGCGGCATTTCTAATTGCAGTAGTTTGTTGCGTAGCGCTAAGATCGCGCGGGATCCGCGACAATTATCGAGAAGCGACACATATCGCTGGGGCTGGCGGTGCGACCGCCGCTGTATGGATTTGCTGGATAGCGGCCGCCCTGGGCGCTCCCGAACAGCATCGAGACGCTTGCGTGGCGGCCGGTCTCCTGGGCACGTGTGCGGTTGTGTTCGCTCTCATGTTCGCGCCGAAGGGCCGCCGCCTGGCTGCATTGGGGCGGGAGGGGCGGTGGGATGCGGATCGCGACGAAGGCCTAAGCTCGCTGGGGGCCGCGGGTTCCGGTTATTCTCCTTCATTCTTTCACTTTAAGCCGGTCAAGTACGGCATGGTGTCGGCCGCGGCGCCGGGACCCGCGCCACCTCCGATGTTAGATCGAAAGGAATCATCTGCTCAGCCAGCCGGTTAGTTAAGTATCTAAAGTGCGCTAATAAGTAAGACTAGCGCTTCTAGCACCATGATTTGATCGCAGTTCACCCAATTATGTTTGCAGATCCTTACGGCGCGCTGTTTGCAAGCTCACCTCACTTACACGCACGCCCCCTGTGTTCTCCGCCGCACTATCCCATGCACCCTCTAACGCACTACCACTACAACTATCCATCGTACCATTATGTTCTGCCCCCAGGTAATAATATGTCATGAACTATAACTTCTTACCAACTTATTCATATATTTACAACTAATCAATGGTACTTAGCTATTCGTATTCTAATTAATTAGTTACCTATTTACTGATAGTTTTATCAACTTTTGAATATCACAAAAACACTTGCAAAAAACAAAACTAACAGTATATTTAAAAAGTAAACTTTATCCTCGAAAATTGCATGATAGATCGCCCTGGTAGATAGACTCTTATACGACGCGACAACGACATTCTATTCATATGCTTTCAACGCTAATATTTATTATACGAACTATAATAAACATATTAGCAACAAATATTAGTCAATATTGTGGAAAATCTACAATTTAAATGTCGTTCTCGCGTCTTCATCCGACCACACATTCCCTATGGCATAAACTAACAGGTCGTGTTTGTACAGGCGTGATGATGCGTCCGGAGGAGGGCAATCTGTACACGAGCGTGGAGCCCACCTTCAGCAGCAACCCCAACGTCTACTTCCAGCGCCCGGAACCCATGCACGTCGGCATGATGTACTGAGCCCCTGACAAACCAGCGTTCCAAGCGAACAGTGAGATTTGACAGTGCAACCACTAGTCGCCTCTAAACTGGTGATACGACGCTAGGCAACAGCTCTCCACGCCGCCTGTTACCGATACGATTTAATTTAGTTCTTGGACCAAATTAGAGGCAATAATTCGTTTCATTCATCGTACCGAGCGACGAGATTACTTGTTACAAATCACTAGCAGAAATCCAATATTAGTTTCAAATATTTATGTACTAATTGAAAGTAATTTCTTTTTACACTTACATTTCAAGAGATGGTAATATTTTACGTTTATTTTCGTATTGAAATATTTTGACGATGTTTAAAAATCAAGTGTGAAAGAATAAATTGCAAATGTAGTTGATAATATAGTGAAATTGTAAAAAGTTAATTATAACGAATTAATTTAAAGGCTGTTTGTGATTTTAACGTTTCAACCCACCCCATAATTTCAATATACACAATTATTATAAGTTACATACTATTAATTTAGGGATAGTAAATATAAGTTCTACTTTTGATAATTGTAAATAAAGACAAAATTTATTTCAAAATGTTTTATTACTTACCATATAAAATTACTCTATTAACAAAATGTATCCATTGAAGCACTCTTTTAAATAACTTATTCCAAAGTTCTTGAAGACATAGTCACCATGCATTCCTTCAACACATACACAGCACAGTTCCACACATTTACTTGGTTCCAGTGGAGAGAAGAGCCAAAAATCCTGAGGCGAATGTGAGAGACACAATGTAGTTACTGAACAAAGATGTTAAGGAAATTTTTAATTGTATGTTGTAGTTATTATTATTGCAGTTGTTACGATTTGTCTGAGGCCTCAATAACTGCTAAGGTTGCTAACATTCTAAGTCGGCCACCAACTCCTTAAGTTATTGAAAACCTTGATTGATCATTCTATAACACACTGATAAATTACTGATATTAATGAATTTCAATGTTAATGTTAAATAAATGACAAATTGATATAAGCAAAGAGTGCCTGCTTATAAATAAATAAATTGAAACTTTAAAAATTGTACCATATTTACTCTACCAATTGGTACAGCCCAGAGTAAATATTTACATATCAGATAAATGTTTATAAATAAATAAATTGAAACTTTAAAAATTGTACCGTATTTACTCTACCAATTGGTACAGCCCAGAGTAAATATTTACATAACAGATAAATGTTTATAAATAAATAAATAAATAAATAAATAAATTGAAACTTTAAAAATTGTACCATATTTACTCTACCAATTGGTACAGCCCAGAGTAAACATTTACATAACAGATAAATATTTATAAATAAATAAATAAATAAATAAATTCAAACTTTAAAAATTGTATCATATTTACTCTACCAATTGGTACAGACCAGAGTAAACATTTACATCAGATAAATGTTTAAGTGTGTAGAGATCTTAGTTGCTTGTAATGTTATTGTGTATGAATGTGTCCATATCAACCGACAACTGGTTTTCAGTGGACATAAAAGTGGAAAAATATAATTGTATGTTTTTTTTTTCTAGTGGACATTATACATGCTGGGGTGTATGTGTGAATATTCACTATAGTAAAAACTTTAGTCTTGAAAAAGGATACACAGTAGGTGTGAATGAGCGCAGAATGTAGAAGCTGCTGAGGATCACGATGGTCAGGAACAGCGCATTGTTGTAGAAGATAGAGAAGGTGGTAGCTTCATAGTCAGCTACTTCATTCTTCTTCCACAGAATTCTGTATAAAAAAGAATAAATTTTATAAACAACAATGTCTTATCTAAGTTCATAGGAGGTCTATCATAATAATATGTATACAAAAGTACATATTTTACATTAATTAATGAAATAATACTTCTGCACTATATGATTAGTGAAACAATAATATTACAATTAATTATTTTTTTTGTGATCTGCTGATATTTTTATCAAACCCTTTACTCACAATACTATATTTTAGGTGTAAAAAAAAGTATAACCAGCTTAGTCAGCAATTGTTGGTAACTTATTAAGCAAAGGAAATTCATTGTTTTCTTTAAACAATTAAACATTTTTTTGATATAAAAAATATATATAATAATGTGGAATATGAGACAATCACCTTTCATCCTTTTCTTTCCTGCTCATCTTCTTGTCATCAGCTAGTTTCCTTGTCATCTCCCTAGCAACAGCATCTTCACGGCGGATAGCGACACGGTGCTTCAGGTAGAACTTAGTGTTGCGGTAAGCCAATGCCAACAGCCATGTACTGACAGCAGTCACCCCAGCGAACCATGCTAGGGATGTGCTCACCTCTAGTGAGTGCACCCGCCAGAAGAGCCCTGAAATTGAATTGAGTCTCAAGTTGAATTGAGTTCTCACAAGGAACCATATTATGATCAAACTCAAATTCAAAATGTTATATTAAAGTAGGTATTAACAAACACAGCGGCAGCAGAGGATTATGGCACTGCAAGCTCATTTGATATCCTTATCTTACAAAAAAAAAAGACTCAATATCAGCTGCAGCCGAGCCCCTCAACATCAGACGATACCACACTAGCAGGTACACTGTCCAAACCTTAATTTAAATCTACCAACTGAATTAAAATTACTTAGAAATTATCATAGATCGAGACACTGATGATTTTTACTTTCACTGACAAATAACAATTTTCATGAATCAAACCTTGCATAAAACTTTTAAATTTGAAGGAACTAACCAAATTACATATCGTTAACATACTTACATATGGGAATAGCAGATACTATAAACGCATTTCCATAGAAAAGAGCCGAGGACTTTGTGGAGACATTTCTACTGAAATCCTGCAGTAATAATTCCTCTTCTTTTGTAAAAGCTTTATTGCCTTTGCTGGACATTTTATGTTTTTCTTTTTATTAAACACTGAATTTAATAAGTATGTACTCCCAGTAATAAAATGGAAAGTGTAATGCAAACAGTAAAATACTTCTCAAAGCCACCGTTCACTAAATAGAGAAATTGTACAGCTGGACAAGTAAGGTGAAACGTCAAATGACATTTAGCTTACAAGTCATTTGACATTTGATACATTCGCCCAACGTGTCAAAAAGTATTACCAAGTTTAAAAATATTTTTTTGCATAGAGTACTTAAAAGTACTTGTTCCATGACCATAGAGAAAAGTTCTATAGTCAAGCATATTATACTATAACTGGATTGCAACCTTCGAAGAAGTACCTGAATGAAGACGAGGTAACATTGAATGACCATTTTTTTATGGAGTCCATGTTATCTATAGTCCCAGGATGTCCTGGGGATGGGGAATTTGATTATGTTCAAATTTTTCATAAGTGTTGTGTGCTTAAATAAAAAAAATGTTCCATTTCATTATCATCTTTACAAAAATAATCACATAAAAAAATCAGTTTTCATTACATGTGAGTGTCTTCAAGGCAAGAGTAATAGGCTTTTACTAAATTAATGCGCTTTACCACCAATGACTACATCGCCACTTACCATCAGGTGGGATTGTAGTCAAGCATTAACTTATAAGATATAAAAAAAAAACATACTTTTTACCAGTTGTAAATTACGACTAGAAAAAGTATATATCATATAAATCTATCAATAGTTTTTGAAGTTCATGTGAAGAACTTTAAAATTAGGACACTGTGATTGATTGAAAATGGTCATTCAATGTTACGTCATCATCCGTCTTCAGGTACCTCTACGAAAATCCAGTTATACTATAATATCCTTGGCTATAGACTATAACATTATTGTGTGGATGTTCGTCAATATACTCTGTGATCCTATTCTTATTCTAAGTCTGTGGTTTGTCTCTGGTGTTTGTCATGTTTGTTAAGTTTGTTTACCGGTCATTACAATTTGAATTTGAAATGTTCAACTTCAAAGTAAGATGATATGTTTTATACAATATTTCGGAAAATAAATACGGAATAAAGAAACAAGTGTCAGTAAGCGATAAGGCTAAAAGTGTTTCTGTAAGACTTGCAAACAAAACTGTAATTCTTTGTGCGAGAAGAAGAAACTTCGTATGCTTTTATATTTATCAATAGTAGCTGGTCTACAGTAAACAGGAACCAAAGTGGATATGAGTGCTTTTGAGTTTTCTATACCCCTCCAGAAAGATGAGTTACTGGAGTCTCATGCAGGTCAATATCATGTTGAAGATGTAGTGCAACCAAGATTATTGCTATCTAAACTTCAAGGTATGTTTCGTTTCATTTTTATGTGAAATAATTTATGTGAAATGTTCTTAGGTGATACTAATTGGACCTCAAAAATGCCATGTAGTGTATCTACACTTGATTTTATGCTGCCTAACAAATTTTCTCTCCTTGAAATTATGGGAGGCCCTAAATAAGCATTATTATTACAATAATTAAATAAACATTATTTAATTATTAACTATATTCTCTTTTCTCCTATTTATAAATTTACTAGCTTTTGCTCGCGGCTTTGCCCGCGGTAGAGTGGTTTCGAAACGAAATTTTTAGTTAATTAATTTAGACTTACATGCCCGTGGCTTTGTGCGCGTGGATATAGATTTTTTACAAATCCCGTGAGAACCCTGAACTTTTCCGGGATAAAAAGTAGACTATGAGTTAATCCAGGGTATAGGCTATATCCATTCCAAATTCCAGCCAAATTGGTTAAGTAGTAGTGGTGTGATTGAGGAATAAACATCCAAACATCTTCACAAACTTTCACATGTATAATATTAATAGGATCAATTTTAATATGATTTTTTTTTCAAAAATTAGTTATAAATTTCAATACTTTATTTGCAGATGCAGCAAGAGCTTACAATGCCGATGGAGTGGAGTACATTCTAGAGCATTTTGACACATATTTTTCTATCATAGTTCATGGCACTAAGCTAGAATGGAATGTTATTAACAAAGGTAAATTTTTTTAATTTTTTTATTGTTTGTTATTGTTTATATTATGTGCACTTTGTGAGTGAGAAATTACTTTGGTGATGGTCTTCAAAACAAGCTACTTAATTTTAACAAAATGTAAAACTAATTATATTAATAAAATGTCATAACTCTTAAGTTTGTAATAATGCTTGTAATTTTAAAAGAAATTCCAATCAGTAAACATATTGTAAAAGTATAATTGTATATGTTGCTTGGTTGCTTTTTAGGTTTTGATCATATGGTGAGGACTGTGAAAAATCTCTGCAATCACCTGGACCCCATTCTAAAGGAACAGGATATAGATGCAGATGTCCGCACCAAAAACCTTAACATATTAAAAATGGTGATGTATCTGTTTACACAAATAATGAAGACCAAAGATGCCAAGTTAGCAGCTGATGTTAGTATATATCTAAATTTTTAAGAAAGTTGTAAGATTTTTACTATTTTTAACTATAATTTTTAAATATTATATACTAGCTTTTGCCCGCAGTAAAGTGGTTTTGAAACATAATTTTTAATTAATTAATTTAGATTTATAAGACCACATAAAAATAAATTGCATCTATAAGTGGAATGATGGATCAGGATACATAATATTAGATATTGCTCATGGCTTCGCGCGCGTGGATATCGATTTTTTACTAATCCCACGGTAACCCTGAACTTTTTGGGGTTAAAAAGTAGCATATGTGTTAATCCCGGGTTTATGCTATCTTCGTTCCAAATTTCAGCCAAATTGGTTTAGTAGTTGTGGCGTGATTGAGAAACAAACATCCAAACATCTTCACAAACTTTCACATTTATAATATTAATAGGAATTTTGAAGTTAAAAAATCCTTTAAAAATACTGCCAATTCACTCAATTTCAGAACTCTACAAAATTAACACTAGGAAAAAAAGGGAAAAAGGCATCTGGTGATGAGGAGTTCTGTGGGTGGACAGAATCTGACAAGCAGGGTGCTCTCATCACACTGTACCTGCTCCTGCAGCAGCCTCTCTCCAAGCTCTGGGATCCGCCACTAGCCGAGGATAACTTTGTTTCGTAAGGATACATTGGACTACTAACTTTATTTTATCAAGTTCAACCTCAAACTTCAAACCAGGTGAAAGAAAGGCAGTAAAATACTCCTTGGAAGCTTCTCCCTCGGAAATTACGCATGGAAGGATTTTTTTTAACTGGTGGATAGATTTCACTATTAATTATGTTTATAAAAACAAAGTCTTATATTAAAATTTCACTTCAAAGAAATTGAAGCTCAGTTTTTCTAAGTTGTGTGTCTATTAGAAATTAAAAATGAAGTTACATTGTTTCAGTTATGGATTATAATTTTTGCTGCTCATTTGGTTGAGTGCTGCAATTAAATCTGTAATCATTATTTCAGGATGGTAGCAGACCCTTGTTATAAAGTATTAGAAGAACAAATTATAAAGAATAAAACCATACGAGAGATAGTGTTCCAAGTATTAGGAATACTTATAAAGAAGTACAACCATGGAACTTCATGCCTTATAAAATTAGTGCAGGTACAGTTATAATTATCAAAACTATTAATACATAAATAGTAGTTGCTTGTAGTGAATCTTGAGTCAGTAAAAAGTGAGTCTAACTAAGGATTCTCAGTACAGAAAAAGATAATTTTAGAGTAAAATTGTATCTTAAAATTCCTATATTTTGTTCAAAAATAAATTCCCAAATGGTTTTGCAGGTCCTTCAAATGGTGGAACACGCAGTATCGCCAATATGCGCAGGAGTGGTGCAATTAACTAAAGATTTTGGTCTTGGTACATTTGGACCCCAAGTGGTAAATATTTCGCGGAACTTCTAAATCTAATAAATTTGAGTAAACAAAAGAACTTAAAAGCGCATCGTCATTGGACAACACAACATAGCTTTATAATTCACTAGCTGTTGCCCGCAGCTTCGCACGGGAAAATTATGTTTAAATTGATAAAGATTAATACTGTATCCGTTCAAATAACTTTCCAGTTACAGCATAGTATGTGACCATTTTTTTAGAAGTTAAAATGGTTAAAATTAAAGATACCCTATCTTTAATAACCTTTTTATTTCTGACAATACTCAACTTAAAATAAACGCTTAAATAAAAGCTTGCGCTAACCCCTGCTGTAGGGGTTAGATTCCTTGTGTCGTGGGTGGCATGGACAACACAAATAAGACACTATAACACCACACATAAATATCTTCCAGCCGGGAATCGAACCCGGGGCCCCTCGCCTCGCAGGCATTACCAAGGCTACAGGCATTAACACGACCGTGTTGATGTTATAATAAACGTAAAGACTCGTGGCAGGCGGAGAAAATGTGCGCCGTCTCTTTTGCACGTTTTATTACTCCGCCTGCCACGAGTCTTTGCGTTTAGTATAGTAATAATACTTGTAGGTACGAGAAATAGCGGAAGCGCTGGCGTCATCAGAGGAGGACAGCGGCGGCGCTGGGGGCGGCACGGAGCAGGGCGCGGCGCGGAACTGCGGCGCCTTCCTGCTGGAGCTCACCAAGGAACTGCCCAAAGAGATGGCCAGCGCCATCGCCACGCTGCAGCCCTATTTGGAGAGTGATGAGGTTTGAACTGATTTGTTGTATATTTTCTTGTCCAGGCGAAGGAAAAAGTTGCCCGTTAGATTGGAGTTAGACATATAAGAATTATTAAGAAGGAATTTGAACGTCCTAAATGTCCGTAATCTTATACGTCTTATCGTTGCAATTGTTTCTGCGATTCATTAAGCCGTAAAGATCTATAGAGGTAACAGCAACTTTACATTAAAAAAAGGCTAAAAAGTATATTTTGTCTTTGGATTCAGTGAAAAGTTACATCCATACAATACAATACAGCTTCATTTGTTTCATTTATAAGATCGTGTTTCACAAGATATATGTCGAAAGCGAGCGAGTGCGGGCTATTCATTACAGTTCTTCCTTTTTCTCCTCACTTTCCTGGCCGGCAGCGCATCAGTGATGCCTGTAGTGTTGCTAATATGTCCACTACGATAGCCACTGACAATGATATTAAACTATAGATACGTTATGCCCTTACAAATCAACCAAAAAATATGTTCCGACCGAGCTACAACACACACACGTTTATCTTTTGTTTCACCACATCAATCACTATTACATTGGTAAATTATGTAAAAGGGATGGCACTACTAAAACCATAATAGTGAAAAAGACAGCTAGACGGCCTCACTCAGAGGCAGCTATCAACTGTCTGAATTAAAATCGCTACACTTGTCTACATTCGACTGACATAATTTCAGCGCCATCATGGCATATCTTGTATATAATATCATTGGCCACTTACCATCAGGTGGTCGTCAGCTCGTTTGGCGGCTCCATTAAAAAAGTCATTGTCTTCCAGAGCTACACGCTCCGCATCAGCGTGCTGGGCATGATGTGCGAGGTGCTGAGCGTGCAGCTGTGCGGCGAGGGGCTGAGCGACGCGCAACGCATCCAGCGGGACGACTTCCTCGACGACCTCTACGAACACATGCACGATCTCTCTGCTTACGTCAGACATAAGGTATGTAGGTGGTAGGAGGTCATATGAAGTTGACAATGATCGTATCCAAAACTATATGTTCCGTATCAAGCTTGGTATGACATACGCACAGGCGTATGTGTGTGTTTGTGTGTGTGTGTGTAAAACGAATTACATATTTATTTATTTATTTATTACGATACAAGTAAACTTTACAGAATTTTATTCCAACACGTTTACCTAATCTACAAAATCCAGTGACTGGATGTAGATGTTGAGTCGCGTGCTCTATTGCAGTCGCGACGATTTTCGAGTCGCAGCTCTCTGCGTCAATGAACACGGTTACTCATAAATTTAATATTGTTCAGTAGGTACGTCACTGAAATAAGGCCTAACCACGTAAATTAAACAGTAAAAACTCTTGAAGGAGTCTACGACCTTTGTTCGCTACACACAGTATTTACACTTTAAAGAATAGACTGAAAGCTTTCATAACTTCCAATGGAGAATATTATGATATTCAAAATAATATATTTAACTTGATGTAATGTAAATCGCGCTAGGTGCTGCAGTTCTGGTCGCGGCTGCAGCGCGAGAACTGCGTCCCGGTGACGCGGCAGCGCGTGGTGCTGGCGCGCGCTGCACAACGCCTGCGGGACCGCGCCGCGCTCGTGCGCAAGGCCGCCATACAGCTGATCAAGGTCACTTACTATACTAAACCGTCGTCTCTTTTGCACGTTTTATTACTCCGCCTGCCACGAGTCTTTGCGTTTAGTATAACACTTACTGTACCTGTACCTATCATCCATCAGCCTTTATAACTCCACTCACGTTTACAGAATACATAATAGTACTTATTGGTACAAAAGAGTCACTCCGTAAAATCTTTTAAATAAATAGCGACTCTTGCTCCCACACAATAAAGTATAATTCAGGTCGCACAGCACTAATCGTCAACAGACGTTGATATTTAATTTTATACGTTGCCCCTGTTTTTAATCATAACTCTTATCCTCTCTGACAATGTCAGGGTTGTCTTTTTTGAAGTGAAACTTCTTTAGAATCGTTGTGATTTCAAACCGGATGCAACGGAAAAAACGACAGGTAAGAGACACAAATACAGATGAAGCCAGGAAAGAATGAGACAGAAATATTCGTCAGTTAAAATAAATAAAAACGACATCGCGACAGTAAAAATGCTAAGTTGTATTCATAGATGGCGCGAGGAATAAGATAGAAGATTCGTTTTATTGCTAGATAGATGGCGCTAGCTGCTCATTGTACTCTTCATATTATTTTAAGAGATGGCGTTAGTTACCACTGTTTTCTTTTTCTAATGTTCGTGGTTATCTTTTAAAAAGTGCTAAGTTGTATTCATAGATGGCGCGAGGAACAAGGTAGAAGATTCGATTTATTGCTTTTTCATCATCTTGAAACCAAAATTTTGGAAAGTTTCACTTCTACCACGTGTGAATTGCACACATTTTAATTTTTTTGTGATGATATATTGTGTGATAGATTAGGAACGTACAGGACACGGCGTGGCGGCGCTTCTGAAATTGGCCCGACACGTTGAACGCGGCACGTACTTGTAACATCATACCAAAAGTGCGGAGTGCGCACCGAACACGCACCGCTGTCTGAATTGTACGCAATCGCCTGAATTGTTCGCGCGGGTGGCTTCTTACGGGAAATGGGTTCTTTACTCCATTAACTAATATTTTAAACGAACGGTAGAAAGCTTGACGCATTGAGTAGACGTCAACTTATAGTTACATCCGATTCAAAGGTCATAAAATCATAAGTACACTTCAATAAATATCTATAATTATTTCCCCAGGTGTTTTTAGAATCCAATCCTTTTTCTGCGCAACTGAAATTAGAGGTACTGGAGGAGCAACTAAAAACCGAACAAGGCATATTGGAGGAACTTCAAAAGAAGATTAATCCAAGCCCCGATCCTGAGCTTGTTAAAAAATGGGAGAAAATAGAAAAAGATGTTATAGCCACTGTTAAAGAAAAAATGGATACCTTGACACAAGATGAACCTATGTTGTCTCAAGCAACGATAGAAAATTTGTATAACGCGATTCGCAAAAGCATCCGGGAAAAAGATTATTACAAGGCGTATCTTATCGTTAAACATACGGAAAGACAATATCCCGAAGCGAGGCTTTTGCGATGTGACATGGAAAAAAGTGATCAGGTAACTTGAACTTTATGTAAATTTAGTTACTTGCAATTTTTTTTTGTATTAGTTCTAAACTTTTTATACTGAATAAATACATTTTAAATATCGATTTAAAATTTTAGCTGGAGTACTTTGTCGCATTACTGCGAAACGTGTTCGTCATACCGGAGAGAAGACAATCGATTACGCAGCAATGCGAGAACGAGCTAGCGCTATACAAGAGGCTTGAGGAGAAAGAGAGCATAGTAGCGTTCCTCATGGAGTCTGTCCACTTCAGTAGGACCGTGTCGGAGGCGGTGCCGCTCATCAACTCGCTTCTGATGTCGAAGCAGGCCGGTGACGTCAGCGAAGCGATAGACTTCTTCACGACCGCGCACCATTTCAACATCGAGTCCGCCAAGATAGGCGTCGCCAACATGCTGCTTCTAGTGTGGTCGCCGGATTTAGTAAGTTTTGCTGGCTTAGTAACACGTTTTAAAATGAGTTATGATACTTAAAGGTTATGAGTACTTAAAGGTCAAGGAAGCGGTGTAGCCCAGCAATTAACGTTTAATAAAATCGAGATTATTTAAGTTAAATTATACAACTCGCAGATTAGTTTTCTTTTTTGGTATTATCTAAAACTTAATTACAATTGCCGTTAATAAGCCTCAGGAATCAGAATATTTGTGTCCATTTATAATGTGAGTGTCTTCAAGGCAAGAGTGAATAGGCTTTTACTAAGCTAATGCGCTTTACCACCAATGACTTCATGGCATCTTCATGGCCACTTAGCATCAGGTGGGATTGTAGTCAAGCATTAACTTATAAGATATATAAAAAAAACTCCTTAAAATCCCTGTGAATGCGATACTATGATATTATTTCCTATGGTCAGGAGAAGCGCGAGGCAGTAGAGCGCGCATACCGCGAGATGTACCTGGAGTGCGAGTCGCGGGCGGAGCGCGCGCGCGCGTACACGGCGGCGGCGCGGCTGGCGGCGCTGGCGGCGCGCGCGGACCGCGGCGGAGCGCTCGCGCTGCACCACCTCGTTGACAAGTGGGTGGCTAAGGGGGATATCACGCCGGCGCTTATACAGGTTACATATTCAATTATTGTATTATTATTACTAGCGTATAGAACCGATCCTTGTTAGCGACACGGGTTCGATTCCTGGCTAGAAATATTGATTTTTCAAAGTTGTAATGATGCAGTTTTAGTTTTCATCAAAATCGGTCCCAAGACTCCTTTGATCATTTTTTGCTATTCCTCATAGTTTCGGATTTGCCCATCAACGCACACTTGGAAAATTCACCCTATATATTTATGACAGTGCAAACTAAGCTTTCGACCTGCAGCGTAGTCGTAGGTCGGAAGTGCAGTAGCCATCTCAAATACCTAGGCATTGAATCCAAAATTATTAAACATTCATTTTAGGTATTCTGGGAAATGTTCCTGAAGAAAATAGACGGGACCACAGATACGGACAGCTACGCAGCTCTGTCGCTGCTGGTGATGATCGCATCCGCCAAGCCGTCGGTGGCGCAGGCCAACCTGGAAGTTATACAGACGCACGGGCTGACGGCAGACTACAACTCTAGATGTTTGAGCGCTCAGATTCTTCTGTCTCTCGCCAAGAAGAATCAAAGATATCCAGCAGACCATCCGGTGTTCGCCTCTCTGTTCGATAGTCTCATGGAGACTTACACAAAATTTAATAAGTTCACGTCGTTTGCCGGGTACTCGATAGATTTCGTTTACGCCGTTTGTGACACGCCGGAAGCCATTTGCACTAAACTTCTGGCTGCGATGTACGATAGAATAGAGAAGGAGATGGTGAGAGACAGCAATAACGAGGAGGAAGGCAGCTTCCCCACGGCGTTGCTGACGCGCTTCATATATGTGCTGGGGCATGTGGCCCTGCAGCAACTCATCTACTTGGATATCAACGTGTATAGTGAACTTAGAAGAAGAAATCAGGTAAGCGGTGTTTTTATTTTGAGTAATTTTTTCCAACAAAATATCAGTCATACTACTTTTTTTTTCAAAAAGTAATATGATTAGTTAAAAAATAAAAGTACAGGTTATACCTATAATAATAGTTTTAGAATATTTTTACGTAGTAGGATGGTAAAAATATTGTCCAATACACAATAATACAAGCAAACAGGTCATAGCATATTGATTTGATACATCAAATGCTTCCATGAGAAAATGTGAAGAAACCAAGTTGTTTGAGTTTTCAATACAATTCTCGCATCAAACCCAACCACGGCAACCATACAAGTCTCATATACATAACAAAGGATCAAACATTTACCGTGTACGAGCCAAAAAATGCTCATACAGCATTAACTTTATTTTATACATAAGTCGTCACCTAATTACCGGCACGCGCGGACCTACTGACTCAGGCGACCAAACGTAAACAGTGGTTCAATAAACAAACGTAACTTAAGTACGCGTCCGTGTATCTCGACTAATAAATACGACTAATATATACTTCAAATGGCACCAAAGGTCCGTGAAGAGCGTAAAGCGGAGGAGAAGCGTAAGAAGAAAGCGGGCACGGCGTTCGCGACGCCCGCGCGCCGCGGCCGGCCGGACGACCTGCGCCGCGCGACGCTCTTGAACGCCAGCAACTCGTCGGCGTCCTCGCGCGGACAGCGCGCCGCTAGCGTCGCCTCTAACAAAGGCCCTTCTGTGAGTATCCAGTTATCCACTAGTATTGGTAGTAACTTTAGTAACTTTTTTGGCCACATAGAAAGCCGGCTCGAAGGATCATGTATGAATTGCTATTCAAACATGGTCCTTCGAGTCGGCTAACTAGAAAGTTAAACGCCGAATGTGCAATATAAAATATTTTTTTAGAAATATTTTATTGCTGCTACTAGCTAACTAACTAACTAAAGTTATATTTTCTTCGCATAGTAATATCATAATAATATGCTGACTGAAAAAAAGGCCAAATCATGCCAGAGACAATTTTCCGGGCAACACTTCCTTTTATTTGTTTTTCTAAGTACATCGTACTCTGTGGTCTTGACCATAATGTTAACAAACAACACTAGGTCATTAAAATAACAAACTTGTTAAACAAACTTAAAGACAGGGCTATGACTAATATTTCTTGGAGCCACCTTAGATTCGCGGGGAATCGGGAAGACATGATGATTCTAAAAAGGCGTCAGCAGTGGATGGTGAGCTGGTGGAATTGCACGCGAGCCTCGCTAGTGCGTCCACGAGGGTACGAAGCTCCGCTAGTGTGGTGTCCAAGGTCGCTTCGGTGGGTCCCGTAGGGTACACCGAAACTATAAATGGCTGATACCAATGATTTAGTATCTAGAGTATTTGTCTATTTATTTATAAACCGTTAATAATTTTGTTTGGATGTAATGATTCAGTAGCTAATTCAGTAATTTTAGAAAGTAAAGGTTGTAAAAAATATGGAATTTGTTAGTATTTTGATGCTTTTGTCTCACTGTAATAATGAGTTGTTGAATATTCAAAATGTCGTATGCACATCACAAGCATCAACTATATGTACTGTACATTAACACATTTTGTGCTTTTTTAAATATATGTACTCATAATTATACAATGTGATAAATATAGAGATGCTTAATTCTAAAAAACTGCCTGTTTCGAGTGAGACCTACACGTTTAATCAGTGTATTCCTGTAGCGGAAGTGCAAATGTTTGTACGTGTGTGTGTTTATTTATTTATTTCACCTCTACTATCTTTCAATCAGACAAACACGACGATGACAGAAGAAGAGGCGGGTCTGGAGGGTGCGGTGGCGGACGACGCGGACGCAGAGTACGTACGCAGCGTGTGCGAGCGAGACATCGTGGGTAGTGCGTGCTCGCTCGCGCGCTACACGCCGCTGCTACGGGCGGTGCTGCTTGGCGGGCGCGGCCCTCCCGACCTGCACGCCGCCGCCGCTCTCACTTACACTAGGTACAGTCGACGAAAGAATTAAGTTTGCAGGACATGATTCTAAACCCCTCTGTAATATTTAATACTAGGAAATCGCCCTCGCTTCGCTTCGGGAAAAATAGTAAAAAAAATTATAGCTTATGTCACCCGGCGATAGTGTAGCTTCCCAACAGTGAAAGAATTTTTCAAATCGGTTCGGTAGTTTCGGAGCCTATTCAATGCAAACAAACAATCAAATCTTTCCTCTTTATAATATTAGTATAGATTACATATTATTTACGTTGTTAAATCAACATTAAACCATACCTTATGTATACAGAGAAGGCTCAGGACCTGACAGTGGCGCAAGTTAGGGGCAGCCTATCTAGAATGGACCTACAAGGGCTGATTGATGGATGTGAATAAGCATATGCAGTAACGCCGACTGCATATACATCACATAAGGCAATATATTGTCTCTTGCTAGCGGCCAACAGTATGAGCCGAACAGAGATTGTTATTTTTACTAGACTTAACAGCTGTCGTTCACGTAAAAAGTTTTTGTGAAAAACTTGACTGCGGCAAAATATTAACAGGAACATTATAGTGAATAAGACTTATTGTTTTTGTAATTTGTACCTATTTGACACATCATATTAAACTGAAATAAAGTTATATTTTTATTAGACTTTTTACGCTTTGACTTAGCTAGCGCAAATTATATTGAAGTACATATATTTATTTCTATATTATAATAAGTAATTTTTCATTGTGTACAGATTCATGTTGGTATCCAGTTCAGTGTGCGAAGAAGGGTTGCAGTTAATGATGACGATTCTCAAGCGGTCGAAGAACGTCCCTTTGAGGACCAACCTAATCATTGCTTTCGCCGACCTTACTTTGCGGTTTCCCAATTTGACCCAGCCCTGGACTCACCATATTTATCACACGTAAGTTATTTTGTAATGTAGTGTTTTAATTTAAGTCGGATGAACACCGCTAACCAAGAAATGAGATTGTAGTCAACATGTCAAGCATTAAAATATACAATAAATAAATAGATAAACGCTTACACACTATATCGCCGCAGTAGGTTTTTACCTGTGTCGCAGGTGGTATGGACAACACATATAACACATTGCAATGACACCCATGACCCGAGTACAAATATTTATCGGTCACATAAATATCTGCCACGGCTAGGAATCTAACCCGGGTCCCCTCGCTTCGTAGGCAGGGTCGCTATCACCTAGGCTACAGGGTCGTCAAGAAGGAATATATCTGAATTACCCTCACGAAGTCTATTATAACGCTGCCTGCGTTGCCGCGCTAAATAGTATGTAATTTCACCGTTATCTTATCACAGTCTTACCCTGGTAAACTGAAAGTTTAAACAGTAACTAAATTCCAGGCTGAGTGACGAAGAGCTAGAGGTCCGTCAGTGTGCCGTGAAGATGCTATCCTTCCTCGTTCTCCACGAGATGGTGCGAGTGAAAGGTCAGATAGCGGACATGGCGCTGTGCTGCGCGGACCAGGACCCTCGCGTGGCCGCCATGACGCGAGTGTTCTTCAAGCAGCTGTCGCAGAAGGGCAACGCCCTCTACAACGTCATGCCCGACATTATATCCCGGTTGAGTGACCCCGATCTCAATGTGCCAGAGGAACAGTACAGGGTTATCATGAAGTGAGTATTACCATAGAAGACATATATAGTAGTACAGAATGTACATAATAGTGCAGAAGACGCATTCCACAAAATACGCAATAAAGTGTAAATCAGGTCTCTTACCATACATAATTTACCAGACTATACAATTCATCTGTTCCCATAGAACTTGAGCCGAAATTAATCAAAGTTATTGGATATCATAAAACAATCATAATGATATATAATAAGTATAACAACAACAAACTGCAGTTCTCAATAATTTCATTTCCTTTTTCAGATATATTACGTCACTGATACAAAAAGACCGGCAAATGGAGGCGTTAGTGGAAAAATTATGCCAACGGTTCAAGTTATCTACGGAGGAGCGACAATGGCGAGACCTCGCTTATTGCCTCTCACTGTTCACGTACAACGAGCGATCGCTGAAGAAACTCATCGAGAATCTAGACTGCTACAAGGATAAACTACACTGCGCCGGCGTGATGGAATGCTTTACTACCCTCATGAATAACACTTCCAAGATGGCTCGTAATGAAATTAAGGTAAAACTTGGTACTGATAGTTTTAGTAAGAAATGTTTTATAAAAAGAAAATTATTATAAAAAAAAAATCTTTCTTTTTCTTCTTTCTTTCTTGGCGGGCAACGCATTAGTGATACCTTTGGTGTCGCTGATATCCATGGGCAACAATAGCCACTTACCATCGGGTTGATCGTCAGCTCATTTGCTGGGCTATCCATAAAAAAAATTACCATCGTGATTAATTAATTACCTACATAAACCATTCATTAATATTGATTTTACTTACATTGCAGAGTCTAGTAACCGAGCTTGGTGACAAGATAGAGGAATGCTTCTCTGTGCGGGACGAGGGCGAGGGCGAGCACGGGGAGCGGGGGGAGCGAGGGGAGGGCAGCCAGGAGGAGGGGGAGACGCGGGGGGCGGTGCGCGCCACGCCGCGCCGCAAGAACAACCGCCGGAACCGACGGCGGTCCTCCACTAGCCCTGACGAGGTAGGGGGTTTTCATTTTATTCATATTTACATATGTACTGTTGACAGGAACAGCCACTATACTATGCAGTGTGCACTGTGTATGTGTATGGGTACATAGCATAATCTATGGGGGGCAGATATATAATACATTTTGTTACTGAAGGCATTTGGCGGCAGTTTCTAAAGAATGTGGGACCAGGGACAGTAAAATTGTTTTCAGCGCCGTTTGGCAAAATTTCCCATCCCTGCTCGTTCAACGAAAAAAAAATTGTGTTGTAAAATTTGGTTTAAAATACATAATATTACTATTTGGGGTACTTCTTATAATTATTTACGTATCTAATATCTTGTATTTTCAGAATGAACCACCAAATATCGAGCACACGCCGTCAACAAGAAAGTCAAAAAGGAAAATCGCAGCAAGAGTCAACACCGCAAATGATTCAGATGAGTCAGGTAAAAACTTCTATACTATAATAAAACTGTATAAGTAATTCTACGCAGTGTCCCGTAACTTACGCGGGTTATGGGAGATACAGGAAATAAATAAAAATAATATTTTTGTAATACTATTTGAAAATTTCTGTACATGTGGCATGAGAATTTCAAGATAAAGTTTTTGAACTATAGACATAAATCAATAAAATTTTGGTTCTTATGCAGGATGACGTCTTGTGTTATCCACATCCTGTTTGTCCATAATGGTCATCCTGAGCATGTAATATCATAAGCCTTCATATTTCAGATGAAGAGGAGATTCAAAAGAAAGAAGAGGAAGTTTTTAAGAAACCCACTTCTAGAAAAGTCACTCGTAAAAGAAACTGATTTTAATTATGTTGTTGTTGTGCATGTTGTACTTTGTCTCATTTAACTAATAAAATGTATATTTCTACTTTTAACTGTGTATTTTATCGTGTTTATTTTTATTTAAATGCAATAATTTAGAGAGAATATTAAATTAGAGAGAAACTTTCTTCATTTACCTATATAACATCATTGATTTTATTGGTAATCATTTTTGATAAAAGTTTTAAATAGAGGAAGCTCATTGTGATATTTAATATGGTATAATTCCAAATTACACATATATTATTATTAGTAGTAGATGTCTGTAAGTAGGAGGACTACATATTATATATATAATAATGTAACAAGTTGACCCCAGACATTGTCCTGTCAAAATTTCATTGAAATTTTAATGCTTTTCTGAGGTATCACAATTTCAATATTCCATATTTCAGTCAGCATTTTAGTAATAGCCGCGCGTTTTGGTAATGCGCTTGGCCCTTATTTATTTTATATCTTTTGTAAATTTTGCTCATCACACTAAGTAACTGTTGCTATGACAGAATTTGTATATTTCTCGGTTTAGCTGGCTGGACACATAGTATTCCACAAAATATACTCCAGACCTTCAGTTTTAATTTACTTGTTTTCTGGCTTTGGCCATTACTGTTTGTCATGAAAATTAGGCACATCAAATGTTTTATAGCTATGGTGACCAATTTTTAGGCTTGGAACGCCAGGCCCAGGTTTGCAAGGAAATTGGGTTTATTCTTTTGAAAATAATTGCCATCAACTAGGAAGAATGTTGGCTAAACATTATATCACATTTATCTAATGTAATAAATATCAGTATATATTGGCTTCAACCCATTGGCCCATCATGGGCCAATGGCTCTCTCCTCTTTAGAGCACGTTAGGCTCTTAGAAAATCCACCATCACACTACTACAGTTCAGATTGGTGGAGGGATTAGAGGCCAATGCAAATGTCGAAGGTGTTCTGCCGTCCAAATTCCTTCGAAAACTGTTATCTTATGATAACAATCGTAACCAACGGATTTACGTGTCCTCTGAAGCACGGAAGCGTTCCAGATATTTTTGCCACTAACGGTCATCTGTCGTACTACTGCTCAGTGTTTGAATGACATTAGTGTATTTTTTAACATATGCATGATCATCTAACGGGCACTTTCGCAAAATAATGTCTTTTTTCGAATCGGAGTTCTCAGTGTTATCAGTATTGCCACTCATCCTCTCACCTACTTCAATTATGTATATGTCATCATCATTGTCTATTGGAATGTCACCATTACATTTCTCGTAAAATCCCATCTCTTTTATTACTCGCCATAAAGATGTGCGACTTCCCTTATAACCTATTTCATTACGCATCTCCTCCAACAATCTACCAATAGTAGGCAACTCTTTTTTCAGGTCATAATATTCCTGTATTTTACGTCGTAAAACGAGACATTCAAAATCATTAATATTTCTTTTTCGATTACGATTTCTGCCTGGCGTACGAATTCTGGTTGACGTACTGGCAGCAACCTCACCTTCTCGAGTGATGTTTGAAACGGTTCTTTCTGAAATACCTAAAAAGATTACCTATTATTAGATATTAATAAGGTTATAATATAGACTTTTGCCTTTTTCACACTACAGTTCGTGACTGCAATATCTTGGCGAAAGCTGATGCGAAATGACAAAATACGTCATGGCATGCAGTTAAAGCTTAAAACAGATAAACAGAGATGTTACATTTTGGGACTTTACAATTTCTGCCAAGATTTCACGGTTTGCGGGCAGTGAGCTAAGGCGTTTTAAACAAACAGAAACAGTCCCAATTTTTGGAACCATTTCTGATAATAGTATTCTAAAATTGGTAATGCTATTGTTACTAACCTATCATGGCGGCGACACGACTACGAACGCATTGCAGCGGAATTAGTGGTTTATTGTTGCATTTTTCACGTTCACAAAAGCGCTTCACCTTCAACACAATTTCATTCAACAATTTGGCACGAGTAGACAATGGTATTGGTGAAACACAACCATCTAAATGTTTCACTTTTGATTTTGTTTCTTGAGGTTGTTTATTGTCTGGCGTAGAAATTTTGGTTGATGTACTGGCAGCCACAGCACCTTCTTGGGCAATTTTTGAAACTTTCCTTTCAGTTATACCTAAAAAAGAGTTCTTTAGTTAAACTACCTATTTATTTTAAATAATTATATTCTAAGTGGTCAATGTTTGTACAAAGCAATTATTTAGAAAAAAATATGTTAAAAGACTTTACAGGAGCAAATAAGAGCCAAAACTTGATGATGATGATGATCTTTAGAATTTTTAACCGACTTCAAAAAAAGGAGGTTTGATTCAATTCGACTGTTTTTTATTTATTTATTTCATTTTTCAATTTTTATGTTTGTTACCTCAGAACTTTGGACTGGGTGAACCGATTTGGATGATTCTTTTTTTAATTGAAAGCTGGTGCTTGTCGTGTGGTCCCACATAAATTTGAGCGAGATATGACAATGGCATCCATGTCAAAAGCATATAAGTCTTAAATTTGCATTAAGTATGTGCGCCATAAATGGATGAATAACTCAATATCGCTCCAACCGATTTCGATGATTCTTTTTTTATTGGATGTACTTCATTCGAAGTCGGTTATTTATTTGTTAAAATGTTAGATTATTGTCTATCTGTATGTTTGATTGCGCATCACGGAAAAACTAATGGACGAAAATGGATGCGGTTTACACAACTGCATTGCTCGAGGTCTTTCTTAACACGAAATTCCGAGCAAAAGCATTATTATAGATATTGTTATGTATAATGTAAGTATAAAAATACCATCATCATCATCAGTAGGGCCATTTTGACACATTACAATGCTGATGTGACAAGAGATTTATGGAATCTATTAATCCCAGCCCCATAACATTTGAAGAACCCATCCAAGGATACAAGGAGACCCCACACCATCAGTGCCGGATTTATATTTTTTATGAGTATAGGACAATTTATTTCCGCCGCCCTATGTGCCTTTCTAAAATAATAATTTTGCATTCATAGTAAGGAAGGCTATAATTTTTTTCGACACTTTTTAATAGCAAAATCATCTATAAAATATATCATCTCCTAAAATCTGCTGCCCCTTATGGTGATGGGCTCCAGTTTCCGTACTTAGCCTCTAAGTTGGGCCATTGTACGTAAATATGTGTGCCAGCTAGTTATCTAGCCAGCCTAGCTCCGTCCAGAAGCGCAGGATCCTCCTGGTGTCTCCACAGGCTTCACGGAACGACCTCGGGGTGCCGAGGATTTCAGCCCGTTGGGTTGCTACTCCCACGCATTCCAGGATTACGTGAGGGGCTGTTTCTTCAGCCGACAGGCATGCCCTGCACAGGGGACTGTCGGTCACACCTAGAACATATAGATGTTTGTTAAGTGGGCAGTGTCCAGTGATATTACCTACGATTATCCGGAGGTCTTTCCTGTCAAGTGACAGTAGCCGTCTGGTCAGTCGTGCATCGGGGCAGGGCACTGTTTCCCGAGATTGTCTGCACGTACTGATTTGTGCCCATTGGTCTGCATGTTGTTTTAGAGTTCTTTGACGTAGCCAGGACCTTAGCTGGTTAAATGCTAGTGGTAGCATAGGGGCCGGACCTACCGCAAGCTGGTCGGAACCTCTCCTGGCCAACTGGTCTGCCATGTCGTTTCCTAGGGAGCCACTGTGCCCTTTGATCCATTGCAAGGTAACTTGGTTTTTTAGTCCGATACCTTGCAATGCTTGGTGGCACTCTAGTATGAGCCCAGACTGTATGGTTTTGTTGTTCAGGGCTTGTAGTACTGCAGCGCTATCGGAAACGATTCGTATTCTTTGGCCTTCCAAGCCTCTTTTAGCGACTGCGTTAGCTGCCTGTATTATGGCGACACATTCACACTGAAATATAGAACTGTGCTCGCCCAAGGCCATTGATATGTGTATGTTTGTTTCGGGTGAGTATACTCCCGCACCTGTTCCCGTCTTAGTTTTTGATCCATCGGTATATATGCGTAGGACATGTATACCGGAATGATCACTGGTTTCTTCAGTGAGCTGAATTTGGTAGCTCTTATCAAAACTGAGTTGCTTGGGGACCTTATCATTGGGGGAGGCTATCAGCGGCTGGTTGGCTATGGCCTCCTCCAGGATTTTAGTATGAATCCCATTTGTTGTACCCCAGAGGTTGAGCGCTTTTAGTCTGATAGCTGCTGACGCCGCTTCTTGCTGTATAAACAGATCGAGGGGCGCCAGCCCCAGCAGTACCTCCAGTGCAGCTGTGGGGGTAGTTTTCATGCAACCTGTTGTAGCTACACAAGCTAACCTTTGGAATTGTTGCAGTTTGGTTTTGGCTGTGGTTAGTTTGGTTCTGGGCCACCAAACCACCGCGCCATAGCTGATAATTGGCCGTATTACTGCAGTATATAGCCACATGACAATTCTGGGGTGAAGACCCCATGTCTTGCCAAGTAGCCTTTTGCATTGCCAAAATATGGCACAGGCCTTCTGTAATTTGTTATCTAGGTGTTTGTTCCATAGCAGCTTGTCATCTAAGATGACGCCCAGGTATCTGACTTCCTTAGTCAGGGTTAAGGTCTTGCCTAGGAGTTTTGGCAAGCGGTGAATATTTGTGATCCGCTTTTTTGTGAACAGTACTAGTTCTGTTTTTGATGGATTAACCGACAGTTCGTGGTCACTGCACCATCGTTCGACGATTTTTAGGGCCCTTTGCATAAGGTCGCAAAGGAACGCTTCAAATTTTCCTCTTACGAGGATTGCTACATCGTCTGCATAGCCTACAGTATAGAAGCCCGCCTCATTCAGTGAGGAGATTAACTCGTCCACTACCAGGTTTCATAATAGTGGCGAGATAACCCCTCCCTGTGGGCAGCCCCTCGACACAATGGCTCGTGTTGTGCCGTTCACTGTAATTTGTACAGCCCTTTGCTTTAACATGGCGTCGATCCAATTGGTTGTAATTGGGTCCGTGCCATGTCTGAGCAGGGCTTGGCTTATGCTGTGAAATTGCGTCTTGTCAAAGGCTCCTTCAATGTCAATGAAGGCTGCAAGCGCTGAGGATTGAGTTGATAGTGCTCCTTCAATAGGTAAGATAACACTGTGCAGTGCAGATTCTGTTGATTTGCCTGAACAATAGGCATGTTGTTGATGGTGTAGAGGATACCGCCCCAAAGCCTCATCTCTGATATATGTATCACAGAGACGTTCCATGGTCTTAAGTAGGAATGAGGTTAGGCTTATTGGCCTGTATGATTTTGGCTGCGTGTAATCACTCTTACCTGGTTTGGGTATGAATACCACTTTTACTTCTCTCCATTTTCTCGGGACGTAACCATACAGTAGGCAGGCCCTGAATATTTGTACCAAGTGTGGTGCTATGGTGTTTTTGCACCACTGGAGTAGTCCCGGAAAGATGCCGTCTAGGCCTGCTGTTTTAAAAGGTGAGAAGTTGTTGATTGCCCAGAGAACTTTTTCTAAGGTTACAATTCTTTCGGCAGTGTTGACGGCTTCAGCCCTTGGTGGTCCGTTTATTTCCGCCGCCCTATGTGCCTTTCTAAAATAATAATTTTGCATTCATAGTAAGGAAGGCTATAATTTTTTTCGACACTTTTTAATAGCAAAATCATCTATAAATTATATCATCTCCTAAAATCTGCTGCCCCTAGGCCGCAGCCTATACGGCCTATTGACAAATCCAGGACTGCAGACCATGAGAAAATGAGAATAATAATAAAAAATCCCCTACTAACCTGTCATAACAGCGACACGACGACGAACACACTCAATTGGAATTATTGGTTCCTTGTTACGTTTTTCACATTCACAAAAGTCTTTTATCTTTAACACCAACTCTCTTTCAACACTTCTGAGTACTCTAGGCATGATGTTTATACAAAAATAATACATGAAATACAAAATGTACTCTTTGAAATACAAACACTTTTCCCGACGCCCGCTGCCATGACTGACAACCTAGTGACTGTAATGTTTGACACTTGACTGACAGTAGTAGATATGACAGTTGTAAGTGTAACCATGGATATATTACTCTAACTGAATACATTCATAATTTCGTAGAGGTACTTGAAGACGGATGACGTCATAACGGGATGACTATTAGACCTATCACAGGCCGGATTGAGGGTGTCCTTCATTATTACAGGGTGTCCACACTTGGAAAAACTATATCTTTCTGGTGGTAAGAATTATATATAATATTGAAAAATACATTTTATTAGAATTTCTTCAAAATTACCGAATTTAATTTATTGCATTAAGTGTAAATTGAAAATTAAGGTACGCAATTACGCTACATCTATTTATATTATAATAATATATTTTATTAATCTTAGATGTTTTTATATCATTATAAAAAAATCACAATCGAATGATATATCCTGAGACCTTCCGATATGACGTCATCGATCTTCAGGTACCTCTACAAAGTCAGTGATCCAGATAGAGTAATATATCCATGGATAACCTCAATCAGGCCCTTGAGACTTGACAAGTGACAACTTCAAACTTGACTTTACGTGACATTGACACAGACGTTGATGAATTTGACTTGACAGTTTGACACCTGAGGTAAAAAATATGTAAAAAAAACAGTAAAGTACAAACAATACAATACAACATTAATTTACCAAGAGATTTAACCTCTGGCCTCTGGGATCATAGAGTACATTTTGTTTAATCTCAAGTAATGTCTGGGATAATCTGACTCCAAAATTAAAAAGTATTATTGTTATTATAACCCTAAACCCCTCATTTACTTTTACACTCACGGCTTGAGGCGCGTTCGTGGCTCGCGCGCGAGTCTAAATGGGGCATTATAGAGATATTTTGGAAATTGCCTGAACCATGTGATGTTTGAGTATTTAGAACAAAAAATATTTAGTGTGGCTTCACATTTCATTCTCATTTTATTAATGCTGCGACCTAGCTTGGCTATGGCAGGAAGTCACATTAAATGTAGACTTGGAGTCTACCCGCGCTCCACAATTAACAGATTTTCAGTTCCTGATGATAAAGTGAATTGGACTACTGAATACAAAAATTACAATCCACCTTACTATACAGCACCGACAGTGTTTGGAAAACCGTGGGCTGATCCTGAAATAGGTAAAATACGACTTAATCAGTAGGTAGCAACAGATACCTATTTAAATTACAGATCGTTCTAAAATTGAGCATATTACAGGTGATTCCAATTTTCAACCAAAATGGAATAGTCTTGATGGTAAAATAAACAGAGAAAGTCACACTGGGGCATATAAAATTGTTGATGGGTACCCAGTTAACCCTATTGGACGCACTGGTATACGAGGCCGTGGAGTTCTTGGCCGCTGGGGTCCCAACCATGCTGCAGATCCCATTGTCACACGATGGAAGAAACTGTCTAACGGAAGAGTGGAATATGACAAAAATAATAAGTTTGTAGTTAGTTTCTGACATTCCTAATTTATTATTAGGCACCTGTTGCACATATTTCCAACATAGGTTTGTCTTTTTTCAGACCAATTCTCCAATTTGTAGCAATAAGACGTGGAGACACTGGAGAGTGGGCATTACCAGGCGGCATGGTTGATCCTGGCGAAAAAGTGACAACAACTGCTATTAGAGAATTTCAAGAGGAAGCCATGAATTCTTTTGCAGTTTCTGAAGGTTACAACAAACTCTTGTTGTTGTTCTCGTGTAGAAGATAAGTCATAAAATTCATTTATTGAATGCTATACATAAAACAATATTCTATTCCCACAGATAAAAAAGAGCAATGGAAGGTTATGTTTAAAGATTTCTTTAGTAAAGGAAAAGAAATCTATAAGGGGTATGTAGATGATCCCCGTAACACAGATAATTCATGGATGGAGACAGTAGCATATAATTTCCATGACGAGGATGGCTCCATAGTTGGAGGTCTGCACCTTCAAGCAGGCGACGACGCTGTTGGAGTTCGCTGGGTCGACATTACCTCAGATCTGAAACTGTACGCCAGCCATCAAGACATAGTTAACTCAGTGTTAAAAAAACTTGTACCAAGTCATTAATTAAAGGTATAATAAAATCAAAATATTAATTTAATCATTCAAGTTATTGTACTTGTATTCTTATTCCTAACCCTGAAGTTCTTACATCTATCTATATTTTCATCTCAGTTTCATCTCCTGCCTCTTGTATGTTTAAATAAAAAAATAATGAATTGTTAAGCTGAAATGGTAAGCTAAATAAAACAAAGAATCAGAGGCATACACTTTATTTAGCAGATATGTGAGACTACATATTATGTAAGTACAGGAAATAATTATCTATTTATATAGAAATGCAGTAAACTAATAAATTATGAAGTAACAACTAGACATAGTTGATAAAATATTCCTGGGTAACAGTCATGGTGATATACCATTATGTTATTTATTAGAAACAAAAATATACTTGGTTTTTTCCTATTAATATTATATAATAGTTTGTGAAGATGTTTGTTCCTTAATCACGCCACAACTACTTAACCAATTTGGCTGCAATTTGAAATGCAGATAGCCTATACCCTGGATTAACACATGGGCTACTTTTTATCCCAGAAAATTTCAGTTTTCCCACTAGTAATAATCTTCACATAAATGATTTAAATATTGACATACTAGATCCTGACTTTCAAAATAAATGGGCTAAGAAAGCAGAAATTAGCAAAAGAACACTATGTGTGAGGGCTTGAGCGCGGTAGCGGAGAGAAGATCGCATTCTTTCCAGGTATCAAGTTAACTAGAATGTCCTTTACACACACATGGAATTTAAAATATTAGTAAGAAAAAATAATTTAATGAATTTTTTTAATATCAATTTTTTCCCAATAGTTGTTGCACTCACCTTAATTTGCAATGAAATGCAATCAATTTGGAAAGTTCTGTCGGTAGTATTTGATAAAATGAGTTAACATATTATTATTATGATAAGATCGACTGACAAAAAGCGAAAGTAAAAGTTGGGTACTTTAATTTTATTTAATTGAAAATCTCAAAAATCTCAAAATATTTTGTTTATCCGAGCAGTAAAGAACTACATTATAACATATGGATAAAACAAGTATATTTTGCGCGTAATAAATGTAGTGTTATAATTTTATATTCTTCGTAATCTTAATCACTAAATTTTTTTAGCAATAATTAAAGAGACGTCTAACAATTAAATCGTAAAACCAAAAAAGGTTTATACTTTTGCATCCTTAATGCAATCTAATTAAAACATCTTCAGGCTACATAATATACCCCACAATAATGTCATCAATATTATTGGTCCCCAGCATAATGCATTCGCTGGCAGGCTTGTGTCAACAGAAACATTTCTTAATGCTAAACTCAAAATCGCACAACATAAATGCAATTTTATGCATCACTTCAAATGCAAAAATGTGTAAATATATAAGGTATATTAAAATCTTGATAAGATTCGATGCATCATATTATTATTATATTCTTTTGTATGAGACCAAATAATGACTGAATTGGAAAAAAATCTATTTACCTAAGGCATGCCAACACATTTCCTTTATTATTTTATGATTTAGAATTTTAAAAAATCACGTTAAGAATTTAGTGTTCATTAACATACTATAAACATATTTTAATAAAACGCCCAATTGCATTAAGACCTCCGCCTCTATGACTAGCATTAATTTAATTAAAAATACACCTCATGCAATCGACTTCATTGTACATTATAATATGATATGGCGCTCAAAGTAACTTTCTGGTTTTATTATTCATGACCACAATAAATGCATTTGTGCAATGAATTGCTTATATTGGTAAAATAAAAGGAACAATATAATTACAACTATTATGTTCAAGACTACCCTATAATAAAATTAAATTGCATTTACGTACGTTAAAGTATATTCTAAAATGTACACCTTAATATAATGAGAAATCTTTAGAAACGAAATAATGACTAAGATATTATTTATCCTAGGTTTCGTATATATTTCGTTACTATATGTTCTTAGATCTATTTTAAAAATAATAACATTCAATCCCAGTATCGTCCGCATTTGTTTCAGCCAACAATATTTACATAAGTAAGTCATGTTCCGCGAGAGCATTAATCACAGCACCAAATAATGATCCATTAGTAGTTGTTATGAAACCATATCCGTTGACGTGAGACAGTTGTACGCCTGATAGCAATTCACATCGTTCATGAGTTTCTGTATATTTTGGGTGAATGTTGGCAGATCCTAGAAAATAAAAATTATTTCAGTGAGAACATACTTTGCATCGTCTACAGGCAAGTTATTGTCAAATACTATTAATAATATATTGTAAAATACTAAAACTAGTATAGTTCGCGCAAAACTTTATGACATAAACGTACATCGACCCCAGGATCAAATTCGTACATGGGCGGCGGTATCCAATCATCAGATTTCTACGGTTGCTTATTTTGTCAGCTTAAGGGTGCTTTTCCACCAGAGATGTGCTATGTTAAGTTACTATGGATGCGTTTGATATCCACCAATCATATTCATTGGTGGAAATCAATCAATTTGTTGAACCAATCATATTTATTGGATTTCACATCTTTGCAGCATAGCTGCATAGCACATCTCTAGTGGAAAAGCACCCTAAGGGATGGATGGGTTGGATGGTTTGAATCTATAAAGGACATCCATACAAATATTTTTTGTTTTATATATCAAGAAATTACGGTAAGCTTACCAAGTGTGTTTACATTTGCTTTACGGTAAGTTAACAACGTAAGTTACTAGTTACTTGCGCGAGTAAAACTTACCGTATCCGGCGGGAAGTCCTCCAGCAGCTGCGCGGCGTGCGGCGGCAGGGGCAGCGCGCGCAGGTAGTGCGGCAGGAACCCGTGGCGGAAGGCGGGGAAGTCCACGGCGGCCATCGCGTGCACCGCCGCCAGCGCCTCGTCGCGCACCAGCGCGCGCGCGCCGCCCTCGCCCAGACCCGACAGCAGCACCGACAGGAACTCGCACATAAACTCCGACCGGAACAACGCCTGGAGACACGTGGGGTATGTTCAGTGTTGCCAGGTCCAAAAACTGGATTACGGTAGATTCTTCCGTGAAATACCGTAAATATTTATAAAATACGGTAGATTGTATGATATTTGAGGCTTTTTCTTACTGAAATCAGATTTTTGTGTGGGTCAAAATACGGTAAAATGTACTAAAAACATTAAAAATCGTTACGGTAGATTGAAGCCGAATACGGTAGATCTACCGTAATTATATGGTACCTGGCAACACTGGGTATGTTAAAGTTTACTTTGCAGCGGACTTTATGCAGCATCCAGTAAACTTGACAGCGCGGCGTATGGTTACCTTCTTATAGAAGACCGCTTATGCAAACTGGATGCTGCATCAGGTCCGCTGCAAACTTGACAAGTAAACTTAATTGTGTAATTTGTGTATGGCCAGCTTTACAGAGTATTGTAGTGTGTGAAACTATGAAGCCTAATGTACCGAACAATAAGGTCTTGAAAATCGTCATTCTATGGACAAGTTTTTTTATTTTTATTGAAATAGCCGACAAACCTGATGGTAGGTGGCTTCGATACATAGACATCAACGATACCAAAGGCATTACAGATTGATGTGTTGTCGGCCAAGAAAGAGAGAAGAAAAACAAAGAACGACCTTAAATTGTGTCCTGTTACGGAGAATTGTAGTGTGAACGCTATAAAGTTGAATGTACTAGTAAGGCGGTCTTTAAAATCATTAATAAAGGTCACGCTTTTAGATATAATTATATTTATCTTGATTCTTGAATTCAATAAAAATTTAGTAGAACAATAATTTCTAAATTTTTACAAGGCCTTTGTCTTGGACTGCCGAGCGAAGACAAAGAGCTCTGAAACAGTTCATCCATAGGGCATACCTTATGGTAAAGCTTCCACTTAGTATTAAGCACATCGAGGGTATCGATGTTGATCCGGAGCAGCTCAATGTCGGGCTGCAGCAGCGCGCGGCCGACCGCCGCGAGTGCGCCCCGCAGCTCGTGCTGCCGCCGCGCGCCCTCCTCGCCCTCGCACTTGTGCGGGAAGAAGTAGCGCCAGCGGTGCACCAGTACACTGGAACACGTTCAACCACATTTGTAATGCAGTTTATTGTACGTAACTACGTCCTCGTACATATCCGGCTCGAAGGACCAAATTTAATATATTTGGTCCTTCGAGCCGGTACTACGTTACAATATAATACGATGTATTTCATACATTCAATACAAGGTGGAGTGCAGGAGTTCATGAGTATGTCAAAAGAATGATATGTCAGTGGTTAAAATACGCGGCCAAGCTGAATGATGATGATTTCTGCACTGAATTTATTTTGTAAATGTAAAATGTAATGAGAGTCCAGTAGCAGTACCTGGCGAGCAGGCGGTGCGCGGCGCGGGCGAGCGCGGGCGCATGGCGCGCGGCGGGTAGCACGTGCGCGTGCAGCAGCGCGAGCACGGCGCGCACGCGCACGCCGCCGCCGCCCGCCTCCACGCCCAGCCGCACGCACTCCACCAGCCGCTCCACGCTGCCTTCCGAGTCGCCGCCGCTCCTGGACATATTGTGCCGCGATATTTATTATTGTCACGCACAGTTAAGTCCGATTTACACGTATTTATGTAGTTAAGTAGATAACTAAATTTTAACTAAAAAGTTACTAAATTGTCTGTTTACACGTATTAATTTACTTAAAATTTAGTTATCTACTTAACTACTTAATACGTGTAAATCGGACTTAAGAAACGTCTTCATTTCTTTAAAGGATGTCATCAGACTTTTCAGTAAATGTAAGATCACTAGCACATAAGATAGCAGTTATCGGAATGCCCACGCAACCGACAGTGAATGGATTGTCGATGTCATTTTTACGAGGCGAGCGCGCGATTGTCGCCTGAGCCATCTACAACTACTGTGGCCAGTCGACGCGGCGAAACGAAACCGCAGAATACGCAATCATATCACATTCATCATCGAAAAATTACATCTGCTTCGACATAATCGATGCGTGCGGTCCGTGTAGCGCAAGAAAATTCGTCAAGTTAGATTACTATAACCTCGGTAGTACCTCTGCGCGACTTCCAGGAAGACATCAATGGCGGTGTAGGCGAAGTTGCCGAGCTGCGGCAGGAGCGCGGTGAAGAGCGCGAGGAAGAAGTCTGTGATCTCGGTATCAGCGCCCCCGGCGCCCCCCGTAGCGCCCGGCTCGCACAGCAACCGCAGTGCCGCCTCCGCCGCGCCCTGGATGCCCTCCGCTATGACCTGCCAGCGAATAAGATTTGCTTTATGTAAGGAGTCTTTATGTAAGTCTTTATGTAAGGACTACTTTGTATTGTTTCACATGAATCACATGTGTTACTTTAATTACACGTCAGTCGTGCTGGTGTGTATTGAGATAGTTCCTTACATCGTGAATAATTAAAATTATCCTATCAAAAACTATTCACTTAATCCGGTTTAGCTAGCATCAAACAATCCTAAACCTCAATAATTACGTAAATATTAAATATTCAAGTAGCAAAATAATTTGTCACATTTGAATAAATAATCTTGTCATCATATGTACCTTTTTGGCATTGGTGGAAGCGCCAGCGAACGCATGCAGCAGTTGCGTGAGTGGCGGCAGTGCGGTGGCGGGCGGCGCGGCGTGCAGTGCGCTGGCCCACGCCGCCACGAGCGCGCGCGCCGCGTCCCCCCCGCCCCCCGCCACACCGCCCGCGCCGCGGCACAGCGCCAGCGACACCAGCGCCTCGCGGACTACGCCTGCCGTCTGACAACATATTTGTTATGTCCCTGTTACATCTGCATTTTTCACGTTAATATCTATGGCTGAGCCAGAATGAGTCATGTCGAAGAAACTGCCGTTCCTGTGAATTAACATTAAAACGGCTCTTTTCTCAGCCCCAACAAAGCCGTCCAACATACAACTGTTTCGAGTTAAAAAAAATCGTTGTCTGTAAAGTCGGTTTACGGACGGTAGTTTAACGTGACAACGTCATGACAAAACATTGATGAAGGAGTGCTTGAATATAAATGCTGGAAATAAACTTAACATTAAATTAACTTATAATTAGAAACTTTTATCTTTATACTACAACGACATCTAGAACTACTGAACTAAACTATTTTTTCAGCAAGTTCCTTTCTGACTTAATTGTATATAGAGTTTTGTTCATATATGGGCTTTCTCCATTGTTCGCTCGCTCGCGTAACGCGACAGATGAGTCATGTTTTTTCATGCGTGCGCCTGGCACCGTTATAATAGACGTTATCACGTCAAAAACATTTTTTAATAAATTAGAAATAAATAAGGTATTAGAAGCAAAATGATGAAATGGGTTAAAATAAACGTTTAATTATATTATGCTTCTTCTTACCTTAGGTTCCAAGTAATGCAAAGATCGTTGCGCGTGGTTATAGAGATCCCCTAACAGCAATATGGGGTCGGTGGCAAATTTTACATTCTTGGACAAACTTAACAGTAAATGTGCTGCTGCGTGGCACAGCAGTGGGGGTTCCTGCGAGAAAAAAATAATGTGTTAAAGAAAAATATTAATTATCACATTGTAACTAAGAGCCACAGATTACCCCCAATAGATACCGCATGAGTGAAATTTTCTTAAGAGTTTGAACTCACAAAATTTGGCGGAAGGTGCGGCTTGCGGGGGACAAAAAAACGCGCTGTGATTGGATATTTCTAATTCATACTTGGACTCGAAGGGTCAGTATTGGTCGACACTAATGTCGTGAACATGCAAATGCACGTACGTGTTGGCGCGCGTCATTTGCCTTGTATGCGGTGCTAAGAGCAGACTGCAGAGTATAAATATTAGCTAGAATATTAGATATAAATATTTTATATGCCAACAACTGTCAAACAAGTATTCAAACAGGGGTAACTGATACACAAGCTATGAAATTAAAATAGACCTTACTGGTACTTCATGGGGTATTAAGAAAGGCACCGCTGACGTCATGAGCCCTTCCATAGTCTGTATTTGTACATTGCACTCGTTGGCGTAGCAACACCAAGCGCCCATACATGCAAACATTTCAGCGTGACTGCAAAAAATATCTCAATAATTATACATGTATTCTCAAAACATAATGTTTGATATAAGCTACTGTTGTATGAAATATGTGTGTAATGTAGTATGTAATTTATCTTTAGGTAGATAACCGAAAAACAAGCAGAGGAGTCACGTGATGTTAATTGTTCATCATCGTCTATGAACATCAGGAACACCTTAGGTAAAAGTAAAAGAAAGAAAGAAATGGCTGGTTTGGTGGCTGTCTCTACAAAGTGAGCCAGGAAGACTTCTCGGAAAGATAATTTTAATTAATTTTGTCCAACATGTTTTAAAATAGAATGAGCCCTACCAAGCTGGAAACAGAATGATTTTAAAAATAACTGCTGAACCACAAAAAATTATGTACAGTCAGTAAAAGAGTTATGTATGCAGGGCATGATATAAAAATAGTCTGTAATTATTAATAATTACAGAATGCTTGTGTTATCAGTTTTTTACGTAATGTACGATTTTACATTGGTAATAACACAAACATTATGGAACGTTTTTTGTATCATGCTCTGCACACCTAACTCTTGTGCTTTGTGTATTGTACAAGAGGTGTGTGTGTATACTAACAGCGTAATGTGTGCGCGCGCGTGTGCGGGGTCGATGGCGGCGCGGTGCGGGCGGGTGAGCGCGGCGCCAGCCAGCGCGCCCGCCGTGCGCTCTACCAGCGACGCGCCCGCCGCCGCGCCGCCCGACACGCGCGTTGCCTCGCCGTCTGCAATAGGGTATTACTCTATTTTAATTGCTAATTAATGCTAATTAATACCATTATTACTATTATTATTTCTCGATGAAGTTCACTTAGATAGCTATCACCCTTGAGCATGAGTCAGCCGTCAAACGACTCGTCGTGTTTCGGCTGGGGGCTTGAGAACCAGTTCTTTTCTTCTCTCTTTCTTGACCAAAAATGCATCAGTGATACCTTTGGTGCCGCTGATATTCATGGACGACGTTAGCCACTTACCATCAGCTGGATCATCAGCTCATTTGCCGGCTATTTCCATAAAAAAAGAATCTACAATCAACAATGAATTCTTAGTTGGCAAAAATATCGATAAAAATATGATACAACTATGTGCCACTCACCAGCCAGCAAAGAGGGCGCCAACCGACCGAGCACGCGCGTCAGTGTGGCGAGGTCGAGCAGCGCGGCCAGCAGGCGGTCCGCGTCCCCCGCGCCGCCCGCGCCCCCCGCACCCCCGCCGGCGCCCGTCCGCCCCACCGCGCGCGCGTGCACCCCCGCCAGCCCCTGCCACCGCTCCATCTGTACACGGACACATCGGTTTGCGAAACATAACCCCAAAATAGCTACACAAAATTCCAAAAGTCACTGTCATCAAAAGATTCCAGGTTCCGAATCCTGGCAGGGTCGCCATGTAAGGTGAGGAGTTCGGGTAAAGAAACGACCGTTGCTAGCCAATTCTTGTTTAATACTAATTCCACAAAAGTACTTCATAACACTTAATGCTACGTACATCACATCACAACCCATAATTTTGACACTACTGGGCTCGGGTCTCCTCTCACAATGTGAGGGGTACAGGCTATAGTTAACGCACTCATCAGGACATCGCACTTTTCTCTCAAACACAAATACGTAATACAAGTAAATATTTACCACGGCCGTGAATACGTCGAGCGGCGCCAGGTCAGCGACGCGAGCGATGCACTCTATGCAATGTTTAAGGAATGTTTGCCATTCAGTCTCACCCTGCAAAACAGTAAAACAACTTATGCCTTATTATCTACACTCGAAATAATGTTTATGCGGAATTCTTTAAAAAACATTCATTTTATTTGATAAGCGAATAAAACGCACTGACAAACAGACAAAACGCTAAATATAACAGTAATGATATATATTGCGTACGTATATAATAATTTCTTTAGGAATATCTTCCACGTACAGACATCGATCAGTTAATATACATATGTTACTATATTTCTATATATTACATCACTCACATCATCGTCACACACTTCGTTGTCAAGGTGCTGCAGTTGTGACTTGTTGTGTTGAAACTGTATCTTATTCAACACTCCATTGACGAGGGCTTGCAGCGCCTCCCAGTACCTGGAACAATACAGTACAATATGACAGGAACACTCCAAAGAACAATGTGAACTACAAACTACAATACTGTAATAAAAATACTAACAATATACTCGTATTAATAGTTCACTTTAAACTGGAAATGTATCATAATAGATTATTTAATTTAAATAATTAATTTATATTTGTTACTTTTATTTCATATGATCAAATTTATTTATTTATTTATTTATTTTCACTCTTTATTGTTAACCTAAAAAAACTAGATCACAATGGGCGGACTTAATGCCTAGTATGGCATTCTCCACCAGTCAACCCTGGGTGATAGTTAAAATTTGCGGTAGGTGCTAAAAGAAATATATAGATACATACTTTTATAAATACAATACATACAAATTTACATACATACAATTACATATAATATATAAACCACAAATTCCACAAATTCTTCAATTCAAACCACTTTAAAAAATAATTTAGTGAAACTTACTTGGCCGTGTCTTCAGGCTTCAGTATGTCGATAAACTGAATCCATATCTCTAAACAATTTACAAAAATAGCACATGTAGGCACCTGAAACAAAGTTATTCTTAGCTAAAGGAGTTATTCTTGGTCAGTATTTTATGAACATAGTTTTTTTAAACTAAAATTAACTGTGTAGATGTGTTTTGAATAAAACCAAACAGAGAAAATGTATGAAAAGTATTAATTTCATAACCTCTTCACATCTATGACATAATAGCATTTGTAGCTTACTATATTAATTACCTGGAATGTGTATTGGAATAAGTAGGACAAAAATTCTATAGCATCAAACTCAGGCTCGGCTTCTAATCTCTTGAAATGCAGGGATATGAATAACTTTAGGAACTCTGCTAACTTGTTCAGATAACTGAAACAAAAGATTTTTTCGTGTCTTTATACAAGCATGTTTATTTTGAAAAAAAAAACAGTCTTTTTACTTGTTTCAGAAGCCATCACTGCTCCAACGGGGATTGGTGAAGGAGTTAGAGACTAGTGTCCAAAGTTTTCATGGCGCTCGAAAATCTCTGACGATATGGCTTAACGAATAGTCTTGTTCTTACGATAGCAACCAGAATGGGCGGATTTACGTGCCCTACTAGGATGGAAACGCAGGAATGAATAAAGATAATTATACTAAACACAAAGACTCGTGGCAGGCGGAGTAATAAAACGTGCAAAAGAGACGGCGCACATCATTTTCTCTCTCGCACTTGCACTGTTTATGGATGATGTCACACAAGCACAGAGATGCGAAACACCTAATTTCCATAAACAGTGCAAGTGCGAGAGAGAAAATGATGTGCGCCGTCTCTTGCACTTTTTATTACTCCGCCTGCCACGAGTCTTTGCGTTTAGCTTTAGTATAAATTAGAATGTATCAGACTCATGGTTGGCGCGCTGCACGAGGTGCGCGTGGTGCGCGAGGTGGCGCAGCAGGCGCAGCGCGGCGTGGTGCAGCCGCAGCGCCGTGGCGGCCGACGACGGCGGCGCGTACCGCCGGTACAGCAGCTCGCACACGCCGCCCAGCCCCGCCAGCGCCGCCTCCGCGCTCTGCAACGACAACAACAACAACCCTAGGGACTAGGAGCTTATGCACATACTACTACTACATATACTATATAGGACCGACACCGCGAGCTCGATGTTCGCGCAATGAACTGTTGCCTAGTCGATTTTGAAAAGAGAACAGGGAGGGTACCTCCCGGCACAACACAGGGTACTTCCCGGCGCGAAACACAAAGGGTCGCAGTGTCTGTTCTAGTCGTTAGGGCATTATACTTCAATGTGCACGTGGCGCTTTTATACGCACCGCCAATGTGCGTATGTATACGTGCTGCAAACGCAATACGCAGTAACGTAGACAGTAAATCTTTGCCTACATTCAAAAGTTTTTTTTTTGCGACCCGCGTGGCGCAATGATCATCATGCCGGATCGCCGCGCCAAGGGTCCTGTGTTCGATTCCCAGCGAGGCGGAAATTTGAATGATGAGTTTGAATTTTTGTTCTCGGTCTGGGTGTGAATGTCCTTGTCTTGTGTGTTGTCCATGGCACCCACGACAGGGAATCCTAGTGTGGGGCTATGAGTGTAAAGCGTTATTATTTATGGCGCTGTAAACGCGTTTTTTTTTTGTATACGCGCAGATCCAGTGATACAGATGCGCTGTATTTGTGCGTATAATGGAATTCACGAAACAGATAAGGTTTGAACTCGCTTCTCGCGCACATGTGTATGGCGTTTTCAGCACGTTTGAGTAAATACAAACGCAATAATATTCTTTTTTTTTCATCTACAGCGTCGTCGACACGTATAAAATACGCCGTATGTCTATACATACGGCGTATGCCGTATGTATTTTTAGAGCCTATGCTCTAAAATCGATCATGATTTCTAATACGGGTCCTCCGTTTCTTTTCCAGTCGGAAACGCGTCAACTGCTTAAAAAAATAGACGAGGCCAATACGTCACATAATCAGTTAGTTGCCTCACACACATATTATTGTAGCAAATACCTGTGACTGTGTAGCTACGCTGCCCCAAAAGAACACGGTGGTGACAAGTGAAGGAGGCACATGCGACGACAGAGGGAGCCACGAGAATAAATGCTGTAGTGTAGATAGACACTTTACAACGATTTCCATATTAAGTGCTCTGAAAAAATAAAATGGCGTATTATATTCTAATAAAAAATAGACTAGAAACAACTACATGAAAAGAAATTGTATCAATCTTAATATCTACTTGCATAAAGCATACAAACACAGCAATATTTTATAATAAATATCATGTAATTGTAGTGCAATGTATTCAAGTAGTAAATGTATGAAATTTCGCCCGAAGTTATCCAAGGTTAGTTATATAGGCAATATTCTAAGTAAACATTAGTTTTCCACTTACTTATCAGCAGTATCATGAGCATTCACCAGTAAATCAGGTAGAGCAGATGTTTGCGGAAGGCCACTGGTCGGTGATGGCGGAGGGTTCGATTGGCCTTCTTTCTGGGCATTCTTCTCTAAGATAGCTGCAAAATATTATCTTATTGAAATAAAGTGTGTTCATTTGCTTCAAAATGTTATGCCAGGTACACTAAGATAGTGTAAGAATTTCTTATCACACTATTTTTCCAACTGCCTAAAAGTACAGTACGACCGACGTATCTTGGCGCGTCTGAAGTTCGCGCAGAAGGCTGCGCAGTAACATAATTCGGCAATGCTCGGTACGCGGCATATTATGTCTCAGTTACACGTTAGCATGTTCGTGTCGCTATCTCTGTCTTACATGCGCTAAAGTTCGCAAAGCCTATGTTCAGACGCGCCAAGATACGTCGGCCGTATTGTATGTAACATTAATTTCGTCAAGTGATGAACACTACAAACTTTTTAAATAACATTTCCCAAAAAAGTGGAACTAGTTTTAAATTTCTTTCATAATCCACAATATGACTGACACACAGTACTCATTTATCAAAGATTCAACATACCACTTAGAGCATTTAGCATGTGCGGCATGCCTTTCAACATGAGTCTTTCAAGTTGGCTCCGACGGGCTGAGAGCAACAAGACGCCGGTGTCGCGGGCTGCACCCAGTTCCTCGCTCGCTACTTGCGCTAGTATTAGCCCAAGGAGGCACCGACGACCTTCACACCTCAGGAGCTGAGAAAATATAGAAGTCATTGTACATAGACATATAGTTATCTATGTACAATACAATAAAATGTAGACATGACGCATTGCCTGACGCATTGCATTGACGCATTCTTTGGTCGTAATCATTCTATCAGTTTGGACGATGCAGTTTGCTTTTTCATCCATTATGAATAGTGCATCTGAGAAAGTTATCATACTACACAATAACAATCATGGCCAGCGTGGTAGACTATGGCCCGTACCCCTCACATTGTGAGAGGAGACCCCGAGCCCAGCAGTGAGACAATTATGGGTTGTTGCTTTGCTTTTTTTCTTTTATGAAAATAGGCTTTTACTAAATTAGTGCACTCAACATCTAAGGCTCATCTTACCATCAGGGATTTTAGTCAAGCATTAACTTATATTAAATGAAAAAAAATATTTATTATTCAATTTTGTTACAATTAAATAACTTCAACAATGCAAAAGGATATTAAAAATCAGTATAGAACTCTAAGTAAATAAACCGAGTACATAGCAGTTAGTTTAAAAAACTAATGATTTGTTATGTGTATTTGATAATTTGTTAAATCATAGTAACCTCAACAATGTTGTTAAAGAAGTCTGGGTACAGATGTGGCCAATCATAGCGAGCAATGGAGACCATGAGCGATGCCAGTTTGTTTCTGATGAAGTACGGTAGCACTTCATGCTTTGCCATAAGCTCATTCATCAACATTACCCTGATCTCAACCTTCTCATTATCCTGTAGACTCATCCATTTTCTGATGATTATATTCTGAAAGAGACAATAATAAATAGAGTAATCAATTTAAACTCACTCAACCATGCAAATACAGTGGAATCCGTTTATAATGACATCGAAGGGAATTGACAAACACGTCATACTAAGCGGACGTCATACAAAGCATTTTTGTGAAAAAAACGAACCTTATTTTTTTTAGGTAAATAAATACTTATTTTAATAATGAAACATAGCATATTAAATAAAAATTAAAATTGCACGTAATAAATGCACGTATTTTCATTTTTTGAGATTCAAAAAAAATACAAGCCACGTGCCGAACGTCGTCGGGAATCAACGAACATTGCCGAAGGTGTAAAGAATCATGTCGGTCACTATAAACGGGCAAAATTTATTAAAAATGGGTCATAATAAGCGACATGTCACTGTAAGCGAAGTCATTATATCCGACTTTGTTAAAAGAATTTTATATGAAGACCAAATTCGTTGTGTAATTACGTCATAATAAGCGGTTGGTCAATATAAGCGGAGTCATAATAAACGGATTCTACTGTAAGTCAAGCCCGATTTTAATCGCTACTTTTATTTACTGACTCCTAACTTTATGAAAACATAAACTTTGCAATTCATTGAAATATAAACTATATAGGTAACACGTTAAATTTATATTTTACTTTAGCTAATTATCTCTTTAATTTTATTAATGTGTTTTTATTATGTTACGAAAAAGTATAATTTTATGCATATTATGTAAAATTTTAAATGTAACATTGTTATTATGAAGATGTATGATTAGGGTTTATGATATAATTAATCCTTCTAGAAGTTAATTTTTCCATTAACAAAATTGACTAGCTTATAAACAATCAATCAGTTTACATTTTTCGGTTTCCATAGGAGTAAGGAGAAATTTATTTACCTTTAGAAACATAATATATTCAAATATGAGCGTTATTTTTTAATTGGGTTCTTACCTCTAAAGTGGTCAAAACGAACATCAAGACATACTGATTCTGTGACTTCTGAAGAAATAATATACAGTGTTTCCAACAATCCTTATTGTTAGAAAAGTTTTCTAGCATGCTCTCAATTTCTCTTTTTCTAAAATTAGTCGTCGTTGGCGCGAAAAACTCTGACATCAAAATTTCTAACGAGGCCAACGCCTCATTTATATCGAAGTCAGTCTGTAATCAAAATCAGTTTAAAAAGTGTAGGTTATGCTAAAATACACATTTAACATGATTTTACCGAAATAAATTACTGTAGTTTTTGAGATATTAAATAGAAATAATGCATCTGAAATTAAATGTATACTTTTACATTTACTTTTAAACTACACTAAATCCTCACCATAGCTCAAGCTCATCAAAGAAGTTACAAACTCATATTAACTGTGTCAAAACACAGCTGCTGTATAATGGAGTATATTTTATAATTTGGAAATATGGTTTTATTGCAAATGAACCCTGTAATATAAAGTGTAATTAATGCAATACACAATTAAAAATCTGAACTGAATTGAATGTTATTTATTTCATAAAAATATGTCTTAAATTTTTTATTAAAATTAAATTACACTAACTGTCAACTGTCAAGACAACGGCAGTTACGACGGCTGCCGACGGCAGTCAAATTCATGTCAGTCACTGTCATAGATTTACAGTCATGGATTTATTACACTATCTGGATTGCTGACCTTGTAGAGATACCTGAAGCACAGAATAGACAACTCACAATCCGGATTGAGGTTGTCCTTCATAATTGCAGGGTGTCTACACTTACTTAAAAAAATTATGTCCTATTTTGATACAGTTCTTTAAAAAAATTTCTATTTGTAATTTGTCTTGTGGTAAAAAAATATAATATTTAAATAAAACATTTTACGAAAATATCTTCAAAATTACTGAATTTAAAAAATATTGCAATTGTTTTTATTGTAAATTTCTTACTGATAATTGACAACAGTACAACAGCACATTTTAAGCAACACAAACAAAAACGACGACTAAAGTCTTCACAAATCCCCGATGGCCGTAATCGCCACACTGAAAAATTGCATGAAGTTTTTGGCGCAGTGTTGCATTTGCATTTTATAAAATCATCTAAGATTAATAATATGTAATTATAATATATGTAGATGTACCGTAATTGTGTAACTTAATTTTAAATTTACTGATAATGCAATAAATAAAATTCGGTTATTTTGAAGAAATTCTAATAAAATGTATTATTTCAATATTATAATTTTTACCACCAGAAAAATTACCAATAGAAAACATTTTGAAGAACTGTATCAAAATAGGACACAATTTTTCCAAGTAAGTGTGAACACCCTACAATTGTGAAGGATAACCTCAATCCGGCCTGTGATTGTGGTCGAATAGTTATTCGTATATGATGTCATCCGTCCATAGGTACATCTACAAAGTCAGTGATCCAGATAGAGAATATATCCATGACCTCTACAAAGTTACTTATCCAGTTAGAGTAATACATCCATGCTAGAAGTCATCGTAAAACGTATGTTCTGTGGTTTAAAGTTTAAACGTAGTGATTAAGTACTCTGTGGTACCTACTCTCTGTACTCTGTAGTCTGTGTATACTGTATATTGTGTTGTGATTTGTGACATTTTGTGATTTTAAAGTAAAATTAAAACAGGTTTGTTTATATTTTTTAGTTATAAATTATATAAATGAAAACGTAATTTCTATTAATTACTTCGTATCTCATATTATATATAGGTTGCCAGTGAAAGGATAATTACGACAGGTACGGTCGCAAACCGTGACAAACTGATGGAGGTGGAGCCGACCGCTCAAACGCTTGTACAAAATGAGGAAAGTACCAAGAATGAAGAAGCTAATGCTCTGCCGGCGCCAAGCAATGAATACGTAGAAGCACCTACGGGTAGTGCTACCGCAGTAAAGGATGTTCAAAAACCATCACCGAAGAAACCAAAAAAACGTCGGCCTCGTGTACCCAGAGATGAAACTGCTCCACGACAACCACTGACAGGTAAACAAGTATTAATTAAGCCAAAGTCAATTGTTGTTACCATAGTTGTTTCAAACAGAATGGTTTGCTACCGGTTCTAGGTTATGTTAGATTTCTGAATGAGCGGCGTGACCAATTACGTGCGGAGCAACCAGAACTCGGTTTTGCAGAGCTGACGCGACAGCTGGCCAGTGAATGGAGTAAGCTCCCCACCCAAGAAAAACAACAATATTTAGATGCTGCTGATTTAGATAAAGAAAGGTTGGTAATGGTAAACCTTACAGATTATTTAAATTTTGTTGCACTTTTGACTGTTATTATTTTTTCCTTTGTGTAGATACATAAAAGAGTGGGCAGAATACAAAAAATCTGAGGCATACAAAACATTCAAAAGACAATTGGAGCAAAAAGACCCAGCAGTATCTGCAAAAAAATCGAAACAGACCACTAATCAAGAAAACACTTCTAACAATGCAGGTAATTTTTTTTTTTGTTGTTTCAAAGAATTATAACCAGTATTTTGACGCTTGAAAGGAAAAATTTACTAAGCAACATTGAGCTAACTTTCCAGAGCAGTTTAAAGTTGGAATTTTTAGAAAAAAAAAATGTATTTTTTTGTAATCCTCCCATGGACGTTATTCTTATATGTGTCTAATATGTTTTAGAATCCTTATTCTATCATTTATATTGTGGCATATACAACAACTTTTCTAAAAATTCATCTTTAAACTGCTCTCCTGTAAAGTTAGCTCAATGTCACTTAATCAATTTTTCCTTTCTAGCGTCAGTTTGTATTATGTTTGTGATGTTAACTTTGTGTTACATTTATTGATATCTGCTAGGAGCAGTGAGTTCAACATTGGATCAAAGTAATGTTTCTGTCAACAATGGATCTGCTACTGCCGGATCTCGTCAACCCACACCACCTCGTCCTAGACCTTGTATCACTCCAGCTACTGTAAGTATTTAATTTTAATAGGGGTTTACAGTAACTGTAAATTAATATAAATTTATGTTTAAAGTATTAATGGTAACTTTTAAACACCTAATCTAAAATTATTTTGTTGAAATCAATCATAACAAATTAAATATAATTAATTTAAAATTTTAAAAATAGTACTCACAGTCACATGATCTCAAATGCCATTATGAGCTTATACAAGGTGGGCCAAAAGAAGTCATCCGATGTTGTTTGGATCTCATTTTTTTTCTGAATGAAAAACTTCGATTCTGTTTTCTGATTATGTTTATTTAAACCTTTAGAATTGTATTGGTCAAGTCAAGAAGATGATATCGGCCAAATGGGCGCCGCCACAATTGATTGCTATACGGGCTCGTTTTATGGCATTTTTCAACACTTCGGCGAGAACTTCGGGCGACAGATTCTCGCACTCGTGTCGAATGTTGTCCTTAAGGGCTTCCAGGGTCTCAGGCTTGTTCACGTTAATACGGGACTTCAAAAAACCCCACAAAAAAAGTCTGGAACGGTTAAATCGGGCGATCTTGCGGGCCAGTGCAAATCGCCAAAAAGAGAGATGAGGCGACCCGGGAACGCCGCCTTCAGAATATCGGTTGTGGCTCGCGCAGTGTGTGCCGTAGCTCCGTCCTGTTGGAACGACATGTCCTCCAGTCCTAATTCGTTCAAATGCGGCAAAAAAACTCGGATAACATGGCCCTATAGCGCGCACCGTCCACTGTTGTCGTTTGGCCAGCGGCGTCCTCGAAAAAAAATGGCCCGATTACTCCTCCAGCGTGAACAGCGCACCATGCAGTCACTTTGAGCGGGTGTAATGGCTCCTCGTGAATCACTCGTGGATTTTCGGTGCCCCAGAAGCGATAGTTTTGCTTGTTCACGTACCCGCTGAGGTGGAAATGAGCCTCGTCGCTCATTATGATTTTGGTCGAAAAATCGTCCACTTCGTCCTCGAGATTGAGGGTGGCTTGAGCGTAGGTTACACGCGTTTGGCGGTCGACAGGCAGCAGCTGATGCACGGACTGGACTTTGTACGGGAACATGCGCAAGTCTTTGACCAAAATTCGCCTTAGGGACGACTGGCTGATGGCTAATTGCGAGGCACGGCGTCTGGTCGATGTTTCTTGCGACAGCTCGACATCCTCGGCAACAGCGGCGATATTCTCGCCAGAACGGGCGCTCCGGGGCCGGCCACTCTTGGCAACGTCTCGTGTGATCCCATACTCTTCAAGGTTGATGGCCAAACGGCGCAGTGTTTGCGCAGTCGGTGCCGGACGACCGGGGAATCGGCGACGGAATTTGCGCTGCGCCAACACCACAGACGAATTGTTACGCAAAAAAATAGACACAATAATTCCGCGTTCTTGGGGAGTGTATCGCTCCATGGCTTGTTCACTTGTATTCTATATCTGTCTAGTTCAGAAATGTCAAAACAGATTTGACATTAGCCGCCATTTGCAAAAATAAGAGCATCTTCCAATAGGGTGATTTCTTTTGGCCCACCTTGTATTATGATGTCATTTTTCATATTTTATATGCAAGTTCAACAAAATTCAATAGTAGTATGGAATATTGGTTAGCGATGTCACATGACACTTTTGGAGGGATTTATATTATAATGATTTTTATTTTTATTTATTAATTTTTGTTTTTAAATTGAAGCTTATTTTTAAAATATTTTTGGTGGATGTTAAGGTTCTATCTATAAAATAAAACTGAATCCTAAAATTAGTCAACATCCCTATTGGCTTCCAAGAATAAGCAGTTGGTTTATTGCATTTTTTTGATTATACAAAAAATTTAATTTCACAGGGTGAAGAGGTAAATGGTAATGACACGGATATACCAATCTTCACAGATCAATTCCTTCACCATAACAAATTGAGGGAAACTGAACTAAGGCAACTGAGAAAAGCTAATTCAGATTATGAGCAGCAGGTAAACACTTATATTTATCATCAAATTGACAGTTGCTGTTGGTCCTAGCGGTCTTATCAGCTTAGCACTATAACACTATTACAATTTATTTATATCTTACTTTCTCACTTCATATTTTATTATAATTATGTAGGCTGTTGAGATGAAAAACAAATAAACTATAATAGTGTTCACCACATCCTACTGAGAATGATTATAGGAGTGAATATCAAAAAAATTGTACATCACACAAAAGAAACACAATGTAATATTAACATTTCTGTAACACAAAGGAATATGTGTCACACAAAAGAATATAAAGGTGCGTTTAACATTTAGAATAGTTTGGGAAGGTAGGTATTTTAGAAAATAAACAGGTAGGTAAACAGAAACAAATAAACAGTCAGGTTGTATTTGAAAATTACTTTAATCTTATGTTTAAACGTTTTACTCAAAAATTTTCTCTTTTTTGCTGCAAAATAGTTTCTCTGGATTATCTTGGTTCAACTTTTGACGATATCGACGCTGTTTCTCTGCTCCAGACAAAGGCATTTGTACCATTATCTGAAAGCACAAATTGTAACTATTGTTCTACCACGTTAATACATCTGTAGAGGTGTAGGTGTAAGTGTAGAGTAGAATTATGCAGAGTGTGACATAGGTGGTGGATCAACGGTGGCCCAGGGGTTTTGGACCTCAATACCTACCAATTTAATCCCCATGTATGTTCAGCAATATTCAGTGGTTCAGCTGATATTAATGATTTAAAAAAAATCAGATTCTTTGAGAAAAGTTGAAAATACAGCCTAGAATCGAATTTCTTCAAAAGAAATAGCCAATGTGCATGCACCCTGTTTTTTTGCGTGACGTCACCAATGTCACACAATGGAAGCAAAATATAACCTTATCAAAACAAGAAACAACACGCAACAAACAAAGTTAAAAGATTTTTATAAATCTTGTCTATTGCACGATTTACTTATTACAAATAGTATCATAACATATTATGTCTGTAATAAAATCATCAAATTTACCTGAAATTTTGCGTCACACAAGTTTAAATTGTATAAAGTGACAAAACGGTAAACAGAAGTCTCGACTGCAATACATCAAAAGGAAGATGGCTGACGTTTTGAAAGTTAACGTTGATAGTAAATCGAATGTTGCGGGATGTAAAAAAATACGATGCGTTCAGAAAGCGTTTAAATAGAACAGTTAATTTAGTCACACAAGGACCGTCACACAAAGTAACGAAATATGGAGACATCATTATTACTTAATTTTTCTTATTTATTACAACATTTATAAAGAAATAAAAAGGTTTTTCATGCAGAGTAATCGTTTTCCAAATAGACTGTATTAAAAAGATCTGTGTTAGTTCAATTATTAAAAAGTATTAATTGTTTCTTTTGAAATTGGCGCGTGGCGACACTCTTTTTTTGTATGACAAAGAAAATACTCCTTAACATTCGATTTGGTTTTTATTGTATTTCTTTAGTCTCAATTCAGTTAATCTGGTATTTTTATATCAAAGCATGAATATTGTACCGCCTTAAGTTATAAAATACTGCTTATTTATTCACTACAGGATTTTATATCCATATTAGTTAGGAGGACACCAAGCTTTTTTCTTATGTACAATTTTTTTGATATTCACTCATAGTCTTCTTTTTTACTATGTAAGTTAACATGTTGTTGTTTGCCATTGGCCATAAAGTATTGTCTTGTTTATTAACATTGTCAAAATCACAATTATTTTGTTGAAAAACTTCTATGAAAATTAATAGACTATTATTTGACAATTGATAACAATGTTTCAGAATGCCATTCTTCAAAGACACGCAGAAGAAGTAAGTGCGGCAACAGCAAGGCTTCGCGCCGAGACTGCAGCTGCAGCCGAGCGTACTGCAGCGCTAGTGGCACATCGTCGAGCTCTCGTTGCAGTGTTGGTGCAGGCATTGAAGTCTGTTGTGTTGCCAGGTATGGTTTTATATGATTTCATCAACCCATCTATCTCTTTTAGGCTCCGGCATCAACAGATTATCAGCTTTATAACTTAGTTATACTAATCCCCAAAACTAATATTGTCCTCTTTTGTGAAATGTTTCATAATTATCGAGATGTAAATTGATTAATTTCAGTTGAGAAAATAATATCTTAATTGGGTTAAACTCCAAGAGAACTTTTTTTCATAACTTTATTTGTTTATTTAATCTTTTTTGTATCTTACATAATTTATAGGAAGATAGGGCAGACTCAATGCTAAAAGCTTTCCCTCCCAGTCAACTTTTGTTAGTAGGAAAGACAAATTACCTATTGTATTTGTTTATTCTTATTATGAGTATTGGATTTCAGGAGGTCCCTCAGGAGCCACAGAAGCAAACATTGAAGAATACATGGAGAAATTACAAACTCTGGCCACAGACACTAAGAACAATGCAGTTGTGAAACAGGCTCGGGACATACTCAACAGAATAGAATTACCCATTAATTAATGTGTAATAATAATGAAGCATCAATAAAATAAGAATAGTACAGTATATTGTTTCAATTATATATATTTTGTTAAAGTAAAATGCCATTCACCCAGCTACACCATTAATAACACACATTCATTAGTAAATACATAACGCAATAATTACATTACGGTCTGTTATGCCCTATCTTTGCATTGTGGTTCTTATAAACTGCTTTTTAAGAGTAGGAAAGTCTGTACCATACTGCCCAATACTAAACACAGGTCTCCTCTTCAGGCCTAGAGCATACTCCACCACACTGCTCTAGTGTGGATTTGTAAAGGGGTTAGTGATCAGGTCAACCCAAGCGTTGGAAGTTTTTAAGCCGCCTGCAAACTGTTATTTTATGATAACAACCAGGAGCGATGACTTTACGTACCCTCCAAAGTACGGAAATGCTCAAAAAACATTTGCACAAGAGGTCACCTATCCAACTACCGACCATGCCCGCTGTTGCTTAACTTTGTTGATCACACAAAATCGACACAAGCCATCGGGCTATGAGCGCTTCAATAAAAAGGATATTCTTACGCAAGTAAATCGAAGATAAGTGTTATCTCAGGTCATCAAATAATAATTTCATCCAGTATACCTCATAACTTTATTTATAATTATAACAAATAACATTTTTAATGAGGCATCTTATTTGCAGGCATTTATTACTATCAAAAGGGAAAATTTCTCCTTCCAGCACTTGATTAAAAATAGTTTAGTACCTATCTATGGTATTACTTTGTGGAATCCTCATCAGATTCTTGAGAACTGTTATCTTTGCTAGTATTATCAAATTCGTGAAGTTTTTTTCTCCACAGTTTGATCAATGCATCCCATGATCTTCTGCTGTACTTAACATACTTATCAGGTGTTTTTGGGTGCTCCTTTGTACGTTTATCTCTGAAAACATAACTAGTGTTAATAAATCAATCAACAATTTCAAAGTTGTATTTAAAGACAGTAGTGTTGCTTACATAGGAACTTGTTGCAGATAACTATGGTATCCACATGTATTTTTTCCATAGTCAATCTGTTTTTGGCGCCTCTGTAATACTGTCGGATCTGTTTCTAATTCCAGGACTTTCCTTCCTGCTGGTTTACTGAATACATTAAAAAGATTATAATTTTGCATTGTTGGTACTACAAGTTGTATTTTTTTCATTTCTAATAATACATACAATTTTATGATGCCTTACCTAGGTTTACTATCAGAGTCACTTTGGCTATTTGGTTTAGACTTCTTTCTATTACTTGAATTTTCCCTGCTGTCAGATTTCATCTTTTCTTTAACCGCTCTTCGTACTATGTAACAATAAAGTTTCAAGTTGTTTTATTTCACAATTAATGAGAAAAACTAAAAATATTAATTAGTCTAAAAGTTATCATAAAATAACATAATCAACTTTATTCACAGACAAAACATAAAAAAAAACTAACAATTTGATTCAGAAGATACATTGTCGGTCATCGTCGAAACCTTTGAAGTTGTTGATTGTAACGCAATCCAAACTAATCCAAAGCGTCATAAATCTTCTTCACAAACTACAATAAATAAAGCAAACACAATATAAATAAACACGTTTATAAAAACTTAAAATCAAGCTTCTACAATAAAGTCAAGCGCTTGTACACAATGCGAATTGCGAACAGTCAATATTTATATTTCATAACTTTCTTCACAGACATATTACACACCGTCAGTTACAAAAGCGTTTATTGTATTAATTAATAATTTACTTTCAACAATAACAAAACGTATCAACAAATAGCACACAAAAGAAATCAGTTATTATTTTGATGCCGAAGTGCCGAACTCCGAAGTAGTCTTGGGTAGTTCGCGAACGACCTAGGTGGGAAGAGCGCTCCTTTAGGTGAACTATGCGAACTAGTTCATTGAAAATCCCGCTCTTAGTTCTTTTTATATTTCTGTTAGCGTCCACTTTACTAGACAGTGGCGCTATGTGACCAACCGAGTTATTTACTTTTACTGTGCGCGCCTTGATATTTCGATATCGATACTAAACAACTTCAAATCCTCATGGTTGAAATTTTATCAAATCATATGAAATTATAACAATCGTCAACTGAAGTATTGCTGGCTAATTATCAAACAGAATACTAATGTTGAATAAAAAGAAAAATATTATGTTTTAAAATATGACGTTCTATGTCAATTGTCTTTATACCACTGCATAGGAATAAAACTAAAACTTAATACTTTAAAAACATATTTTTATTCCATCTAAAACTACAGGTTATGGGCCCAGAATCCCAGGAATGAGCGTAAAAAAGTAAAACCTGAAAGTAAAACATAAAAGTAAAGACAGTAAGTAAAAACCAGTAATTTAAAAATAAAGTAGGCATGGAAAAATACGAAGAGTTAATCAACATACAAAGGCTAACAGACGAAACTACGTTTCCGATGTGGAAGTTTCAAGTAAAAATATTATTAAAAAGCTACGACTTATTTTATCTTTTGGAAACTCCAGATAAAGCAGCCGATAAAGATTTCACAAAAAATGATGCTCGTGCACAAAAAATAATAATGACCACGATTGACAAAAAACATTTAGGGCTAATAATGAGCTGCACATGTGCTAAGCAGATGTTTGAAAAAATTACTATGATTTTTGAAAGGAGCAATGCACAACAAAAATGTAACTTACTGCAAGAATTTTTCTCTGTACAATTTGAAAAAACTAAAGATGTATCCTTCCACATTAGTAATTTGGAAAATTTAGCTCTCCAGCTAAATTCTTTAGGAGAAAAAATCAATGATGATATGATAATGTCCAAAATTTTATCCACACTTCCAGACAAATATAATAATTTTATTACTGCATGGGAGTCCACACCATGACACCACAGAGTGAGAAAACACTAATAAATTTAACTTCAAGACTTATAGTAGAAGAAAAAAGATTTTTAAAGATAAATGAAGACAATGATAATATTGCGTTTGGAGCTTTTAAAAATAAAGTAAACAAAAATTATAAAAATTATTCTCAAAAGCAGCATTGTACTATCTGTAAGAAAAATAACCATGCTACAAACAATTGCTTTTTTAATAAAAAGAAAATGTTTTGCTCCATATGTAAGAAGAATAACCATACTGATAAAGATTGTTATTTTAGAAGAAAGAAAGTAGCTTTCCTAACAAGTAATAATAATAATAATAAAGAATTCGTCGTTGATTCTGGTTGCACATCTCACATGACAAATAATGAAAACATTTTGAAAAACGTAATAAATGACACTACCGATATAAGTATTGCTAAAAGAGATGAAAAGATAACTTCGGAAAAGAAAGGTTCAATCGAAACAAGAGACTGTGTTTTTGAAAACGTATTATATGTACCAAATTTAGAAAAGAATTTAATATCAGTAAGTTGTATAACAGAAAATGATGGAGTAGTTATTTTTGGAAAAGAAGATGTCAAAATATTAAAAGATGATAACATTATATTACACGGTAAGAAAGATATTAATGGCCTGTATACGATCAATGTTAAAAATGAAGAAAACTCGTTAATTTCATTAAATAAGAAAGATACCGCTATAGACCTTCACATAAAAATGGGACATCCTGGCAAAGACACTATGAAGAGAATAATTAAAACTACAGAAGGATCAAACGTCACTAGTGCTGATATAGATTTATTACCTGAACTATGTGAGATATGCATGAAAGCCAAACAAACCAGAAATGCCTTTAATACTAAAAGACAGAGAGCCAGTAGAAAACTAGAATTAATACATACAGATATTTGCGGACCCTTGACACCTAAAACATGGGATGAAAAGGAATATATTTTAACTATTTTAGATGATTATACGCACTATGTCAAAACTTATACTTTACGTAACAAATCTGAAGCTTTTGATATTCTTACACAATATATTAAAAAATCTGAACGAGAGCTGCAAGAAAAAGTATCTAAAATACGTTCTGATAATGGAGGAGAATATACAAATAATAAAATTAAAAACTGGATGAAGGCACATGGAATTAAAATGGATTACACTATTCCATATAGTCCACAGTTGAATGGTAAAGCCGAACGGCTAAATAGAACTTTATTAGAAAAAGCTAGAGCCTTGATATATCAGTCTGAACTCGACTTCGAGCTATGGGGAGAAGCAATTTTAGCAGCAACCTATCTTATAAACAGAACACCTTATGAAAATTCAGATAAAACACCATATGAATCTTGGACTGGCAAGAAAGCAAATATTTCTAACATTCAACCATTCGGCTATAGTTGTTACAGTAAAAAGTTGGGATATTTAAATAAACTTGAACCAAGAAGTGAGAAACTGATTATGATTGGATATGCTCCTACTGGGTATAGACTATGGGATCCCGTAAATCGAAGAATAGTAATAAGAAGAGATGTTAAATTTGATAAAATTAAGATAAATTTTGATCCTGAATCACTAAAACAGCAAGAAGCAATAAAAGCAATAGTCTTTGAACAAGACGTAAATGACAATAGCAAAGGTAATATTCAGAAAAGTAAAAATGAATTGGAGGTAAGACAGAATATAGAACAAGAAAGCTTTGAAATGTGTGAAGAATATTTAGATTCTAGTTCAGAAAGTGGAGATCAAGGAAGTACTAATAGTGCAGAGATTAAGAGTAAAAACTCTGGTAAAAATAGTATTGCAGAGAATAAGAGAAAAAATGAAGTAAAAACAAAAGGAATAGAAAAGGAAGCGAATATAGAACCAAAATGTACGAAAACAAGATCCGGAAGAGTCGTAAAAGCACCTGAAAAATATACTGATGATGAATATGTACTTTTAACCTATGAAGAAGTTATTAGTAGTCCAGACAAAATTAACTGGCTAAGGGCAATAGAAGATGAAATGAAGTCACTGATAAAAAATGAAACTTGGGAAATGGTTGACACAGTGGCACAGGATAAAAAAATATTTACAAGTAGATGGATTTTTAAAATTAAAGACGATGGGACATATAAAGCAAGATTAGTCATAAGAGGTTTTGAACAAGAAAAAGGAATAGATTATTTTGAAACATTTAGTCCAGTTATCAATAGTAGTCCTTTAAGATTATTATTTGCAATTGCTCAAAATTTTAACTTGGACATTCAAACTTTTGACATTAAAACAGCATTTTTGTATGGAACACTGGATGAGGATATATATATGTATCCACCTAAAGGAATGAATATAAAAAATGGTATATGTAAACTGAAGAAAGCATTACATGGCATGAAACAAGCCCCACTAAGATGGAACAAAACTTTAACAACCTTTTTGAAGTCTATTGGATTTATTCAGTTAAAAACAGAACCATGTATATTTAAACATGAAAATAACACATTTCTGGGAATTTACGTTGATGATGGTTTAATTGTAGGAACAGAAAAACACATTAAGGAAATCACAACAAAAATTGAAGAACGATTTGAAACAAGAATACAGATTAATTCAAAAAAATATGTAGGTATGGAAATAGAAAGAGTAAATGGCTGTCTAAAATTAAAACAAGAAAAAATGATTGAAAATCTTTTGATAAAATATAATTTAAATGATGCTAAAACTGTTATGACACCTATGGAAAATGTTTTTGATGATGACACTAATCTTAACACAACTTTTCCATTTCAAGAATTGTTGGGAAGTTTGACTTATTTGTCTAATAGAACTAGACCTGATATCAGCTTTGCTGTGAATTACTGCAGTAGAAGAACAGCAAACCCGACAGATAAGAATGTTGAAATGATTAAGAGAATTTTAAAATATTTAAAAGGAACAAAATGTAAAGGATTGTCTTATTCCAGCAATAAAAACAAAGTGTTTGAAATAACAGCATATTCTGATTCGGATTATGCTGGTGACAGAGAAACAAGAAGGAGTACTACAGGGTATGCTATATACTTTAACGAATGTCTCATCAGTTGGTGTACGAGAAAACAGCCTATAGTTGCGTTATCTACTACCGAGGCTGAGTATATAGCCGCAGCAGAATGCACTAAAGAGTCTTTATATTTGAAAAATGTATGTGAAGAATTGCTGAATTCTAAAGTAAATATTACTTTGAATGTAGACAACCAAAGTGCCATTAAACTTGTAAAAAATGGCATATTAAATAGACGTTCAAAACATATTGACGTCAGATATAAATTTATACATGAAAAAGTTGATAATAAGGAATTATCAATTGAGTACTGTCCTAGTGACAAACAGATAGCAGATATATTTACTAAACCACTTAACAAAATAAAATTTGGAAACTTTATAGACAAAATTGTAAACTAAATGTATTTATAGACGTTTAATATTTTAATGTTTTTATTGACAGAAGTATTAATATGTTAGTTTAATTTTGTAAATATTTTTGTATTGATTACAAAATTAAGGGGAGGTGTTGAATAAAAAGAAAAATATTATGTTTTAAAATATGACGTTCTATGTCAATTGTCTTTATACCACTGCATAGGAATAAAACTAAAACTTAATACTTTAAAAACATATTTTTATTCCATCTAAAACTACAACTAATACCATTTATGTCTTATTTTACGGTAAGTTTAATTAAAATTAAAATTTTTCTCTTCTATTCCTATTTATTGTTACAAATAATTGATTATTATTAGTATTATTATTATTATATATCACTTATTATTATCAAATTTTCATGTAATACTTTGTATTTTTTAAATAAAAATAAACAAAACTTACAATAATAATAACTATATTTTTTTCTTTATTTATTGTTCTTACTAAATTATTTCAAAAAAAGAACTAATGAACTAATAGAGCGAACTAGTTCATTCTTGGATTATGAACTAAATTGAGCGCTCTTTGTAGTGACCGGTTAGGCCCAAGCCTACTCCGAAGGAAGAAAGAAACGACCACAGAGTACTTAATCAACGAAATGATGACACGGTCCGGTTGTAGTGATTATTATAAGTACTCTGTGGACACGGATGGACGCACGACATCCATCATAGACGAATAGACCATAGAGTAGACGACATTTCATTCAGTTGAGCCGGTCGGTCGAGGATCTATGATCTATGTCGAGGTCACACACCACAGAGTACTTTGTTATATTGTCTGTCACACACAGACATGGATGTATACTCTAACTGGATAAGTCATTTTGTAGAAGTACCTGAGGACGGATGTCGTCTAAGGACCATTTTTCTATTGTGTCCATGTTATCTATAGTCCCACGATATTATATCATTCGATTATGATTTTAATGCAATTTTTCAATGTGGCGATTACGGTCATCGGGGCTTTGTGAAGACTGTGGTCGTCATTTTTGTTTGAGTTGCTTAAAATGTGGTGTTGTACTGTTATCAATTATCAGTGAGAAAATTACGATAAAAACAATTGCAATACTTTAAATTCCATTAATTTTTAAGAAATTTTTATATTATAAAATGTTGGAACGAAGTTCCTTATCGCGCGTTGTGAAAGGGGACAGAAAATTACGACTCTTTTTGATTCTTACGAATGACGACACTTTTTTTGAAGTGATTCAGAGAGTTTTACAGAGATGGCGCTGTACAACTTTCTGAAATTGTACGGAGATGGCGCTGTACAACAAAACAATACTTAAATCGAAAGGAACTTCGTTCCATCCGGGTGTCCCTTGACACCTCTCATGTTTTTTTTTTATTTCAATATTATAATTTTTTACCACGAGAAAAATTACCAATAGAAAACATTTTAAAGAACCATATCAAAATAGGACACAATTTTTCTAAGTAAGTGTGGACACCCTACAATTATGAAGGACAACCTCAATCCGGACTGTGATTGGTCGAGTAGTCCTTAAGATATGACATCCTCGAAATTCAGGTACCTCTACAAGGTCAGTGATCCAGATACAGTAATATATCCATGAAGCTCTCATTCATTATATAAATCAGGAGTTAGTTAGTCTGTGGTTTAGGTTCATTCTTAGATCATTTAGATTTTATTCATTCATTCATTCTTTTCTTCTCTTTTCATGGCGTCTGTCGAGACTGTCGCCGAATTGTTTTTTGTGAATTGAATAAAAATTGATTTTGTTTGCTTCGGGATTGTTAATATTTAATAACTACATTAAAATAAATATAAAGTGATAATAAAAATGGTCGATAGAATTGATATGGCTTTAGACGATATTATTAGAGCGAGTAAAAAAGGTAGAGGCGGAGGCGGCGGCGGTGCTGGAAAAAAATTTGATACAAAAAAATCCGCAAGAGGTGGAGGTGGGTTTCGCAACGGACGAACCGGCGGCGTATTAAGAGGAAGAAATCGTGGTGGCGGCGTATCCAAGCCTGCAAATTACGCACGGGTAAATCAAACACTTCATGATATTGTATTGCCATGCAAATGGCGGACAAACGCGATGTGACGCACCATGTGAATCAACAAAGGCGAAAATTATCCATATGGGCAAGAGAAATCTTGAATTTGTCACGGACGTATACATAAGTCAATTTCCTCTGTAAAATGGTTTTCGTGTTGGTTCAATCTTGTGGCAATAATAATAATATTTAGTAATTCGTGGGGTTAATTTGTCAGTAATGAACTACCCTATTCAACCAGACACCCATCCAGGATTCTCGGGACTAAAATCCGCATTTGAATTCTTGGGACTACTTTGTGAGGAGTTAATCATCTTAATGAAATATAGTAATCTACCGTGAAATGGGAGCAAGCTGGGCTGGGAGGGCTACATCGTCATCGTGCCATCGGCGCCTATGCTTCGATGCTGCATAGGAGATGTGCGACAAGATATAGTTAATGTAACTTTTGTTTTCTATACAAAAGTGATAATGTGACAATTGCAGTGACTGGGATCTCAGTGTTGTGTTAGTGACAAAATATTCGGATTACTATGTACCTATCTATTCCAGCTAGTGTACAATGTACCCATACAGTTTTAGCGCATTGTATTTATGTAATGTATTATGTATTGGTCAAATAATTGTATTTAACTTGAATTGTGTTAGAACATGTACAACTAAGTTCTGCCGTGTAATATTTTTTGAGTTCATGCTCAAAGAAGCACTGAATGGGCAGTTGGCATGATCTATGAAGGGCAACATATTTCAGGGTGATGTAAACAGCACTTGGAAACATGATATGTTCAATGACTTCAATGAACGAAAGATACAACAAAGGAATGCCCCATTAACCACGGGTCCTACTAAGCTCTTAGTCTCAAACCTGGACTTTGGAGTTTCAGACTCGGATATACAAGAGCTATTTTCGGAATTTGGCATTTTAAAAAGTGCCGCTGTACACTATGATCGTTCTGGTAGATCTTTAGGTATGTATCTTGCAACCATATTTTTTTATTTGTACTCTTATTTGATGTGAAAGGTAATTAATTGTATAAAGTAAAATATATTTTGTAGTGATCCATTATTTTTGGTATGGTGATCTTGAGACTCGAGAGCCAATTTTATTCAGCACATTGGTGATGCCTTTGGTGTTGCTTATGTCCAAGGGTAATGGTCACCACTTTCCATCATTAGGTTTGTCTGTCCTTATGTTGGTTGTTTATAAAAAAGCAGTTTATAAACTTAGATAAAAAAAAATTCACTACCTCAATGGTGAAAAGTTGCGAAATTAAAAAGTGTTAACTAGTAGGTTCATCAGTTTTACCAATTACAATGCATAGTTAAAATTTTAATCATAAGACAGTCATTATAACAGTTAAGTATTCAATATTATTTTAGGAACTGCCGATGTTGTTTTTGAAAGAAGAGCTGATGCTTTAAAAGCTATGAAACAATATAATGGAGTTCCCCTTGATGGACGCGCAATGAATATACAACTGGCCACATCAGAAATTAACACTTTAAGAAATGAAGAAAGAAGTAGACCTATAGGTGGAGGACAAATAAGAAGGAATATAGGCAGAGGAGGTATGTATAAAATTCTTCCTAGTCATGCATGTCCTCTTAAATATGTAAACTATAATTACAAATTACTTCAACCCATAATTGCACAAATTTCAGGGTACAGGTCTCACTTTCTATTAATACAGTGCAACCTCTATGTAACGAATCTGAAGGGGATTAGAAAAAAATCGTTATATCAAGTAATTTGTTATGATGAGGTTTGCTTTATAGAGGTTAGGTTAGTCTGCGATTTGTTTTAACAAGGTAAAAAATAGTTAAAATGTGTGCAATTCACACATGCTTCATAATGCTTCCTATCTCATTTTCTCCCATGTTAAATCTTATGAATTTATGTGTCTGTCTCTTTTTAGTGTCGCTTTTTCGTTTCATCGACTTTCAAATCACAACGATGCTAAAGTTTTCACTTCAATAATTAACTTGCAAATGTTAAAACTAATAATGGCAGTGTTAACATTATTTAACAATAAAGTGTAAATACACAAACATTCAAACATTCATTGTCATTTTTTAACAATAAAGTGTTAAATAAATAAATAATAAATAACATTAAGGCTCCGTGCCGCGATATCAACAATTTCGGTCAATTTTAATCACTGTTTGTGTGAACAGGATACAGAGATTAAGCTTTGTTTTTTGTTACTATAAGAGTCTAATTCTTGTTCTTGCTGATAGGCCAGACGAATCTAACATATTATTTATAATAATGGCAAATCACCACTATTTAAAACCCTTCTTTTCCGAAAAGTAACGAGCAAGTGCTTTTTGTCTTTGTTTTACAACGAAAATACAAAATATTCCAAACATTAAAAAATATAAATAACATAAGTATACGGTCTATTATTAAGTAGCCTAGCCAGTTTTTTAAATTTCTATCCAAATATAGCAGAATTTTTTTTTGAAATAACGTAATTTCGTTCGAAGTAAGTATTTTTTTTCTATTAATTAGAAACACTTTAAGGAAATTTTAAAAAATATACATTAATCTTCAGTTAATCCTTAAATAGAATCAAAATTTTATTTTATGAAAAAATAATGATTTCGTTTATTAATAATAGTTGCAAACTGAACTATATTATGGACCGCATTAAATATATTAAATTAGTACCGCCGAGGCTCTCTCCGCGTGAGGACGTATCGCTCTGAACGACGTAACGCTCACGTATTTTACGTAAAAATATACACAAATTGTACGCCGACTACCACATTTTGATCCAATTATTAAATTAATTATTTTTTATTTTAATAACACCACGAATCATCATGTTTCTATGAATCACAAAATTGGCTGTTTCAAGGGGGGTTTCAATGGGGGTGGGGTAGTTATAGTAGTATGGTAGTTATAGTAGTTCATATAGTTAGGAAGGAGATAAATATACTGAATTCAGCGAACATACCCGAGTAGGGTATCAAATGAAAGGGTTTGATTTATGTAGTACTAAATTGGCTATTTCGGAGGGGGGGGGGTAGTTACGAGGAAGGGGGTGAATTTAGTTAATCATCAAGGGGCCATCCATAAATTACGTCACACTAATTTCATGACTTTTTGATCCGTCCCCCATCGTTGTGTGACGTCATATATTATTAATTTTACTCCTAGAAATTATTAAGTTCCATTTTTGTTTTTCAACTTAGTAATTCACTTAGTAGTACTTCAAGTGTTTCAACTTACATTTTTGAAATGAAAACTTCTTTAGTACGGGGGTGATTTGAAATTCGATGAAACGAAACTGTCCAGTAAAAAGAGACAGACACATAAATTCTAAAGCGAGATAGGAAGCACTGTACATGGGACGGGAGGGGGAGGGGAGGGGAGGGGGGGAGGGGAGGGAAGGTGAGTTGAGTTGTATTGAGTTGGCGCCGCTGTGGCAAGGTTGCGCTCCAAAAATACCACCCCGGGTCCCAATGTTGTTCCGGGTCGAGTGCTGGTTTCCGCCCTAGACGCCGCAGAGTCCCTGGAGTAGCAACTAAGGGGGCTCCTGAATGCCTGTCTCGAGCAGGGAAATTTTCCTAAGGCGTGGAAAACAGGTCGTGCAAATCCAGCAAACAATTAATAATATTATCGACGTACGTCAAGCCTATTTATGGTACTTTTGCATCGTGCATCGTGCATGGCCTTGGCGGGACGTACAGAAAGATGGGCGGTGTATAAAAGGTTTAAGCTCTGAGTCTGAATTAATACATATATGTGATATAGTATACGAATAAAACGTAAAATAATTATCTAACTTTGAATCACTATGATCATTACTAAAACCTACAATTATCATCTTCCCGAAATTTTACATTCGTCTCATTATCCTGAAAACAAAATTTTTGAAGGTTTCACTTCTACCACGTGTGAATTGCACACTAAAAGACCCCGCAAAATCTCTATGGGAATTGGTTCTCGGCTAAATTAGCTGAAATTTTGCAAAGAGGTAGCTTTCATCATGCTGATCAAAAGTCTCAATGGGCGCAAGCCCCCAAAATCAAAGCCAGACCCACCACTCCCCCCCAACTCTCAAAATACTCCCCAAAGCACATTGGATGAAAATCAATGCAAAAGGGATATATTCATATGAAACTTCGCACAGAGGTAGCTTTCATCATGCTGATCAAAAGTCTCAATGGGTGCAACCCCCCAAAATCAAACCTAGACCCACCACTTCCCCTAAACACCACCTGGCGTAAACAGGTCGGGTATCACCCAACCTTGCTTTCATATGCATATATTAGCCGTATATTTTATTATATTTTAGCCGTATTGGGGCGGCTTAGAATACTAACCCCAATCCCACGCCGGAAGGGTGTCGTAAGAGACGACTAAATCCGGCCCACTGGTGGTAGGGCCCTCGGAGGGATTATATTGGTAGTATTGATTTTAATTGTTAATTAATACCATTATTACTATTATTATTTCTCCAGGGGTTCGCCTAGATAGCTACCACCCTCGAGCATGAGTCAGCCGCCAAACGACTCGTCGTGTTCCGGCTGGGGGCTTGAGAGCCAGTTCTTTCTTTCTTTTTCTTCTTTCTTACTTGGCCGGCAACGCATCAGTGATGCCTTTGGTGTTGCAGATGTTCATGGGCGACGATAGCCACTTAGCATCAGGTGGATCGTCAGCTCGTTTGCCGGCTATTTCCATAAAAAAAATATGTCCCTTATGCATTCCATCGTAATGTGCTTTGGGGAGAATTTTGAGATTTGGGGGGGGGGGGGTGGGAGTGGTGGGTCTGGGTTTGATTTTGGGGGGTTGCGCCCATTGAGACTTGATCAGCATGATGAAAACTGCCTCTGTGCGAAGTTTTTAGCTAATTTAGCCGAGAGCCAATTCCCATAGAGATTTTGCGGGGTCCTTTTTAAAAAGTCATAAATAACATGAATATTACAAATGTACTAGCTGACCCGGCAAACTCTGTACTGCCTAACAACTCACCCCTCTCGAGGTCTCCTTCGAGCCCCATCTCCCTCCTCTTTCCCCTCTCCCTCTCCCTCTACTGTCAGTTACAAAATAAAAAAGTTAGATATGTCGCTGATGTTACATTAGAAAGATAATACGAGTATAGTCGTTAAGTTTTCAAAGAAATCGGACCTCCTACTACAGCTATGAAACAGACAAATTTCTGAACGCACCTATAAATATTTGACAACAACCAAATGACAATTTGACAAAAGATATCAAATGTTTCACAGCTAGGAACAATTTGTTTGTTTTTAGTATTTTTTACTACTATAATTTATATTTCTCACCGTTTACACCTTTCCAGCCATGTGGCCATGGCAGTGGCCATGGCCATGTGGCCAGCCTATTGCCACTTCAGCCGGCTAATTCTTTGAGCTATGTCGGTTACCCTTATTCGTCTACGGATCTCCTCGTTTCTGATGCGATCACGTAGAGAAATACCGAGCATAGTCCTCTCCATAGCCCGCTGTGCTACTCTGAGCTTGTGGATTAGGCCAATAGTGAAGCACCACGTCTCGGAGCCGTATGTCATCGCTGGCAACACACACTACTCGAACACCTTCGACTTCAGGCACTGAAGTAGTGTTTTGGATGACAAGATATGACGCAATTTCCCGAACGCAGTCCATCCGAGTTGGATTCTACAAGTGACTTCTTTCTTGAAGTTGGACTTACCCATCTGGATCAATTGTCCCAGGTAAATGTATTCGTCTACAACTTCGAGAGCAGCGCCGTCAACAACAACCGATATGGGTGTGACATGGACATTTGACATGTTTTTCGTCTTGTCCATGTTCATCTTAAGACCCACCCGTTGTGAGGCGCTGTTAAAGTTTCCGAGCATTATACCAAGTTCTTCCAGGGAACCCAGCAGGATAACTATATCATCGGCATATCGTAGGTATATGATGTATTTACCTACTAACAAAAAATAACCGACTTCAAAGTTACTCAAAAACTACTTGTCAGATCCCGTTCATCCCGTTCAAATTTATGTGGGACTACATGGCAAGCACCTGTTTTCGATTAAAAAAAGAATCATTGAAATCGGTTGGCGTGATATTGAGTTATATCCCACCAAAAACATAAATGTAAAAAAGGACAGCCAAGTTCAATACAAAAATTAAGCTTAGCTATGGGCTTCGCCGCAAAACGAACGGAGATCTAAATGAGTGCCAAGTTCTATGCAAAATCAAAATATGTATTTATAGGAACAAAAAAAGAAAATGTGTGCAATTCACACGTGGTAGAAGTGAAACTTTCCAAAATTTTGGTTTCAAGATAATGAGATGAAAAAGCAATAAATCGAATCTTAAAGCAATAAATTGAAGCGCCATCTATGAATACAACTTAGCATTTTTAAAAATCTATCTAGCAATAAAACGAATGTTCTATCTTATTCCTCGCGCCATCTATGAATACAACTTAGCATTTTTACTGTCTGTATAATCGGTCGGTCGATCGACAGAATAAAAGAATGAAATTCTTATTTTTTGTTGATAAATTCTTTGAAAATATTTAAAAGAGCATTTGAAAGTATTTAAAAACAGTATAAAAATAAAACTAAAAAAAAACTAAAAAAAAAACAAATACTGAGAAACGTGAACCTGTGCATCAGGTATTGTGTATCTACGTCCTGACCATTGAGCTACGGAGAAGTTAAATTGAAAGACGAAATTAGCGGTTATATTATCTTACCTGTCGTTGCATCCGGTTTCAAATCACTAACGATTCTAAAGAAGTTTCACTTCAAAAAAACATTATGAACAAGTATTAAACTCTATTTCTTTGCTTTATTGGATACCTATAACAATTGCTGTTATTTAAAAATGTGAGATCTTAAAGTAGGTTAGATTTCACTAAGCCAGTTTTTATCAGAATTTTTGTATTGAACTTGGCTCTCCTTTTTTACATTTATGTTTTTGGTGGGATATCATTACTTTTGTAAAGAAAACTAGGCAATGCCACGTGCCGCCGACGACACACCGTTGGCCGGTTGTTTACGCATATTGCAAGTTTTTTGTGTGGGGACACCACTTATTTTTCGACTTTTTTATTTTTTATATTTTTTCCTACGCTTGAACACAATTACCGAGCTGGATTCCAAATTTCATCCTTCTAGGTCATCTGGAAGTAGCTTAGATTTAGGTACTATATGTCAGTCAGTCAGTCAGTGCTAAAATTTACGATTTTGACCTTCATATCTTTATAACCATTTGAGCTAGCTTCATTAAATTTGGGCTTCTATATGTCCTTATGAATATAATTAAACACACGTAATGTGTTTACGTTAAAGAGGTTTTGACTTATAGAAGGGTCAAAAGTGGCATCAAGTGGTTCGTGCCTTATGCCATCTTGCTGTGGGGTAAAGCAGCCAATATAAAACAAATTTTCATACTCCAGAAACGGGCAGTTAGGGCTATTTATAAACTTAGGTCTCGGGAGTCTTTGCGTGAAAAGTTCAAGGAAATAGGTATACTTACAGTAGCTTCCCAGTATATCTTTAACAATGTAGTTTTTATACGGAAGAGTATAAATGCGTATAAACAAAATTTTGATATTAATAATCGTCATACGAAAAGAATGCATCAATTAGTTACGCCTTCGTTCCGCCTAAGTAAAGTGCAGCGATCTTTCATAGGGCTTGGTATACATTTCTATAATAAAATCCCAAAATTAATACGTGACTTGCCAATAGAAACTTTCAAAAAACGTGTAAAGACACAATTTTTAGGCAAGGGATATTATAGTGTAGACGAGTATTTAAATGACAAAGAGGCATGGAAATGACCAGCTCTTCAACCAGTTACGCTTAATAGATTTGTAAAGTGTAGAGTATGTAAAATTAAATTTTCAATATAATATTATTCTAAATTTATGTCTGTCCTATATAGCAAGGCGATAAAGAATAATGAATTGTTTGTAATCTATATTGGTATTAATAAAAGTGAACCAACAAAAGAAACACATAAGGTGTATAGTTTTATTACTTTATTAGTAATTGTAATTAAGTAACCTTTTTCATATTATCATGGAGGTAGGTAAATAAGTAATACAAATATTTGCGGTTATTAATTTATTTAGACCCTGGTTCGCAATGTGCTTTAGTCATTAGAGAAGAGCCAGGAAGAAACTCTAAGACAGCACCGTTACCGCTATAATATTATATTAATTATAATTATAACATTCATTATAATATAACGTTACACTATGTATAATATTTTTCATAAACAAATTATAAACTGGCAGTGCTACAATATCACCTTATTATACTAGCTTGGCTATATTGAATTAAGATACAGAAATAATTATATAAACTAGCAAAGACACAATATGCTTTACAGCATTAAAAATACAACGGTATATAGTATTGAAAGTAAGGTAGGTACTTAACTTCTGCAGGAGGATTTAGTTATGTTCCATAGTCGGCACTGACTGAATTAATCACCACGTAACTTCAACACCATTATGAGACTAATCTTATAATATAATAATATATTAGCAATGTATTAACTTTACTTCTTATTCGGTTCTGCACTGGGACAGAATTGAGATAGAATTGAGACCCGACAATACAGCGTAGTTTCTTTTTATACTTTTACCCTCACAATGTCACCTGATCGATTATTCGTTGATTATTGCCATATGCAATTTAAATTAATGAAATACCAAATAATTTATAATACTGAATAAACATAATTCTACGTTAATTTACAACATTCTTTAAGTATATAATAACAGCTAATAATATATTAATATATAAATGGTTCAGGTATGAACAATTCTACTTCCTTTGAGAATAATTGCAACACATAAGACATCAGTCATCTTATTCTCGTAAACATCCTAATTTTATAAGTAATATTTATCGTATATATTTATACTAATCTATCACGGCCAGACTGACAAGTACTTCGCTCCCGAAGTACCATAGGTGTACCAAAATCCCAAGGCAAAATGAAAGAGTAAAAAAAAAACATATTTTTTTTTTCGTAATGCAAATCCTACAAATGTAACAAAGACGTAAACGTTGTTCGTAATATATCTGCAAACTTTAAAGTTAAAACATCATCAGAACAAGTTCTCTTACTAATTACAGCTAGCACCATTCTGCCATCAGATTTCGGTAGACCCATACAAACATTTCAGTGAGCATACTTTTTAAATCGGTTCAGATAATGGAATGTTTCTTATTCATGTTATCTTTATAAAATTCATTGTTAATTTAACATATAACAAATATTTTAATTCCGTTCAGCCATACTGACTTATTTTACGACGGTAGGTACCTAATACAATTATAAATTCGTTATTGTATCTTTTACATTCCAATCCAATAAATAAGCTGTTTGTTACTTGCATAGACATGTCAAACCCCATCCACCTGCTGCGCGTGGGCTGGTTTGCACCAAACAAGAAACCGTCCAGCAGAACTTATTTATTGGTTGGTTTTGGTCGGTTGATTGATTCGTAATTGTATATTTTAAATCAGAGTATTTACTACTCTTTACAATGTTACTTGCATGGAAATGAACCAGCGAACACGTACCAACTACATAGACAGAGTATTTACTACTCTTTACAATGTTACTTGCATGGAAATGAACCAGCGAACACGTACCAACTACATAGACAGAGTATTTACTACTCTTTACAATGTTACTTGCATGGAAATGAACCAGCGAACACGTACCAACTACATAGACAGAGTATTTACTACTCTTTACAATGTTACTTGCATGGAAATGAACCAGCGAACACGTACCAACTACATAGACAGAGTATTTACTACTCTTTACAATGTTACTTGCATGGAAATGAACCAGCAAACACGTACCAACTACATAGACATGACAGTCACATTCACCCGCTGCCGGTGAGATAACTGGCATCAAGTAGGAGGCTGACCAGCGGAAATTATTTTACTTTCGTATAAATAATTACTTTCAATTATATCATTAAAACATAAAGCATGGCCTTTGTGACTCTTACCAGCCTTGAAATCAATGATTGATTATTGCATTGTTCATCTTGATGTTTTGATTTTGATACCAGTACACCGGTAGTCACTGGTTTCTGGACTGAAGACTGGTTGGTTCATCTCGTTTTTTACAGCGGCTCCGCAGCGTTGGCTGTAATCAAAAAAAAAGAAACGAGAGTATTTCGAAGCTTGGCCCTTTCTGTTTTATTGTTAAAATATTATTAAATCAATGAGGGTACTTTATAAATATTGAGGGTAGCTCAAAGATATTGGAGGTATTTTCGAAGTTCGGTCCTTCCTATTCTTTTGTTAAAATATTATGAAATCATTGAGGGTAATCGACAAATATTGTAGGTAGCTCAAAAAATATTGAAGGTAGTTATCGAAGGTAAATCGTAAAACTTTTAAAGTTAATGTACCAAAATTAAATGTATCAAATTATGTCGTCAATGTAATTACATCTCTAACTAAACCTCACTCCATGATTAAGAAATTCAAACTAAAGGTCAAAAATCATTTTTACACTGAACTATTATTCACCCAGAATTACACCGTGAAGATCACATAGATATTTAGAATTTTAATAGTAATATAACCTTTATCATCTTAATATTAAAAATAATTACTTTTGCTACTTTCTAAATCCACAAAAAAAGAAATAATACAGATCACCTGATATATCGAATCCTAATCATAAGCCTGGAACAATGGCTTCACAGGAGCAATCACAGTCTATTCCGTCAGCGTCATCATTTCGCCATCAAAACGGCACCGACTCGAGGAATCACCAATGAATTAACTTTGTCAGGAAGTTGCATTGCGCAATTTTCTGAAACTTGAAAAATTAATATTAATATATTGTTTAAATAGCAGGGTAGAATCCAACTTCTGATAATAGATTTGTAAAGTGTAGAGTATGTAAAATTAAATTTTCAATATAATATTATTCTAAATTTATGTCTGTCCTATATAGCAAGGCGATAAAGAATAATGAATTGTTTGTAATCTATATTGGTATTAATAAAAGTGAACCAACAAAAGAAACACATAAGGTGTATAGTTTTATTACTTTATTAGTAATTGTAATTAAGTAACCTTTTTCATATTATCATGGAGGTAGGTAAATAAGTAATACAAATATTTGCGGTTATTAATTTATTTAGACCCTGGTTCGCAATGTGCTTTAGTCATTAGAGAAGAGCCAGGAAGAAACTCTAAGACAGCACCGTTACCGCTATAATATTATATTAATTATAATTATAACATTCATTATAATATAACGTTACACTATGTATAATATTTTTCATAAACAAATTATAAACTGGCAGTGCTACAATATCACCTTATTATACTAGCTTGGCTATATTGAATTAAGATACAGAAATAATTATATAAACTAGCAAAGACACAATATGCTTTACAGCATTAAAAATACAACGGTATATAGTATTGAAAGTAAGGTAGGTACTTAACTTCTGCAGGAGGATTTAGTTATGTTCCATAGTCGGCACTGACTGAATTAATCACCACGTAACTTCAACACCATTATGAGACTAATCTTATAATATAATAATATATTAGCAATGTATTAACTTTACTTCTTATTCGGTTCTGCACTGGGACAGAATTGAGATAGAATTGAGACCCGACAATACAGCGTAGTTTCTTTTTATACTTTTACCCTCACAATGTCACCTGATCGATTATTCGTTGATTATTGCCATATGCAATTTAAATTAATGAAATACCAAATAATTTATAATACTGAATAAACATAATTCTACGTTAATTTACAACATTCTTTAAGTATATAATAACAGCTAATAATATATTAATATATAAATGGTTCAGGTATGAACAATTCTACTTCCTTTGAGAATAATTGCAACACATAAGACATCAGTCATCTTATTCTCGTAAACATCCTAATTTTATAAGTAATATTTATCGTATATATTTATACTAATCTATCACGCTCAGAATAGTAAATACTTTTGTATTATTATCTTATTTTGTAATATTTTTTTTACAAGATGTGCTGAGGAGTTTCTTTGGGCTTTTCTTCTCCTCCACGACAAAGCACCTTCCGAAAAGCTAAAAAATGACGTGCATAAGTGTATCAGTGATACCTATATGAATAAAATACTTTGACTTTGACGTGTAATGTTATAATAATACACTCGGCGCTGGCTAGCCAGTTCCTTTGCTTGAACTTGGCTTGATTCGCTACCGCGTATCTAGATTTATTTTATGATTTTTTTATTTTTTACCTATTCAGACTTTTTTTTTGAGTCTGGTTTTTTTCAATTTAAGTTTATATAATACGCCAATTTAATAGGTTATGAATATGACAATATATTTAGTCCTACAGCTCGGCAAAGATTTTTTATGGCCCAAAATTTTAAATTTTGCATTTTCAAAAACATTTTTTATGAAATCAAGACTCGTTTGATTTTCGGGTGGGTACCAATGAAACATGTTTTTGTCTGTACACTCTTAGTTTATCGCAAACATAAATGAATGACATCTCTGATGCAAAACACTGAATAACCTAAATATGTACCTAGTGTGTGTTTATCTAAAACTTTTTCGTTTTGATTGTAATAAATATATTAAACTAATATACAAAAACATTCCACACTTTTATTTCTAAACTGTTCATACTATGCATCCTAAAATTATTATCAACTAAAGGATCAAAATTGTTTAAGCACGAACTTCAGCCAGGTGTGCGTGAACGACGCACACAGACATAGCTTCGCAATGAATATGACATAACCCTGTCAAATAAATTTTCGGCACGGCCTCTTAAACAACAACGATTGTCGTACAAATATTAAACATTTCTGAACCTATCGAGACACAAATTATTTTGAAATTTTGTGTGATTATATTATTGATAGGATACGTTTTTGTAAAGGTCAGAAGTTGCCAAAAATCTTGTAACTAGAGGTAAATAATACTATCTATTTCTATTCTGCAATAAATGATAATTCACTTTAAAAAGGTTTTTGATAAATTTGTTCGTAATGTGAAGGTATATTTTGTATTGGCTCTTACGGGCAGTTCTAGGGGTTTGGAAAAATTCGCTCAATCAAAGAAACTGTTATATTGAGGCTCGTTATATTAAGGTTGCACTGTATTTGGACACAACCAGTATCATCAGCTATAAATGCCATAATACATGACATTATGTGGTTGTTAATGATCAAGGAATTATGACCCACAGATTTCAGTTGTACCATCCCCACTCCCACAGTAACTTTAAAAATGACTGAAAAAACAGGAATTATACTTGCTTATTCGTGACCAGCAACATGTGTGTTGTCTGTTCCTTTCTATGCTTAAATGTCATGTAATTGATTGTAGGAGCTGGAGGTGGAAACAGAAACCAGGCAGTCAGCAGAGGAGGGCGCGGCGGGGGCGCACGGCGCGGGCGGGGCGCCGGGGCTGGTCGGGGCAGGCGACCAGTCCCCACGGCTGAACAGCTCGATGCAGAACTAGATGCTTATGTTAAAGAAATTAAGTGATAAAATTCAATAAATAATAAAGCCTATTTTTCATACTTAGTATAATTCAAACCTGTTACATTGTAATTACAATTATAATTTTTTCTTGACTACGACAATGACGACATTGGGGTATATAGAATATAAGTTTATGAACAATGAATGTGTTTTTGTATGTATCCCTTTTAGTTTATATTTTATTAAGAATACTATGTTTCCAATGGAAAAACTGATTGTTAATGTTTTTTACACTTAGTTTTTTTATTGTTTGAATCAGTATAAATTAGTGCTGCCAAACAATTAATATCTGAACTTGAAAACCTATCAAATAGTATCATGAATGCAGCAATAGTATTGATGACAATCATCTGATGACTTACAAATACTATCAGTAGTATTGGAATTTGAGAGTATTTTTATGTGAATCATTCTTATTGATTGATCTGTGGTTACAATATAGATAGTGAACTAACTTGCTGTTTGAGAGTATTTAAGTGTATCAATGTATAAATTGTATTGTTTTACTATTGATAGTGAACTAATGGGCTAAATTAATATAGAGGACTTACTTAAGTAATGTAAATGCCCATCACATTGTATAATATAATGTTTGAATCGCCTGGATCAGGTCACTTTGCTTTACCTCGACAACAGCGCCAACTATCGGGTCCAAAATGATTAATTTTCAGTTGTCTCAAAATCGGTTGTTATATTATTATTTATGGTCAGAGAAAGAACGTTCGTCGTATCGCAGCGGATCAACATCTTGAGAAGAATAAACATCTATACTTGTTATAAACAACGCTAAATTATGTCCCTAAAATGCACAGAACAATATTACTCCTAGCGGAGCTAAAATGGTTTTTGAGATTTATTTCAATAAATGCTACCAACATTACGGCCAACTAGGGTTGCCAGATGGTCGAGATTCGTCTGGCTGGATTGCCAGACATTTGACACGATATCAAGAGTCGCGACAAAGTACAAAATGTCCCGAAGATTCACTTGATTCAACAGAACGCTTTTGGAGCCCAGCGCACGCGTTCTATACCCTGTCCACAAATCTTAGAGACCAAAATGACAACCGCTAATGTCAAAGTTCGAAATAATGTTACCAGCTAAATTTGTGCGATCTACTTTTCCGGTTTTTTGAATCGTAAACCATGTCATAAGAATAGTGAGAAGTTTGAACTAAATAAAAAAACATTCAGATAGTAACTATATTATCATTGATAAGATGATAAAACTTATTTGCACTTAAAACTTATTGCCTGGGGCATATAGTCAATGAGATATTTCGTATATCTCAATTTTTATATATTAAAATAGTTTTTAATAGAAGTTGGTAGTGATTCATTTTACAGTGATAGCACTAGGTCTGATTCTGAATAAAGTTATGTTATAAATATTCTTGAAGTGTTGAAGTTATTACTAAATCCTTCATCATTTAAATTAAATTAATTCAATCCCACTGATGAGAGAGAGAAAATCGCTTATTTGTCATATCTACCTACATATTTAGTAGTTGGCTATATAGTATAAAAGCAGCTGTATACCGAATGTAGCCATAACCAAATATTCTTTCTTATAAGTAAAATAACTTCTAAGTTCAGTTAATTACGGTAAATATGTTATGGATATCATTATATTTGATAAGGTTGCTTAAACTTATTTTTATACCAGTTTTAGGGACTCTTTAATACAAATATTCGATACACCGTAAAAGCGGCGAATATTTTTCCGATTTACTTTCCGGTTTATGGTCATCACTATTTAATTTGCGCCCGAAACTGGTCACCCATGAAACGTCAATTTAGTCTCTAAGATTTGTGGACAGGGTATAGCAGTTTTTTTCGTTGTCAGATCATTTGCCGGCTATTTCCAAAAAAAAATTATCCCGACTTTTTGAAGTTTTGTCCAGTATTTCAGTCTTGGTAACCTTACGCCCAACTTCAGATTTAGTTGAAACTGAAAGGCACTATACATTATCAGATGTAGTACATAAAGATTCAGCCTTGGCGTGCCCGCACATGAACAGAATTTCAGAATTTACGTTTCTATGAGGTTATTTTTTATAAAAATGTAATAAATAACAAGCAGTCCAGAATACTGCTACCCACCATGTATAATATAATCTCCCATACAATTGACCATCAATTGACAGAGCGAGATCGCCAGTTATAAAATCTTACGTCAGTGAAAGACAGACAAAAATTTAATATTATTTTTTCCCCGTCACCGTGGCCGATAAATATTGTTTATCACAAGTGCAAACAATCTGTGAGTTGTGACAAACGATAAAGAGTGAGTTGGCTATTTGGAGATTTAGTTTCAGTTTGTTTTTTACGCAGAAAATCGTCCTTCACAATTGTAGGATGTCCACACTTAGAAAAATTGTGCCCTATTCACAGACATATAATATGTCTGTGACCTTATTTTGGTATGGTTCTTCAAAATGTATTCTATTGGTAATTTTGAAGTGAAACTTCTTTAGAATCGTTGTTTTTTCAAACCGGATGCAACGGAAAAAACGACAGGGAATAGACACAAATACAAAAATGTGTAGGATGAAGCCAGGAAAGAATGAGACAGAAATATTCGTCAGTTATAATAAATAAAAACGACATCGCGATAGTAAAAAGTGCTAAGTTGTATTCATAGATGGCGCGAGGAACAAGGTAGAAGATTCGATTTATTGCTTTTTCATCTCATTATCTTGAAACCAAAATTTTGGAAAGTTTCACTTCTACCACGTGTGAATTGCACACATTTTAATTTTTTTCTGGTGGTAAGAATTGTAATATTGAAATAATACATTTTATTAGAATTTCTTCAAAATTACCTAATTTAATTTATTGCATTACATCTTTAATCTATATTATAATAATATATATTACTAGGAAATTGCCCTCGCTTCGCTTCGGGAAAAATAGTAAAAAAAAATCGTTTAATATAGCCTATGTCATCCGCGGATACTGTAGCTTCCCAACAGTGAAATAATTTTTCAAATCGGTTCGGTAGTTTCGGAGCCTATTCAATGCAAACAAACAATCAAATCTTTCTTCTTATTAATATTAGTATAGATTAATCTTAAATGTTTTTACATCATTATAAAAAATCTTAATCGAATGCTATATCCTGGGACTATAGATAACATAGAAACAATACAGAAATGGTCCTTGTGATATGACGTCATCGATCTTCAGGTAGCTCTATATACAAAGTCAGTGATCCAGATAAAGTAATATATCCATGGTTAGAACCATCAATATTTCATGGATATAATATAGAGTAATACATCCATGATATTAATCTACACTACATCTACAAGTACAATTGACATTTGATTGATTGACAATTGACAGTTAGTAAATTAATTGACATTGTCAGTTGTGTTGTGTTTTGATACGCATTTGATTTGAATTGGAGTTCTTGAAATTTATTATTATAATTAGTTGTTGTGATTTATTTAAGTAAAGTAGTAATAATTATAATAGACAAAATAAGTTTTTTTAGTAGCACAGGCGCTATAATTAATCAGGCACAAAAGTGACTTTGTGACCTAACCTAATCATTTCGGATTCAGCAAAGCAATCTTACAATGGCTTTAAATAAATTTATGCATCCTCGAAATATATACAAAAACCCTCCAGACTTTGCCAAATTAGCAAAAGAGTTTAAAGACTTTTCTGATATAGCGAAAGTGGTTTGTGGTTTATTTTATTATATTAACAAACACTAATTTATCCCTTCTACAATTCATGAAGAAGTGCCGTGGATGAGCATACGCTCATGGCCTTCTCAGTTATGTTATGAGAGGCCCTTAAGCGATTGAAGTCAATATTTGTCCCATTAATTTACAAGACTTGTTATAATTAGAATTTGACTTTATTGTTTCAGGATGTATCAGGTAAATATAGTATTGACTTCAAAAATCCAGATGCTCTTAGAGTGTTAACAAAGTGTTTGTTGAAATCTGATTTCAATATAGACATAGAAATACCTGTGGATAGATTAGTCCCCACACTTCCGTTGAGACTTAACTATATTTTATGGATAGAGGACTTGTTAAATGCAATCCAGAGAAATGATGATAATGTGATTGGGTTGGATATAGGTAAATAACTACACTAACTTATAGTACACAATACTGTTACAGTAATATTATTTAATTTTTTTTTACACAAAAAAAAAAATATGTAAAATTTTAGTTTATATGCCTCAATGTTAGTATTTTAATAGTTATTTATAATTATGTAGGTACTGGTGCATGTGCTATATATCCAATTTTGGCTTCTGTTAAAAACAAATGGCACATGGTTGGAACTGAGTCCGACGAAGACAGTCTAAGCACAGCCAAAAGGAATATTGAAAGAAACAAATTGCAAGACCTGATAAAATGTAAGACTTTAAATTATTGTTTAATGTAAAAAATATTATTATAACTGTATTATCAATGACTAGAATTGGAGATGTTATCTATACTAATATTATAAAGAGGAAAGCTTTGTATTTTTGTATTTTTGTATGTTTGCAACGAATAAACTCAAAAACTACTGAACCGATTTTAAAAATTCTTTCGCCATTAGAATGCTACATTATTCCTGAGTAACATAGGCTATATTTATTTTTAGAAAAAAATAGGGATCCTTGCTAAAACTTCAGTAACGTGAACCAAGGTGTAAAAAAATTGCTTAAAAATTTCTTTTATCGCATACGCTGCGGAAACTATTGATGGTAGAACAAAAAAATGTTCTACAATATTAGAGAACATATTAATATCTACAAAAAACGTCGCGATACCATATGTCCAGCTATTGCAGTTATGTCATTATAACCACTTTTTACATTTTAAAAGTCAATAAAAAAGCTGACCAACATCAGACCATGATAACTATACCTTCGTATTAATCCTTATCCAAATAAATCATTTCATATTCAAAACTGTTTCAATACCTATTGATAACTTTTTGAATTACTCAAATCGGACATTCCATTCAGAAGATATTGGAAAATCATCTCCAGGGATAAAAATAGCGATTGGAAGTCACTTAAATACAAACCAACTTCGTCAGTTTTAGTTATAAACATGAACATTTTTATGTAAATTCATAGTTATAAACAAAAGTTAATTTTAACACATTTTTTTGGAAAATCATCCCCTAAATGGTTAATTAAGGAGATGCAAGTTAGTATGGCAACTTCGTCAGTTTTGAAGTAAGAAGGGTGAAAATTTGTACTTATACATACAAGCTTATAGTTAAATACAAAAAATAAGTGTATCACGGTTTTTTCGAAATTCATCCCCTAAGGTGTACTTCGTCATTACACGCTTTATATTGGCTTCACCTGTATGTTTGTAACTTCTCTTTGGACTTGATTTTGACCCACTTCAAACAGTCAGATTTCTTTCAAACTTCGTAGACTTATCAGGTCCAAAGACAATTCAATATTTAAAAGAAAAAAAGAACGAAAGAAAGAAAGAAAACCCTAATCACACGCTTTAATTAGCTTTAAACTGTCAGATTTCTTTCAAACTTCGTAGACCTATCGAGGACCGATGACAATTCAATATTTAAAGAAAAAAAAGAAAGAAAAAAGGAAAGAAAAACCTAATTACACGCTTTGATTAGCTTTAAACGGTCAGATTTCTTTCAAACTTCGTAGACTTATCGAGGACTGATGACAATTCAATATTTAAAGAAAACAAGAAAGAAAGAAAACCTAACTACACGCTTTAATTAGCTTTAAATGGTCAGATTTCTTTCAAACTTCGTAGACTTATCGAAGACCGATGACGATTCAAATTTAAAGAAAGAAAGAAAGAAAGAAAGAAAAACCTAATTACACGCTTTAATTAGCTTTAAATGGTCAGATTTCTTTCAAACTTCGTAGACTTATCGAGGACCGATGACGATTCAATATTTAAAGAAAAAAAGAAATAAAGAAAAAACTAATTACATGCTTTAATTAGCTTTAAACGGTCAAATTTCATTCAAACTTCGTAGACTTATCGAGAACCGATGACAATTCAATATTTAAAGAAAAAAAAAAAGAACAAAAGAAAGAAAAACCTAACTACACGCTTTGATTAGCTTTAAATGGTCAGATTTCTTTCAAACTTCGTAGACTTATCGAGGACCAATGACAATTCAATATTTATAGAAAAAATAAAGAAAGAAAGAAAAACTTAACTTTATGCTTTAATCAGCTTTAAATGGTCAGATTTCTTTCAAACTTCATAGACTTATCGAGGACCGATGATGGTTCAATATTTAAAGAAAAAAAGAAAGAAAGAAAGAAAAACCTAATTTAACGCTTTAATTAGCTTTAAACAGTCAGATTTCTTTCAAACTTCGTAAACTTATCGAGGACCGATGACAATTCAATATTTAAAGAAAAAAAAGAAAGAAAGGAATAAATAAAAACCAAATTACACACTATAATTACCTTTAAACGGTCAGATTTCTTTCAAACTTCGTAGACTTATCGAGGACCGATGACAATTCAATAATTTTAAAGAAAAAAAAGAAAAAAAGAAAGGAAGAAAGAAAAACCTAAATGTAGTACGCGAGTGAGAAGTAATACTTCTTTGGCATCATTAAATAAATATTTAACACTAGCTGTCTTGGCGAACTTCTTATCGCCTAATAAGGGAACATACCAAAACCACGTGCCTCATTTAGGAGGGGGAGGGGGGTCTTCAAAACACCACGATTGGTCACAGAGGGAAGGGGGGGTTTAGGTTTTTGTCACGTAGTCAATATTTTAGCAACCATTGCTCCACAAAGTCGTCAAATATAAGCAAAATTATTATTTTTTAACTCTGTTTTTGCAATAAAGTATTGAAAACCGTATTTATCAATTACCACGTTAAAACTAGGGGGGAGGGGGGGGGTCTTCTCATATACTACGGATGGTCACGAAGGGGGGGGGGGGGGGGGGTTAAAAGTTAGAAAAAATATGTTACGTGGTTTTGGTATGTTCCCTAATCAGTGATTCATGTACTTTGTTGTTACTTTTAACTTTTATAGTTTTGGTAGGTTTAACAAATCAGAGACCATTAAATTCCCCCTCTGTCTCCCCATCCCGCTCCCTCTCCCCCTCCCCTTCCCCCTCCCGCTCCCGCTCGCTCTCTCCCTTTCTCTCCCCTCCCCCTCCCCTTCAGCTCCCCCACCCCTCCCCTCCTACTTTTACCTTTTATAGTTTTGATAGGTTTAACAAATCAGAGAACATTAAATACCCTCTCCCTCTCCATCCCGCTCCCACCGTTATCTCCCTTATTTTCTATTTCTTAGTTTGGTTTTCTATAAAAGCGTGTTTTTTAGTTTTTTTTAACTATTATTTATTTTTGATCTCAGAAATGTGAAAATTGACATGTAAGCTTATAGTTAGAAACAAAAATGAATAGTTATAGTTGTAACACGGGGAGGAGAGGGAAGCAGGAGCGGGAGAGGGAGAGGGAGCAGGAGCGGGAGAGGGAGCAGGAGCGGGAGAGGGAGAGGGTGCGGGAGAGGAGAGGGAGGAGATATGCACATAAAAATTATAGCGGCTAAGAACGGCTGGACTGATTTAAATGATCTCTGATTTGTTACATTCTAAGGGCGATACGAAGTACGCCGGGTCAGCTAGTATGTTATAAAAAAATCATGTCAAATCTGTTTTACAAAAAAAAATATGTGTGCTGTCAATCTTTATAACAGTATCTTGTAAATTTTGAGAAGACTTTAAAATAAAGTAAACATTCACATTGAGGATTTAAGATACTATCAAGTGGGTCTCAAATCTTACAGATTTTATGAGTTATATATTTCAGTTTCAGTTATGGAATTTACTAATTCTTACAGTGATAAAAAACGAAACCACTTCTGTCCTGGAAGTTGTATTGCAAGATAAAGACACACAGAAATTTCATTTTTGTATGTGTAATCCACCATTCTACAGTACCTTCCAAGATTTATGGGAATCTCGAAGCCCTGCCAGGTAATAATTCCTATTTAATGGTGATTAAGAGTCCTATCATTTAAGTGAAACTTCTTGACTGACATTGCGCAAAGGGGGTTAAGAAAAACTGTGAAACAATTACCACATTGTCCAACTTGTTGTCCTATTTATGTATACAATCTACTTAGGCGTACAATGGGCCAATCATAGGGCCAAGATATTCATCCAATGTCACATGATCCATCCTCAGGAACCTCTTCCAAGTGTCGCCTCCAGGTTCGTCTAAGCTTCTTGAGGTGTACCAACAACAATAAAAGGTGTTTAAGTTAAAAAAGACAAAAATAACACTTTTCTTTTTTAGGTTGATAATGAGTGATGACAATATCTGATGAATGATGTTATATGTTTTATGTCGGGTCTACAAGAAAGGCTTAGAATATTTATTTGGGGTCACCAAATATAAGTTATAGTTGAGCTAGTAACCAATTCTGCATTATGTTTTGGTCGTTGACACTTCCAATGCTCTTTGCCTCAGACATAATTATGTAGTGACCATAACAGAGAATATTTTTTCAAAACTACATCTCTATAAATTTACACATTACACGTTACAGATCCAAGTGCAATATATATATAAATGTAATTTTTTTGTTCTAGACCACCTCCAAAAAATGGTTTCACAGGTTCACCACAAGAACTAATCACCGAGGGTGGAGAGTTACAATTTTGCAGAAAGATTGTAGAGGAGAGTAAAAAATATAAAGACAGCATATTGTAAGTTTATATACCTCTTTTTAATCTAAAATATTTCTAATCAAAAGGTATATCTACTTTACAAGAATCTGGAGGTCTCCATCACAACTAATTTTTGTAGCTAAGTTAGTATTAGTCTAATTTCCCACAGTCTATGAGTATCTAAGATGGCCTTTAGACCTCATCCAGTGGCTCCCTAGCTATAATATAATAAAATTGTACTATTTAAGAAAATATTGACATTATGATAGAATAAAAAATGTTTCAACCATCCATCCAATCCAAAAATGTTTACTATGTATATTGTATTTAAAATTATTATATTACAATCTATTTCTTAAGGCTTTTGCTAAGATATTCAAAAACTATGTTCCTGCTTTGCTGCTTATCAATTTAGATGTAATCAAATGAAAGTAAAAGAATTTGATGATTTATTATTGTTATAGAATTTTCACTACTATGGTTGGTCACAAGTATAACTTGAAAGAGTTAGTGCTTGACATGAAAGCAGATGGTATAAAACATACTACAACAGAATTTTGTCAAGGCAGAGTAACTCGCTGGGGGCTAGCATGGACATATCAGGGTTTTGATATTAGCAGATTGGGTAAGTGTCCTACAAAATTTGATGTATACTATAGAAATAAAAAATATATAAATAATCTGTTAATTATGTTTCCTGAATTATTATTAAGTGCCATACTTATGCTATGTGTTGTTGATAAATCTCATTCAAACTCATTGTGATCTGTCTTTCATTGCAGTGCCGTCCAGAGACAAAGCCAGAAAAAAAAATCTCCCGATAAATTTCACTTTGTCAAAACTACCAGAAGGTGGAAATGATATAGAGCCAGTTATGGAAAGATTTAAGACTATTTTTCAAAATCTTAAGATATCATATAAAATTGTCTATAAAAGAAAACATGAGATTACTCTTGATTTTACAGCTCTGGTTAATACATGGTCAAATCAAAGACGAAAAAGAAGGCTCATGAAAAGGATACAAGGTGATACAGTGAAAAAAATAAAATTGGATACAGAAGATAGCAATGCAACTACTTCGAATTCACCTTCGGATGGTGATCCAGGTTCTATCACAGAAGTTATAACTGAAGTCAATCATTCCGATAAGGACATGGAACCTGTAGTGCATTCAATTATTGAAATAAAAAATAGAGATGATAACATAAGTGTAGAAATGGAATACTTGGATGGTAGTGCTGGAAAGGAAGGTGTCCATCAAATTATACAGTACATTAAAAACAATTGGAAATAATATTTGTATTTATTGCTCAGATTAAAGAATGAGATTTATTGTTATAAGTTATATCCTAGCTTTTTTGCTGTTAGGTAGGTTTTGAAAAGAATATTATTATTATGTTTCCTTACCAATCCTACGAGTGGTGAAAACAGGTTTCTCCTCATTTAAAGGTTTTTGGAACGGTAGTATGTACTTTGAAGACCACTAACTGGTTGGGGTAATCAATAATACTCAATATCAATGAGAAATAATTCTTCTAAAAAAATAACCGACTTTAAAATTAGGGATAATTCAAAAACTACTCGTCAGATTTTACTCAAATTTAAATGGGACCACATTACAAACACCAGAATATAAAATAATTAATGTTATAAATTATAAAATAATAAAAAATCATTAAAATCGGTACACCAAGTAAAAAGGTACCTAAGTATGAGGTAACACATTAACACTTAGGTAGCACACTTTTGTGCGGTGCGGTCTGCCCGAATTACAAGGTTTTTTTGTGCGACGGACTCTGCACGTCGTATGCGTTACTCCATATAATTGCAAAGGTTCTATTTTCACATACTTAAAAGTTCGTCACAGACAGTCTGTCGTCTGCGCTGCACCTAACAGCAACACTATCGAATGGTGTAAAATATGTAGGATGAGTTTTTTGAAGTTATACTTCTTTTGGCGCGATGGAGAAAAATGATGAGAGTGAATTTTTACGATGTGCGCGCACACCGACACCTAAATTCTACATCGTGAAGTTAGCTAAATTCTAAATCGTGAAGTTAGTTCTAGGTGGCAAGGTACTTATCAACATAGTTTACAATTGTAAAAACACCATCTATGTTCTATTACGAGAACTATTACGATACGTAGCAAAGTAATATTAGAATACACTATGTAGATACAAAATTAATCACAGATGGCGCTTAACACATAGTTTGGCTATAGAGATTCGTAAATTAAATTATTTCAAAATATTTATTAATTTTTATTTTTAATATTGCTGTTTTTGAATATTATATTTTGAACAATGTTTTTTAATATTGTTTTTTGATTTTTTTTTCATGCCAAAGAAGTTTATCAGTATTATTAATTTTCTCTTTGAGTATAACTTCTCACGCGCGTACATAAGTACACGTTTATGTTTTTTTTATATCAACGGGTTCGATTCCTGGCCAGGAATATTATTGTATCAAAAATCGAATGATGCAGTTTTAGTTTTCATTAAAATCAGCCTCGAGACTCCTTTGACCATTTGTAGTTATTCCTCATAGTTTCGAATTTGCACTTGTGACAAACAATATTTTAAAGAAAGACTTTAAGACTAAGTGTAATGTAATCGGCCATAGTGACGGGGATAAAAAATGATATTTGGTCTTTGTCTTTCACGTAGATTTATGGGAATTGTATGGGAGAGTCTACCATAGGAATCTACTGGTTCTAAACCAAGGATATTATATATTAAAAAGAGGCAGATATGTCATAAGCGCGCGCGTTGTGTGACTCAAAAAGTTCCCAATTGGGAACTCTTATTCAGGTGAAGAAAGAGATAGCGATGTAGTTTTGACGCGAGAGCGATAAAGACGTGCGATAAAGCAATAAAGCGTGCCTTGCTGACATCGGAACCGATTTTTCTGTTGATTTGTAAGGGCATAACGTATCTATATTTATTTAAACATCATTGTTCTAAACCATAACTGGCCGATCACGTAGTACATTCAAAGACCAAACAGATGGTATCCAAGGCAGGGTGATCTTGACTTTACTTTAAAAAAGTTTAAAAAGTCTTGTTAGAGATGTGCCAAATCAGAAAAATGGAAAAAACACGACTCGAGTAACTCGAGTTGAAATTCAGGTAACTCGAATCCAAGTTACACATTTTTACATATTTCTTCCATCCAACTCTCTGTTAGGACAATTATTATCATTGTTAAACTTTGTAGGTTTATAGTTTATATACATATTATATATTTTATACTTTTATCATTAGAGTCAATTACTCATTTATTTTTGGTTTCAGCCTTAGTTTAGTTATAGTAAGTACCTTAATTAACAACAAAAGTGAATATAATAATAGTTTGATATGATCGGAAAACTTCGTGTCATTCGGGGGAATATTATAGCGCGCACCCAACGAACGTAACGAATTCCGCTCTTGCTCTTTCGATAGATTCGTTCATTTACCGCCAGCCCAGCCCAAACACGAGATTTAACTCGAGTTAATTCGAACCAAGCGCGACTCGAGTTAGTAAGCCGAGTTGACACTTGACACTGTAATATTTATATAATATAATAATATAGGGATAGATATTGAAAAAAAAACATCGATGTGTTTTTCGATGCAATGCATCACATAGTGGCACCGATGTTTCAAAAAATACATCGATGTTTTTATACGCTAGCGTGATTCAGAGCGTTTTACAGAGATGGCGCTGTACAACAAAACAATACTTAAATCGAAAGGAACTTCGTTCCATCCGGGTGTCCCTTGACACCTCTCATGTTTTTTTTATTAGCATTGGGACTAAAAAAAGGTGAATTGGCAGTGAATTTAATGTCCAAAAACCAAGGAAACGCTTTTCAACATTTGCCTAATGGCCTAATGGTGGACTTTGCGATTGTTCTTCGATGCATCGAATAAAAAACATCGATGGTTACTCGATGTTGACATATTAAAAAAAACATCGGATTAAATCGGTGTTTCCTTACTTTACGTCGAGTGTTTTTAAAACATCGATGTATATCGTGCATCCTTACTTGACAGTGACACATCTCTGTCATATAAAATAAACTAAAGTATTTAATTTATAATGTCATGTAAATGTAAGCAGTATCTCTGATCGGCAAGCAAATCCAAATAACAATTTGCAAGCAAAGTTATACACTTGTGTTTGATTGTGATTTGTTACCTATCTAAAAAATACTTCAACTTGGGAGTGTACGTAGTGAAAGTGATAATTAAAATATATTCTATTAATTAAATACAAATACAATTATGAGTCAATCAGGTTGGTAGCGTGCGAGACTGAACACTTATTTTTAAATAAAAGATCGTTTGTAAAATACTAAGGCTCATTAACGTACTTAACTACTATCATAAAAAATACAGCTGTTATTCGGTTTTGTGTAAGACCAGTTTATACAAAATTAGCTACATTAGGTACGGCTATAAATCGTGTATTTTTCAATGCACTACAACCAATTTGATAGTTTGCATTGGGTTGAATTTCTGCTTCAGCCACGTTTTTATTCGCTGATAAACAATTCTCACGCTCTTTTGACATCTCGATGCAACTTTATTGTAGTATTATTGTGTACTTTTCAGATTGAACATAAAAAACAAGAGTATTTTGCCCAGCGACATATTTGCATCACTTTATATCGGAGCATGATATTCGAATAAAAGCTTTTCTGGTTAGCAACATTTTAAAATAGATGTTACACATGTAGACAACTTTCTTTAAGAAAATTGTTAAATTAACATTAATTTTTTGTATAACTGGTAAATTATATCCAAATAACTTTTGTCTTCAGTATGTTATGACTATACTTCAAGTAGTCTATTTAATTTATTTTATAAAAATAATCGTAACTTGATAGCTAACTTGATATCTATTGTAATTTAGTTAAAAAAATCGTAGCTTGATAGCTAACTTGATATCTATTGTAATTTATTTTTAAAAATAATCCTAACTTGATAGCTTCGGCTCCGTGAGACATATTTTATCTCATACTGTTAAGTTAAACTTTAAATAATAATTATTTTATCTCATTCTTGATTAGTTATAGTTAAAGTTCATCTATTTTGTTGCAGCAAAATAAATCCTTCAAAAGTTCAAGTATCTTTTTTCCACCTTACAGATTTATCAGCTGATGAAGATTTGAGTAGTGACGATGAGGAAGTGCCAGCAAAAAGGGGGCGAGTTGACACACTTGAAACAGCATCTACATCTTCACATGATTCAGGTGAAATTAAATATGCCAGCTCATAAATAATTCCTATAAATGCCATTAATTATAAATTATGTTTTGAGGAAGGTACAGCTATGTGTTGTATAAGAATTAAATTATCTAACATTTTATTGATTCAAATAGACACAAAGTATTTCTTTATAAATAAGAAAAACATAATTAAATTAACCGTGTGCCCACTTTGTTGTGTGAAATACCAGTACAACAGACTAAAAAACGAAAAATGTTACTTTTTTATTTAAAGAAAGCAATAAAAGCTTATTTATTGTAATAATTGATTCTTTGTTTGGTATTTCTAATCAGTAATGTTCATTCTCTCTAACAACTGCTTTCTGTAATCTATTTGTCCCTCACATCTGATAATAATCTGCATTTTTGCATGTCATTATACAAACTATTTCTCTCTATGGTATCTAACTAGTAACCTCAGGCTGATCCTGAGGGGCTATTGTTTATTTCAGATGACTAACCCAAGTACTTAATAATGTTTCTTGAAACTTATTTTTATTAAAAAAAATAAATATTATTATCTTTATAAGTAACCTGAAGTTCACATAAAACATTTCAGTTTCTATGTAGTTATTTAATTAGTACTATTGTTAAAACCACTAAATGAAGACAATTCTTTGAAATTGGTAATCTTCATGTTGTAACTTGAAAGTAATGTTATTAGAGTAAATTAAGCTGCATGTGGAGTCTGTCTCTTGTTTTTTTTTTGTGAGTTTCTACTAAGTTTCTCTTGTCTGAGAAGCATTTAATTTTATTTTATAATATTATACAAGGTGACATTAATTCTATTTAATTTTCAAATAACAGCTCAAGAATCTGACGATGAAGCACCAAATACATCATATGGGAATGCAGATAACAAAAATAGCAATGCAAATCAGAATTTGGCACAAACCCGTGACAGCAGACTGAGTAGAAGCAGCTTGAGTGAGAATTGCTCTTCACCAAGTGACCGTGATTATTACAGACCTGGATTCGAAGATAATGATGGTGATGCAGACCCCTATTCCATGCCCAGTTTTCAAATGGATGACTCAGGTGGCAGAGGTCATGACCGTCGCAAGGAAATTGATGATATGTTCAAAAACAATTATTCAGATCAAGTTAAAAAAATGATGACTAATATGGGGTTCAAAGCTGGGCATGGTTTAGGTAAAAATGAACATGGTCGCGTTAATCCTGTAGAAGCATCCACACATAAAGGGCGGCGCGGTTTAGGCATGAAGCCATCTGTTGTAGGTGATGTACCACTAGATTTTAGTTGGACTCCGGACACAGCACCGCCTGAGGCGAAAGAAGAAGTAGTAAGTTACATTGTGAATTATATGCTATTGTGGTACTTAAAAATTATTTATGATTAGTAGTTCCGTCTCTTGCTTAACATAACAAATCAATTTTAGGTAACTTCGGATTTTGCCTTAACGAGAACACTTGTCTTGTATCTGTAATAATCATAATTATTAAAATATTATATTTCAGTCATGGATGCCTAGTCCACCTGAAGAGACACTATCTGGAGAGATACTGGAAGCATGGCTGAAGAAAGGAACAAAGAAAGAAATTATTGATGATGAAATAAGTTTTGTGGACCCTGCAATATTAAAAGGAGTGTTGGATGCTAAAGTAAGAAATAAATAAAATTTCGTCACAAATTGTGCAACTGTTTACACTATTATACTTATAGATTCATGTACTTTAGAAGTGGTTCTTGTCAATCTTAAGCTGGCCATACACAATCAAGTATAGGTACTTGTCAAGTTTGCAGATTGACTTGATGCGGCATCCAATTTGCATGAGATAGCTATATAGCCAGATAGCCATACCGTGACCGTACACTATCAAGTTTACTGGATAGAAAGAAAGAAAGAAAGAAACATTTAATCCGACATAGGCACTGCAACAATGTTAAAAAATGGTAGTATATCTATTACTTATATCAACAATTGTAAATTGTATTCGGAGTTGAGCTACCAGCATGCCGGAAAAGGGTCGCACTCAGAGTACGGCGTAGCAAGTATCAGGTACTTCCTACGTCCTCCGATTTTCAGTGCGCCCGTCAGTCGCGTGTAGATCGGCGAGCGGCGCAACACATGCATTTCTAGTGGCTAATCTGACTGCAATTTCGAATTCAATTAAGAATAATGATAATAATAAGTCCACTGAAAACTTGACAAGTATATTTGATTGTGTATGGCCAGCATTAAGTGTTATTACAGTTCTGTTTGTCACTGTATTTGATTTAATGAAGCTGGAGGACATTAATGAAATAGTCCTAGCTACTGTGTGTATCTACCTAATATAATCTATAGGTACACACAAAAGATGAATTTTATGTTTTTCTTTTCATATTGTTATTTGTTACCATTCCAGACAATCTTTGATAAACTAGAGGATGAAGATATGAGAACTGCCCGATCTCGCAGTAATCCCTATGAGACAATAGGATCAGTTATATTTATGAATCGAGCAGCAGTTAAAATGGCCAACATGGATGCTGTATTTGATTTCATGTTTACGGAACCAAAAAAGCCAAATGGAGAATCAGCGGTGGATGCAAATGGTCTCTTATATTTTGCAGATGTGTGTGCAGGTCCGGGAGGCTTTTCTGAATATGTCTTGTATCGCAAGGGTTGGAGAGCTAAAGGTATACTTTTGATTTACTGTATTATTAAATAAAAATATATCACGATTTATTAATATGCATAATTAATTGTGTGATTTTGTGCTGTCACAAAAAAATTATCCTTGTTCAAAATAAACTAATTGTTTTAGGATTTGGTTTTACCTTAAGAAGTTCAAATGATTTTAAAATATCGGAATTCTATGCTGGCACTGCTGAGACTTTCTATCCTTATTATGGAGCAAAGGAAGATGGCAACATCTTTGATCCAGCCAATTTGATGTCCTTAAAAGAACATGTTCTCAGGCACACTGATGATAAGGGTGTACATTTTTTGATGGCAGACGGGGTATGTATTTCAACTTTTACCTATAATGAAGGTGAAGAAGTATTTTAAATATTGTGATAGGGTTTTCAATTATTTACTTCAAACTCAATACAGTCAACATGAAAATAAAGTTAATTTCAGTATTATTTTGAACACAACATTTGCTCTAACAAGAGCCTTAGAAAAATAGTATGTGCATACAGATTAATGGTCGTAGCACACATATCAACTCGTAAACGGAACGTAAACGTATCAACTCTTGCATGTCAGTATTCTTTGTATGAAACTCCCTACTGTAAAGCACACTTATCGGATTCGTAACGTAATCGCCTCGCCTCGAGACAAGCTCACGAACCGCGGTACGGTGCGTGGACGACTTGCCGTACCCGCGCTTACGTCTCACCGTACGCTATCCGTCGACTTTCCGTTTCCTCGTGCACGCCCCGCGCCGCGGCGCCGAGGCTACCGTTGCGTCGGCGAACTGCTGTCATTCATTCCGTCAACCAGCGGCCGGCGAGCCGTAAGCGCGGCGTCGCCTAGCCGTAAGCGCGGCGTCGCCTAGCCGTAGCCGAGCTTACGTTAGGTTGACGGCGAGGCGATCCGGTGCCGATCCCTTTCCGAGTTGATATGTGCGCTACGACCATAAAACTGCAATAGGAACCTCATTATTGTCTAAGTTACTCTGGAATTCAAGAACCAAGGTTAGCTGCAACTATTAAAAATGATAAATATTTCATTTTCAGGGTTTCTCTGTGGTAGGACAAGAAAATATCCAAGAGATTCTGTCGAAACAATTATATTTGTGTCAGTGTTTGGCTGCTCTCATGTTGGTGCGAACTGGCGGCAACTTTGTTGTCAAACTGTTTGACATATTCACTCCTTTCAGTGTTGGCTTGATCTATATTATGTACAGATGTTTTGAATCAGGTAATTGTAGATAATATATTGTTATATTTTATAATGTACGTAATGTAATAATCAGGTAATTTGTTGTTATGGTTTCCAGAGTTTAATAATATTTTTATATTATAAAACTAAGTATTTTGGTACAAGCTTCCCAATAAACAAGGTATTTTTTGCATTGGTAATATAATTTAATTAAACATCCGGTTTGGAACAAGACCAGCCTGAATTTTTTGATTGATTTAAAATATAACAATGCAACTGACTTCCTCTAGGTCTAGATCTTTTATGTTTATTTGAGATTGAATAATATATTTATTTAAAATATAATAATGTATGTATTCTTCTCTTGTAATTCAAACATTTCTTATCGCAATAATGTTGAAACCGTAAATTGCGTCGATATGTTTAAGTGGCTTATCTTTATACATGAAATACTTTTATAGTGAGTATTTTCAAGCCTGTTACCTCGAGACCAGCTAATTCGGAGCGCTATCTGATATGCAAGTGGAAGAAATTAGGCACAGAAGCGGCAGAAAATCACTTGTTTTCAGTCAATTCTATTTTGTGGAATGCACTGAATACAGAAAGTGATGTCACAGAACTAGTACCAATGGAGGTTTTACAGGGTGACACAGGCTTCTATGAATATATATACAAGAGCAACTGCATGTAAGTATACACTTTGGTATATTTCATGTTGTAGAATTTCTATATGATGCCTACTGCTTGAAGTCACATGTGTGTCATACCACACGCTCAGTGGAAAAAAGGCATAAGATGAAAATTGTAATTTTACAGGAGAGCAAAAAAACTGTTAAAATATGTTAAGGAATTTACATAACGATTTCTTGCACAAAACCGTCAAGATTAATGATAAAAATTTGAAAAAAATTGAGCATATGCAGCTTTTGTCCCTCTTTGCAATCATATTAATAACCAAAATTCAACATAAGACGACTTATGCTTTTTTCCACTGAGGGTGCGATACATTCCAATGATTACAAATTACAAACATAGTTCTCGTTTCAAAAAATATTTTTAATCAATTCAAATTAAAATCTGCAGTTGTAATATGCAGAATATTTAACATACCCTTTTTCCTTTTTGTTTTATGTATATTAGCCTGAGGTGGCATGACTAACTAGCAGGTAGACTCCAAATTATAGATAAACAGACTCCAAACTGAAAGTTAGGAGTTAAAACAGTACCGGAGTGTTAAAACTGCTAGGCTTAATAAATATTTGTATGTTTGTTTGGTAACCTTTGAGTGAATATTATTTACTTATTGTTTAGACTTGGTGAGAGGCAAATCAAAAATTTGCTTAAGATTGCTGCTTTTAGTAAGGACAAAAATTTAAAAGAAGCTACTCAAGCTGATATGAAGACACAATGTTTATCACTATGGAAAGTAAGTTAAAGTTACTCATTTTAAATATTCTTATATTTATTAGTATATTGGAAAGAGGAATTAATGTAGAACAAAAGTACGGAAACCATGTATTATTGAGAAATGAACTTCGAAATAACAACTATGCCTCTTTCTTAATAGAATTCGTGAAACAAATAAAAGTTGTTGGGAAAAAGCAAGATTATAATAATAAAAAATACAATAAGAAATTAATAACGTAAAATATGTGAATTCCTTTCAGTCAGTCTTGTTATTTTACTGTATAAAAAGTAATGTAATGTTAATATCTATTCAAATTATCTGTAACATTGTGTTAAATATTGAAGATACCTGAAAAATCAAGGACAGCACCGCCTCGTCTGAACCACGACAACACACTGACATACATCCTGGCCCACATCAAGAACCCGACCTACAGAGCCTACAACACGAACTCGTTCAAGAGCAATGTGTTGAACAAGCCGCCAGACTACTTGGAGGACAAATCGAAACTGGGCGTGTTCAATAATGTATACGACTGGTATTTTACATTCCTAACGACCGGCCGGAACAAGGCTAGCGCGCTGGATAAGGATATGGCCATGACTATGTTCGTAGGTAAGAGCATTTGTTGTCATCTCGCACCTTCAGTGGAAAAAAGGCATAAGATGAAAATTGTAATTTTTAAGGAGCGCAAAAAAACTATTAAAATAACAGTAAGTAGTCAAAGGAATTTACATTACGATTTCTTGCACAAAACCGTCAAGGTTAATGATACCAATTTAAAAATAATTGCAGCTTTTGTCCCTCTTTCCAATCATATTAATAACTAAAATTCAACGTAATACGACTTATGCTTTTTTCCACTGAGGGTGCGATTTATCGTCCATTAATATCCAGACTTCCATTGAAATATTTGATTATTTATTACAATTATTGTTTAAATACATTTCTTATTTACAGGCTGTGGTGGCAAACAAGTGTATCAACTAAAACCCAATAATACTTGGATAATAATAGATTTACCAATTAATTTACCAGCGAAGACATTGATATATGGAGAGGTTGGTATTAAGTATAATAACCCCCGTATTCACAAACAATACTTGCGTATACAGTAATGAAGCAACGCTATGCGAAGAACGAAGAAGTAACGAATAAAAGATGTCTTACGGATCACCACAATACAATACACAGTTCTCATAATTAAAATGCTTTATCTGGTAAACTTTTAACGGATTAGGTAGTGCAATTTGGGGTTAATGACCTCAAACAATATACTAATGTGGATAAGACTTGGAGGATTGGGATTTGTTACGATTTATAACTTGAAACAATGAAAAATTTTTAAGACAAAAAATTCATTTATTACTTCGTTGACAATCTACTGTCGAAATATAAAGGAATAAAATAAGAATCACGCATTGACCCACTAAAAAGCATTGGTGTAAAAGAAAATTATTGTGCAAATTGATAAAATCCTACTTGCAAGATTTCTGTTTATAATTATTTGCCATGTTGTTTTGCTGTTTTTTTTACATGATAGCATAAGTTAAACTCTGGAGAATTGCATTGACCACAAGTGTTTATATAAGTTTGGTTAGTCTTTGGTCAATTAATAGTAATCTTAATTATATAAATATATTATATTTGAGTTTCAGTGCTAAGTTTATGTATGTATTAAGTAATAATAACCCTTTTTTAGATAATCAAGGAGTATATTGGCGAGCGGACAAGTCAGCGATATAACAAAGCAGTTCACGTTATTGACGCAGTTATGCTTGGAGGTATCGATATATCGTCATTACCGTTGAGTGTAAGGTAATATGCGAGCTATTTAATTGTTCAATGATCTTACACTCACTTTAACTTTTTAGATGATTTGTAGTATGAATATACTGACTGTTCAAGAACATCGATGGTCAAAAATAGTATTTGAATTTTTTTGTAAGAGCTATCATTTTTTCTTTCTTTTTCTTCTCTTTTTCATGGCCGGCAACGCATCAGTGATGCCTATGGTGTTGCCGATGTCCATGGGCGACGGTAGCCACTTACCATCAGGTGATTTGTCAGATCGTTTGCCGGCTATTTCCATAAAAAAAATTACCAATCACTGGGCTACAGAGTCATCACATTTAGGTCTTCAAATGCAAAAAATAGTAGTTAAATTGTAAATACCTAATTAAATTGTAAATATAAATTAACTAATCAAGCCCGCTAAAGTTCATGTTAAAGTCAACTGGTCGAACTATCGCATACTGAACACGGAAAGGGAAATACGCACCCCTGCTATGTTTATCTGGGTTCGACTCTCCGTCGGAGCAGACATGTGATAAATGAATGCTCTGTACATCGTGGATCTCTCTCCCAGAAGCAGTCATATTTGTGTGCATTTTTAACGGCAACATTTAACGGTGATTTCCAAAACTAAATTACGACTATAATGCGGTTAGCATGTTTCCAAGTTATTTTGTTAACCACATTTTATTCCTTTATGGCTCATTTCTTGAAGATCTATGAGACTAATATTGATTTAATTTTTGTGAGACAAGTTTGCACGAATTATCGTTATTTTTTCTTCGTCCTTAGGGTCCAACAATGTGCGTTGTTTTGTTCTGCCCTCGAGAATCCGTCGGACAGCAATCAAATAAGGTGTAAGAGGTTCTATGGGATGGAGCAGTTCCCCAGTGCCATCTGCAACTTGGAATATCGCAACATGAAGCGAGGTGTCAGGGCAGTCACTACTGAGATCCCCAAGAGAAACAACACAAGTGGCATGTTCTATGTAGTTGGTTCCGTTCTTTTCATGAGGGAAATTAAAGGTATTTATGTTAATTCATTTTTAGCGTTTACTCTAAAGTTATTAAAGGATTTATTTTATTTATAACATTGCACTTATTTCCCAGAACCATGGTCGACGCACATATCAAAATCACAAGGTTGCAAATATTACTATCGTTGCGGAAAGGACCAAAAGAGCGATTACAAGATACAGGAGGAGGCAGCGGTTGACGCCATCACTGCGTACACGAAACGGGTGTCGTGGCCTTGGGATGATGCCCCTAATGCAGTATTTGAAAGTCTCCCTCACAAAGGCGTAACATGCAAGGATATGGAGCAATTCATATTAAGCAAAACGAAAACATGATCATTTATCTACTTTACTAAATCAAACAATAATATATTTTTTATAGTAAAATGTTTTTCCGACATGTAAAGTATTATTGTTTTATTCTTTATCTAATTGCTCCTTGATCAAGCTCTTGATCAAGGAAGCTCAACCATTGAAATCTTGAAGAATTTTACATATTTAAATAGAGACAAAAATTTACTGACTAAAACCAATGATGTTTATTAAAGATACGTTATGCCCTTACAAACACAGAACAATACAAATGAATTGAAAAATCTGTTCCGAAAACAGCTACGACACACTGCGACCAATCAGCGCTTGTTAAATTATGTAAAAGGGATAGCATTACTAAAACCATAATAGTGAAAAAGACAGCTAGTGTTTGTCGCTCGCGTCACAAATCGCCTTACATTCGGCTGGCGCCAAGCTGGCGCGCTGTCATGCCGTCATACTTATTTTGTTAGAGAATTATTTAAATGAAATAAAATGCAATAAATCATGATTCCTTACTTGTGGTATGTTATTCCATGAATTTTATTTTTTTTACGTAAGTAATTAGTGCATTTACGCATAATACACGAAGGCATTTTAACGCTGTATGTCAAATCTCCAGCACTTCTGACAAAAATAAAAGCGTGCGTATCGACAGAGTATTGAGAGAGCGACTGCGAGTAATGCGAGCAAGCGTGGTCAATTGACTACTCTTTCGCTCTTCGCCGTCGGCGCGCTAGTAACCCATCTACCTCTTTTATACATATAATATCATTGACTAAAACACGGAACACAGAGACAAGAGGTGGAAATGGTATAAGTGTTGATTAGTATGGGAACCGTTCTAGCCAAAAAAACACAAGTAAATGGATAATCGTATTACTTACAACTAAGAAAGTTACATTTTGATTGGTTGTTAGTTGTCAACTACGAATAGTCCGAGAAACCTGCTATTTATGTTTGAAAATTCACTTTAATATTTGATGTTAATTCTTATTTTTCAATGTCATATTCAGTGAACTTAGTACCTTTATCAATTAAGATCATAATACTTTTCAAGTTCTGCTATACCACAGCTATACACCGCTAGATGGCAATATTCTACGTAATAAATAATTCTATACTTAACATATAGTAATAAGGTTGACATTGAATTGCAGTTGGTTGTATTACAATGTCAATCTTATTGGAAAATGATTAAATAATTCCGTCTTCTGAACGCTAGATGTCGTGACTGGAATCTAATATCAACCTTAAATGTATAGCGGTAAGTTATATTTTTGGTTAATTAGGCCTAGGGATGTACGTGGTGCTTTTACCGCGTTATCGACAATTATCGATATTTATCGAAACTGGTATACTACAAGGTAATGTTGGTACTTGTTCTTGTACAACTTGTGTGTGTCTATGTGAAAACGTGCTCAAAATTTTGAAAGCTTATATCTATTACAAGGCGTAGACGTGGCCGTAGCTTTTTTATTAACGTTAGCTAACTAAACAGTATGTCGATAAGTGAAATTTCAATGTAGCTCAACGTAGCTTAGCTATAAAAACAATTGATGTGAATTAGGATGAATTTCAACCTTAACGTTATACAAAAAAGGTAAAAAAGAATGCCCATAGCCAGTACTCTCAAAAAAATTATTGTGTCACCATGATTTTTGGACTAAAAATTAAATTAAAATATTTCAAGTATATACCGTATTTCCTAAAAAAATCCTCTTTGAGAATAATTTTCTGAAATTAATAAGTAACTTCCGTTTTACAAAAGAAAACCATTGGGCCATTTATGTTTGGATAAGGGCCAATCAGAAATATTTTAAAATCCTTCGGGCCAATAGGTTGCATTGATTCCATTATGATTATGATACAACAAACTAGATGACTTAAGGGGACTGTCAAATGAATTAGAAAATTATTATAATCAGCCAGGATTAAGTGTTCTGTGATTATAATACATTATAAACTACATGGCATTTTGGCACTGTCAAATGAATTTGAAACTTAAAAGAACGACATTACATACGCAATCGACTTTAATACGCCGGCATAGGCTCCATATTACTGTGAGTTTACTATAACCTAAATTCAAACTAATTTTGTTGAAAATCTCGTATTTCCTACTATTAACACTGACAAAGTTAGTATGTGTAATTTATAAAGATAACATAATCAAATAAAGGTATTTTTATCAAGACACAAAAATGTTAAAGTCAGTACAGTCATTTCTCCATACTAAATGGGCATTCTCCTTTTGTTCGACCTACAACGTTTAGTAGTAGAACCAATTGCGCCATCTAGTGTCGCCAAGGAATAGTTTAAACACCTTTATTTTCGTGGAATTATATTTCCTAGCTTTGAAGCTCTCATAGCCCGGCGGATTGCGTCGATCCTAAGCGATCGAAGAAGTTAAGCAACAGCGGGCGCGGTCGGTAGTTGGATGGGTGACCGCTAGTCCAAAAATTTCTTGAGCGCCTTTGCAACATCCAAACTTACAGCCTTTTTGCTTCTGCCCAGCCATGAGTAAGATATACTAAAAGATCACCAGCTGATCTGCCATGGCGGAAACCGTATTGACGGTCACTGAAACTATGAATTCTTTTTGTAAAAAAATGCTCTGAGCATGGTAAGTACTAGATTTTACTGGGAACCAATTGATCCGCCCAGTAGTTTTAAGCCAGTCTTCTTTTCTCTATGCGTCTTTAGGAAATCTAAGAAGTAACTATAGAAACCAAAATAAGTATAATATTCAAATAATTATTATAATTATTCATAATAATATTATACGAGTAATATTGACCAAGTTGACTGTTAGAGATTGCAAACTGGCATTAACTATTTATATGTATTAACTATAGGTTATATACGAAGATATTTTCTCCATAAATAGCCATTTAAACTCTAATCAGTCGGCTCTTGGTCGTATAATATTACAACACACCGATATCGATAAATTTATCCCATCCCTTCCCGAGTAGCAAAGAATGTTTTCAAAGAATGTTCTGGAAAACAATAGTCGAGTAGCAATACCATTTAAAACATAAAAATAACCTTATTGCTGTGTAAATAGAGTAGCTTTTTGATCATAAAAATATATTATTTCCTTTAATTTTATGTTTTGACTTTGAATTAATACAAAATAAATATAAAACTAGGCTTAGCTGTGGGTGGCTGTGGTATGAAACACTGCCATTAAATAAATGCTTAGCTCTGCTATCATTTTTGCACCCAAAATTGCACAATAAGTCATATTATTATAATTTAAGTCAAATTTTAATTTATGTAATGCACAACCAACGCAGCTCAGTGACAGATATGTTATGCGGGCAAGTAAGCGGAGCTACGCTTACTGTTAGTCGTTGTACCCCGCCTACTTCGCACTTCCACCTCTTGTCTCTGTGTTCCGTCCGTGATGACGCCAGTGTAGTGTCAAATGTGATTCTTGTGCAGTGTGCTCAGGGTTCCCAACTTAGGGGTTTTCCCCCCAAATTTAGGGGGTAAATATGTAAGTTGGGATTTTTTTAGGGGTCTTATATTTTTAGGGTTATTTTTAGGGGTTTTTTGATTCTTCATATTTTTTATTTATTGATCAAAATAAAGATGTAAGAGGCCCTGGAACAAACTAACCAATCAAAGGAGACTGAGAATTTTGCCATTTACAAGATATTAGATTATTCTGCAATCTGCAAAAAGATAAATGCAAAAATGAGTATTTTAAAATTTACCTTACAAAAGAAATCGATATTGTTATTGGAATTTATTTATTTGTAAGAATTTATAAGTCCTATTTAACGAATCAAATGACAATGAATGAATAAACAATAAGTTAATTATTATAAATTCATTTTACTCAAAGGCATAGAAATATGTGCATAGCCATATTTTATAAATAAAAATTTATATATTTTTTTTTTAATTTTTAGGGGGATTTCCAAGTAATTTGGGCGATTTTAGGGGTTTTTGGTTTAGTTTTAGGGATAAATATTTTTAAGAGTTGGTAACACTGAGTGTGCTTGTCAGCTGTTGTCAATGTCATATGTCATTGTGTGTGTGTGTTAAAAGTTTGTTTGGCGCGTTTTGAATATTTCTGTTGATTATTTATGTAAATAAAATATAAATAAAACGTTGTCTGTAGAATTATATCACTGCTGACTGCATGTACCTGGCGAAACATCTGAAAATATTTTACAATGACTGTAGACCAAAGCACAAAAAATTTGCCATGGTAAGTTTTTTGAATCCATATTTATTCACATTTTAAACACTAAATATTAATAATATAGAGAGTCACATACACATTAATTAGTATCCAATAGGCAAGCCTGGCAGGCTTTAGTGCTACGTACATAACATTGTGGCATTCCAATAGAACGCATAGATATTTTTGCGTAAGTGATCATTGCGACCTCTAATAGGACCTCGTTTGCCACAGCCTTAGTTCAGCAGGGGGCACCATGAGCGTGGGCAACCTTGGATGAAGTACTTCACAATTGACACTCCGTATATAGTATTTAAAGTGGATAAAATTCAAAATACCGTATATGACCTGTATAGCGAACATGACAATAATTATACACATACACATGACATATTGTTATTATAATATGAATATTTTATGAAATAGTAAACCAACTGGTTATAGTACAATTATGTACATGCATTTAATGAGTACTTAACCTGTGATTAACGATTGAAGCTAGGTCAAAACTTTTGAGTGAAATTTAATACATAACTTTTTTAATTCACAGGGTAGAAAAATATCGACCATCAAAGTTGGAGGATTTAGTTTCACATGATGATATAATCAAGACAAGTGAGTAGTTACCTTTGCCGTATCTAACCCAACATCTTTGTTATGTGGTGTTGTAAGATGCGACTGAAGCAAGTCCCTCAGCTTGGTGATGATATGAGATATGAGGATTAAAATATTAGTACTAGTATTAGTATTCACTATATTTCTAGTTAACCACTCTTGTGCGTGACTGAAGGCTTGAAGGCCATTGAAGTATAATGTCATAGAACATACATCTCGAACAAAATGTGTTTCCTACCCAGGAGGTTCAATTTTCAAAATTGAGCCCCCATCTCCTTTCAAAATCGAACGAATCCATTGAAGATCAAAACCACGTGACGCCAATGCATTGGGATGCACATGGTGGTTCTATACGCTAGTAATAATATTTACTTCAATGTTGAAAGCCAGTACTTTCTTTCTTCCCTATTTTTCTTTTTTAGCAGGCAGTGCATACTCCATGTTGAACAAGTATGGATCAGCAGACTACACACACCTTTGAGAATGAACAATGGAATTTTATATTCTCACTAATTATTGGTCATCATTATCCTATTCCCAGCCTTTGGTTCCAATATGAAATATGAATAAGTGTAAAGAGCTAATATACTTGTCCTGTTTCATAAGACATTCTTGTTTTGTAGTTGGCTTGTTTATGAAGGAAAACCAACTACCCCATTTGTTGTTCTATGGACCTCCTGGAACTGGGAAAACTTCTACAATTTTGGCGTGCGCTAGGCAAATGTATACACCACAGCAATTTAATTCAATGGTTAGTATAAAATTTCTTTTTTTATAGTTTGCATGCTGATGCATGATTTTGATGAAATAGTGTACACAAATTTTCGGGACATATGGCGAAAAGAAAATATTGTAATTAAAACAGTGGTATAATGAATGTTTGTTAACATAATGTTATTTCGGCTAAGTGTAAATTCGGTAAAAGTTTTTCGACCAAATGAAACGTTAAGTAACGAAAAAAATCGAATTGACAATAGATCAACTGATATACTCGTAGTAGCAGACATAACTTTGATGAAGTAAAAAAACGAAAGATTAGTAGTTGAAAAGTTTTAGATGAAATGAAATTCAGTCAAATATTTTTCGACTTAGTAAGTGTCGTCCTAAGTCGTCAACTTAGGTTTGACATGTTATAGTACCGCTCATAGCCCAAAGCCTTAAACCAATTTTAAGTGATCGACCGAGAGTTAAGCAATAGTGGAAGCGGTCCGTAGTTGAGATAGTGACTGAAAATGGCAAAATTTCCTGAGCGCTTCTATGCTTCCGAGTTCTGAGGGCGGGCAAAGCCGTTAATCCCGGTTGTTATACCCCTGATGAACTCTAGTATTAGTTGCTATAGGTTGCGTTGAGCGGCCTTCAACAACTACTGACACCCCCAAAAATGCAGCTGAATAGTGCACCATAGTTCCATCATCCAATATTCAGAAGGCCTCCTCGACTGAACTGAATTGTGCCCTTTAAAAGAACTAAGAATTATAGCTAACTTAATGATTGCTTACTAACGATAACAATCGGGACCAACGGTCTAACATGCTTTCCTATTATAAGCACAATTGTATTCTACACGCACTTCTTTGTTTTTTTCTTTGTCAAGTGCTACTTCATAGATGAATTTCAAAATTATCACTGTTCTATCTTTGCAGGTTTTAGAATTAAATGCTTCAGATGATAGAGGTATTGGAATTGTTAGGGGTCAAATACTGAGTTTTGCTTCCACGCGAACAATATTCAAGGCTGGCCCTAAGTTAATAATTCTTGATGAAGCTGATGCCATGACCAATGATGCACAAAATGCTCTTCGGAGAAGTAAGTGTGTTTTGTTTTTATACAAGGTTACAAATAAAACAATAAATTATTTAAACGTAATATCTTTGTTGAAACACAAAAAGCAGATAATTTACAATGATCTCTTATCGGCAGTGAGGGATGTTTTATGCAAAACAAAACCAACGTTAAAATAACAATAAAATTCTATTTCTTGAAGTCTTGCGTGTCACAACAACTCATATCGTTAAAAAAGAAAGTCAAGTATTTCATAGCATAGTTCAAGAAGCTAGTTAATTAATCAAATAGCGTCTACATTTCATATAAAATGTTTCGCGTTGGTAACCATGGCAAACTTTCCACAACATTGTTACAATGTACTTATAATTAGTTTTCACTAAAAAAAATTGTAGGAGTAAACGTTAGTTATGAGTGAAAATGAGTCCAGTCGTATTTCTGGGATTAATAAATGACAAGTAGATAATCATATTTTTGTTCTTTTCGTTATTTAATTGCGATGTATTAGTTCGTATTAGTGCTTTTCTTATTGAAGTATGTCTGACACCGAAGAAGAAATACAGAGCAGAACAATTAAGATAACAGTGGTTGGTGAACCATTAACTGGTAAAGTGAGTATTTATTCATAATTCTTATTAATAACCAAAATATATATTACATTTCGTAGGTATAGTTTGTATCTTGTGCACATTATTAATGGTTTCAAATGAAACAACTATATGTTGGGTCTCCTAATGCCAGCCGACGTGAAAACTGAAAATAAGTTTTTCGTAAAAACCTTATTTAACATCTGAAGAAGTGGCTAAAGATATTCCGCCCTGGCATCACATGGGTATCACTAGTAACCAAACCTCAAAGGATCACCTTGCTGGGAAATCTAAAAATTACCTGAAAATTTCATCAAAATCGATTCAGCCGTTTTGGAGTCCATAAGGATAAATCCCTCGATAAATCGAATAAATATATAATATTTACGGCCTTATCCATAAACGCCTAATAAATCTATTTCATATTTTGCACCGTTATATATGTTTTATCGTTTTTCATAAGAGTGAATGAAATGAAAAATAATAATGAACAATAGTAATAAAATAATAGTGTACAGATTGTTTAATATACAATTAAACGAGCGGATGTCGGTAGTAGAGCAGCCTGTGCCACCGGTACCTGGGCACGGGCGGTGCGGGCGGTGCGGGGGGCGCGGGCGGCACGCAGGGGGCGGAGGTGTTGGCTGGGCAGTGCGCGCTGCGGCCGCACGTGACGCACGCGCCGCACGTGCCGCTGCAGCTGTGCGACGTGGCCGGCGCCGCGCGAGACACGCTCATGCTCGACAACTACCTCTATGCTTCTGATGTGAGTTAACAACCAGTGTTGCCAACTTGGTATCAGGTTTTCGGGCTAAATAGAGTTTTAAAAAGGGCTAGATTCGACCAATACATTGAAAATAGGGGCTATTGCTTAATTAATAGGGGTGAGCGCGAAAAAAAAAGGCTTTAGACGCTCTACAAGTATGATAATGGTAATTTCTTCGATATCTTTCACTACCTAAATTGGTTTATTTTCATCGATAGCATCAAAAAGTTCGTGGACAACCTGAATTTATCCCTTTTTTTTCAAGATGGCGGAAAATGATTTTGTGGCTAGAAATTGGGCTAGGCTAAGAGCGTAAAAAGGGCTAGATCTAGCCCCGAAAAGGCTAAATTGGCAACACTGTTAACAAAGTTAAAAGTAATGATCTCATTTATGTAAAAAAAATATAGCGTTTTAAGAAGTTTTTTTTTTTTTCAGATTGTAATTTTTGTGTACGACCTTACGAATTTACAAAGCTTCGACAAGCTTAAAGACTGGTTTGACAGGGTACAACAGATTTTCCAACCTCAACACAAGAAGCCTCTTTTGGCCCTGTTCGGAAATAAATCTGACTTGGAGCACCAGAGGGCCGTCCGGTTGTCTTGTGTGCAGAAGTTTGCATCAGAACACTTATTAGAAAATTTTAAGGGTTCGGCTAGAACCGGCGAGATGGTAATTTTTTCTGACAATTTAAAGCAATTTTAAGTTATTGACTGAAATTCTAAATAATGCTTTGATTTTTTAGGTAAACGACACGTTTACGAGCTTAGTAGCCCGAGTGCTCGGTATAAAAACTCGTCCCCCAATGGCTAACGGAAAAGTCTCTGCATCACAAGATTTGGATCTAATTACCTCGGTAGCGTCGAAGGAACCTCCTAATACTCTGATCATGAACAGGAAAGCGCTAAGGAAATTACAACGCAGCGCGTCCTCGTCTGTCTGTTGTGTTCAATAAAAATATTGGTATCATGGAAGTGTTTTCATTGACGTAACCTCTATTTATTTATATTCAATGATGGTTTATCTGTAAGCCGCTATACTAAGGCTCAGTAGTAAGATAACAAGGAGCCGCCATTATTTTTTTTCATCCGTATTGGGACGGCTTAGAATACTAACCCCAATCCCACGCCGGATGGGTGTCGTAAGAGGCGACTAAATCCAGCCCGCTGGTGGTAGGGCCTCTCGAGGGATTGTATTGATTTTAATCGTTAATTAATATCATTATTACTATTATTGTTTCTCCATGGGGTTCGCGCCTGGATAGCTACCACCCTTGAGCATGAGTCAGCCGCCAAACGACTCGTCGTTTCCGGCTGGGGGCTTGAGAGCCACTTCTTTCTTTCTTTTTCTTCTCTCTTTCTTGGCCGGCAACGCATCAGTGATGTCTTTGGTGTTGCTGATGTACACGGGCGACGATAGCTACTTACTATCAGGTGGATCGTCAGCTCGTTTGCCGGCTATTTCCATAAAAAAAACAAATCATTAATCAATGATGGATTTTTGTATGTTTTCTTTAAAAAGAAGATGCAGTTTAAAAGAGGTATTCTCACCTATATTTGTAACAAAATCTAATTTCCATCTTAACAGTATGTTTAGCCGTGTATAGAAGGTATACACACGTTTAACGGATGCCGCAACGCGTTGTGAGCTGTTTTTTCGCTCAATGAGCGTTTTCGGTCTTTACTTATTTAGGCATTTTTGATACCTCATCTAAAACATTTACATATTGGAATTATTATAGTAATCCAATTTTTTTTGAAATTAAAATACTGCCTGTATTACTCAGTAATAATACATATAGGTTTCTGGTGAAATAATTTACAAAATTGGCTCAGTAGCCTTGGGGTCAATTATTAAAAAAATACATTTACGCCCCAACTTAGAGTCACTAAAATCGCTCCTTAGTACAGAATTTGTACGGTGATTCTTTACTAAGGAGCGATTAAAATAACCGTTAGTGACTTTGAGTTGGGGCGTTAATCTTTATGACATAGTATAGTATAAGTGTATATAAAGCTGCATACACACGTGACACACTGTTGCAGTAATAGAGAAGTACACGGAGAACGTCCGTTTCTGCATGATCTGCAACTACCTGGGCAAGATCATCCCGGCGCTGCAGTCGCGCTGCACGCGCTTCCGGTTCGCGCCGCTGCACCACGACCAGATCGTGCCGCGCCTCCGGGACATCGTCGAGAAGGAGAAGTAAGTGCCGAGACTGCTGACAGAAGGAAGAAGAAGGAACTCGTGTTCTGGCCGGGGGATTGAGAGCCAGTTCTTTCTTTTTCTTCTTTCTTTCCTGTGTGTTGCTGATGTACATGGGATACGATAGTCACTTATCATCAGGTGGATCATCATCATCAGCTCGGTTACCGGCTATTTCCGTAAAAAAAAGGAATATTTTGTTCACTCATAGTACTTCTACTAAATTATGTGTAGTTTGATAAAGGACAACTTCGTTAGGACGCATACTCTAAGGTTATCCAAGATCATAGTTGAAAAAATATTCGAATCCTCCTGAACAATACTCATAAACGGGTTTAAAATTATGGCAACACCGGCAACAATGGTATTGCTAAAAATCATTCAATTCACCTTTTCACACTTATTACTACAAGTATGTCCCATGCCCAAAGGTTGTCTGGAAGAGATCTATAGCGATGAGACCGTCTTTAGTACATATTATTTATATTATCTAATGTAATTACCAATGAACTAATATGTAGTATATTCGTTCACTGGTAATTACTAATTACCTATTTGGAGTATACAACAAAGAGTATTCTATTCTATTAATTTTCCCTGCCCATCACCAGCGTAAAGATATCCGAGGACGGTATAAAGGCGCTGCTGACGCTGTCTGGCGGCGACATGCGCAAGGTGCTGAACATGCTGCAGAGCACGTGGCTGGCGTACCGTGACGTCACCGAGGACCACGTCTACACGTGCGTGGGCCACCCGCTGCGCGCCGACATCAATAGCATCGTCAACTGGCTGCTCAACGAGAATGACTTTGCCGCGTGCTTTAAACGTATCCTTTTGACCCAATGATATTATATGTATAAAAGAAGTAGATATGCCAAGACGGCGCTGAAATTACGTCAGTCGAATTTAGTCAAGTATAGCGATTTTAATTCAGACAGTTGATAGCTGCCTCTGAGTGAGGCCGTCTAGCTGTCTTTTTCACTATTATGGTTTTAGTAGTGCCATCCCTTTTACATAATTTACCAATGTAATAGTGATTGGTGTAGTGAAACAAAAGATAAACGTGTGTGTGTTGTAGCTCGGTCGGAACAGATTTTTTGGTTGATTTGTAAGGGCATAACGTATCTATAGTTTAATATCATTGTTTTGACTCCTCATTTACGTTCACGGCTCGCGGAGCGTCTCGTGGCGCGTCCGTTAGCCACGCCTCCTAAGCGCGCGAGCTATATCTTGTGTTCAGACTCGTGGACTCTCGTGGCTCGCGCTATAGTTTCTTTAGTGTTTGTCCATTCGAGTATGGTGGATATTATCTCGGGTACAGTACGGCCACTGTATCTTGGCACGTCTGAACCTCATGCAGAAGGCTACGCAGTAACATAATTCGGCAATGCTCGGTACGCGACGTACTATATCTCAGTCACACGTTAGCATGTTCGTGTCGCTATCTCTGTCTTACATGCGCATAAGTTCGCAAAGCCTATGTTCAGACGCGCCAAGTTACGTCGGCCGTACTGTACACGGGTAGAGGGCGACACTGGACAGTCACGTGAGAGCCGCAGACTAGGGCGGATGTGTTACCCTGGCTACTGGTGTCGTAACGAGCTATACAAGTAACCTATATTTCTCAATACTATACAGGAGAAAAAAGACGGTAGTTGGAGAAAAAGTAACCTGAATATTGATAATGGCAAAACTACATTCCTTTATTTTCGAAACTAAGTAAAACTGTATTCAAAGATTTTAAAAATACCGTCTTTTTTCCACCCTGTAAGTACTACAGTTTCAACTGTCAAGACAAATGAACTAATATACCTACTAATTTAATATGTTTAGTGTCCGCGATGATTTAGTTTAAAATTATAATTTGGGGCGTTAACATTCCGTTCATCCAGTCTACTGCTGGATAAAAGTACCACCTAGCAGCCCTTGCACCATTCTACCTCAGGCTTCAGCAGTGAATATGAAATGATAATTTGGCGGAATAGTCTATCCATCTTCAAGTCGTCCATTTCTCCCATAGGAAGGTAATATAAATACATATAAATAACAAAGACCTCTTGATGAACATTTCAGTTCGCTCGTTCAAGCTTCTCGTTTGTTACTCGTATCTATTAGGCAAAAACGAATTTCCTTAATGCTTCTGCAGATATTCAAGATTTGAAAATAGCGAAAGGTCTCGCTCTTGGAGACATACTGACCGAGGTTCATCAGGTTATACAAAGAGGTATGTGTTTATTACTAACGTTGCCATGGAGACATAAATACTCATATTTTAAAAAAGTAAGTAAGTACTGACAATAATGTTACGATGCGCTCTGTAACTTAGAAAATTTAGTTACAGTATTCATTTAACTTTAGTCGTTATCAACGGCCGAAACATATTTAAAGGCAACCCCCTGATTTGTTAAAGGAGAACCCCAGTTTCCATAGAAACTCAGGCCTAAGTAGACAAGACTGGAAATTGGCTGTTAATAAGATTATTGCAAAAGGTTCAATTTCTCCAATTTTCACGGCTGCCAGCAATGGCCAACTAAGGAAATCCTAGAATGAATCACCTAAATTATAGGTTATGATTATGTCATATTCGTGTCACAGTGCTATTTAATATTGTATGTTACACTTACTAAACTACGAGTTTAATGGCTAAAACTAAGTTGGCGGGTGTATATTATACTATCTACTACTTCAATGGTTTTCACCCAAAACGAATGTCATAAAAAGGTTGTATAATAAAAGCTATTGCATATTTCAAGAGATTTTATTAGTTATTATTATAATATATTAATATTTCGTGTAGATGTGCAGGAGGCGCTATATTTCGTTAGTACCTTGCCCAATCAAGATACCATAATATACTCATTGTAAGTATGGCCACAGCGACTTCCTGATCTTCTAAAGATGTATAGGGTACGTTATCTAGTGTTCAGGACTTATTCTGAACCTTTGTCAGTCACAAAACAGGCGATTAAGGAGTCCATATTCATATAGTATTGGTTTGCAAGAAATTGTAGCGAAACTGCGAAACACATTCACCAAAACACAAGTACGAAAGCGAATACAATAGAAAATTAAAATCACTGTGTGCATGTCGATGAGTTTCAATAGTAAATAGGACTCCAAATACGCTGAAAATATTTGATAGTAAAAATATACAAAACACGCGTAGAAAGATGAAAGATCGATGAGAAATATGACAGTGCTGTTATTTATAAATACTATGGTTACCAAAATGACATTATTAGGGATTACATCATCTTTGTTGTCAGTCGATTAATCGATGTCAAAATATTCGAAATGTAATTAAATAAAATTAGCGTAACGATTAAATGGTAATTATAATATATTACATAGTTTTTATTTATATGGAATACGAAAATATGTAAAAAAATAAATTAATATTATAATTATAATCAATAAATAATACATAATATATATTATTATGTTCCATCAATCGATCAATATCAATCGATTCAATCGATTATAAAATCGTATGTAATGAGGTAAATACTGTGAAAACTTTTTTGCATTATTTAGTTCATTTGGCAAGAGCAGCTGAAGCTAAGATTTAAATATGTTTATCTTATAAATAAGACGATTTTTTTGGTATATGTATAGTTTACACTTGTCTATACCGATGTTCTAGCACAGATTACATATGGTTCGAGGCCGAAAATTGGGGTTCTCCTTTGATAACTGAGTTGCAATATCTTATTTTCTAATAGTTTTTGCTATCATTTAGCAAAAATTTAATGATTAAATGAATTATTTATTGTTTCCAAGTTAACTTATTTCAGTCATTGAACTATTATTACTAGCGTATTGAACCGACGCGACGCCACGAACTCGATGATCGCACAATGAGAGATTTTGCTCATAAGCTAGAAACCAGTGCCGGATTAACCACGTAGCAAGAGTAGCAATTGCTACGGGCCCCGCGCGAAAGGGGTCCCCGCATATTTTACATTTTAAACTAAAGAACCACTTTATACAGTTATACTTACATTTTATACTAAAGAACCACTTTATACAGTTATACTTAAGAACCCATAGTAGATCAAGGGTTCTTTGAAAGAATTTGCTACGGGCCTCGTGCTTGCTTAATCCGACACTGCTACAAACTATAATTTGTTAGCCTCCATTCCCCTCTGGACCCGCACTGCCGTGCTTGCGGCGGCTGCGGTACAAATTTTGTTCGCGATGTCTGTTCTAGTATAGTACGGCCGACGTATCTTGGCGCGTCTGAACGTAGAAGGCTGCGCAGTAACATAATTCGGCAATGCTCGGTACGCAGCGTATTATGTCTCAGTCACAAGTTAGCATGTTCGTGTCGCTATCTCTGTCTTACATGCGCTAAAGTTCGCAAAGCCTATGTTCAGACGCGCCAAGATAATTATGTACATCGGCCGTATTGTACGTTAGTACATTATAGTTGAATGGTTCCAGTGCGTCTCCCGCCCGAGGTGCTGGTGTCGCTGCTGATCAAGATGGCGGACGGCGAGGCGCGGCTGGCGGCCGGCGGCTCCGAGCGCGTGGAGCTAGCCGCGCTCGTCGCCGGCTTCCACCAGGCGCGGGACAACATACAACTGGACACGGTTGCTACCACGTGACCACGTGGACCGCTTGCCACTTGGCCGCTTTTATAGGACGACACACAACGACAACGTTTGTATTGCGTACACACGGAAACTACGTGCATTCCACTCAAATCCCCTACTTGAACTTCTAAAGGACGCTACGAACCCCCATTCTGCGTGTGAAAAATTGTGTGCGTGCTAGTGGCGTACAGATTAAAGGTGCCATTAATCCATTAATTGTAATGGTTTAAGTTATTTTTTAAAGCATTTTGTAACTGCAAGTCAAGACCACATGAATTATAAAACTGTGTTGTTGCAACATATAATAACATATCGTTGTCGTATCGTCCAATGAAGAAGCAGCCAGTGCATGACGCATTCATACGTAATAATAATAGTAGGGGAGCCCAATAGGGGATTTTTGGATTTACTCGAGCGCGGCTGCTTAAGATAAGGGATGATACCAGACATATTAATAAGTACCTCCAGCCAGTATGAATGAGCCCTTAATATAGGAGGGTACGCTCAGGGGAACTCGTCAGATTAGTAAAAAAATCGATCGTCTGAAATACTCAAGCGCGAATACAAACCGACTTCAATAAAAGGAGGAGTTTTTTTTTTTATGTTTGTTACCTCAGAACTTTGGACTGGGTGAACCGATTTGGATGATTTTTGTTTTAATCGAAAGCTGGTGCTTGTCGTGTGGTCCCATATAAATTTGAACGAGATCTGACAATGGCATCCATGTCAAAATCATATAAGTCTTAAATTTGCATTAAGTATGTGCGCGATAAATGGACGAATAACTCAATATTGCGCCAACCGATTTCGATGATTCTTTTTTTAATTGAAAGCTGGTGCTTGTCGTGTAGTCCCACATAAATTTGAGCGAGATCTGACAATGGTATCCATGTTAAAAGTACAACGTACTTTATTTGAAGTCGGTTATTTTTTTGTTAAAATGTTAGATTATTATTTTTTTTTCAAATTGTCAGATTACCCTATCCCTCAAAATAATCGTCAGAGTTTTGGTCACTATCGCTGGAGCATCATGATGAACCTTCAATATGCTAATATGACGCGCTCGAGTATTTCAAGATGGCGATTTTTTTACATTTTCAGGAATTCGCTGCGAGTTTGCGTCACTTTCAAATCGTCAGTCTAAGAAATGGGAGCATAATAAATAATACGCCTGAGTATTTCCATGCCATGTTTTTTTTTACAATTTTGAAAATCTGTAGATGCTTCCCCCACCGCTGAAAGTGGAAACATTATAGGACCATTTATCCTTCCTATCATGTAATCTACCAAATCTAATATGTTTCCGCGACGCTCGAGTAAATCCACTACTCCCCCCCCCCCCCCTACTATAAAATGTGAGAATATGTCGAGAGTATTGTTATAATTTTCTGAGATCAAAAATTGTAAATTATTATTCAATAATTATTTCATTACTGTTGTGAACGACATTCGACTATAAAGATGTCGTTAGAAGCGATTTGTTGATACCATGTTGATACACTATTTGTTCTATTATTGTTAGTTTTTTGTGGAACTTGAATATGTGATAATAAAATATACTTTAATAAAATTGTGTATTTAAAAAAGAACTTTTTATTATTTTTGTCACAACAATTCTGTGCCTCATAATCAGTCATAATATCGATAAGACAATTGATAGTTGTATATCAATTCTGTGGTTATTATAGTTCTGTGGTTTTTATAGATAAATAGATTAGATAGATTTATAGTTTTTTTTTAATTGCGTGAGATCCCAGCCTACTGTGGAGTGCCCTCGCGATATTATATGACTAGTGTTCGAGCTCAACTGGCGAAAGCAGGGAACAATAGTATCTGCTGCACCTGTCCGCGTGAAGCTGTAAAGGCCACTAGAGTGCACTAGGGCCAACAGCAACTATCCATTCGAAAAAAATATCTGCTTGAACCTCAAACCTCGTATTCTCGAGTATACAGTAGTACTATCTATCATACTTACACGATCTTGTGTTTTGTAATGTTTAAAAATGAAAGCCAGTAATATTATTCCTAAAATTTTTAATATTAAAATAATTTAAGCTTATTCCTATTTAATATTTACACGTAGGTACATATATAATAAAATAATACTACAATTTGATAGCAAAGTAAATATTTGGTTGTTAATTTTATTGTATGCTAAACTTGAACTATGATTGAACCTGAGAATTGATTCTCTAGTTAGATTAACGAGAAAAGATGGAAGTGGTGAATTGAATGTATGAAGTTGATATACTAAATAAATAAATCTCGCTGAGAATTCCCAGAGCTAACTAGCTATCGAATTCCGGTAAACTTTTATCAACGTTGTCAAGTTGCGTTGGTAGTCTATAAATGCCAAAATATAAATATCTGTTGTGGTCGTGGATCCCAAGGAACTTTTTTAATCCCAACTTTTTTAAACTTTTTTAATTTATAGTTCCTTGTAGCATCCTTATCGTAGACGAATTGTCACTATTATCTTTTTATTAATTCTATTTTTCTTCAAAATGTCTTGAAATAAAATTATCAAGTATTAAATTAAATTATGGATTCGTTGGCCACAAACGCACGTCACAAAAGGGAGTATAATTAGTATCCTAAAGTCTATTCGGTAGGTGGTGAAGTACTTAGAGGTGGTTTTGAGTTCTACTAATTAATTGATGTGAGTCATGTGTCACACTGTCACACAAATGTCCAAGTAGTGTCTAGTCTAGCCGAAGAGGTTGGACATGATGTTAGAGAAGGAGTTGGTGATGGTCGAGAAGAGGCCGGGCGCGGGCGCGGGCGGCGGGCGCGGCGGCGGCGCCACCGGCCGGTAGTACGGCCCGCCGTCGATACGCTGAAATACGTGGAAAGTTTAAACAAACTCCTGAGCACATCTTTAAAATAGGTATAGTCAGCAAAATAATTAGGTATACAGGGCATAATATAAAAACGTTCAATGAATAATTTTAATGCTACCTATATAGGTGAGGTATGATATGATATAACATTAATAACACAAACGTTCTATTAAACTTTACCGAACGTTTTTGTATTATGCCCTGCATAGTAAACGTTTTTGCTAGATGTACTTATACCTATGTATAATATTTAATTAGCTTATAAGATTGCTGGTATAATTAGCATAAGTTGACTGAGCAGTAACGACTTGTTTCCTGTTAGAGGCTGATGATCTCTATACATCCGTTTAATCTATATCTATAGTGAATGCCATGTCATGGTATAGTGCGTTTCACATAGAGTTCCCCTCGCTACCATACGGTAGAGTGGTAGATGATAAGACAAGAGAAATTCTATTTGGTATTTAAGTGCTATGTTATGTTACATTTCTATGATTAATGAGTAGGTATAGCTTACATAGATAAAGATGTGGCGTACCATTATTGGGCCCATCCCGCGCAGCTTAGTAAGCAGGTTCCACATTGAAAGCTTGTTTAGGTAAACGAGTAATTTAATCGTTATATTAACATACACATAACATTATTTTATATCTTATCAATTCAAAAGCATAAGCGTTTAAGTATAATTCGAGGCGGAATGCAAATTGACAGTAATTTTAAATAATAGCTAAATCGTAGATAAATTCAGTCATTCCAATAAGTTGTGTGCTATATACTGATAAAACGTAGTGATTAAGTACTCTGTGGGTTCGTCCAATTATGGATTCTACTATAATAATTACCGAGTTTAGTTATGATATAATATTATTGTTGATACATAACTAATCATCAGTTTACGTTGTGAATTCTCAATTAATGAAATGAAATGATATTTACATAGCGAAGCGAAGTGCAATAATATGCATTACTAATTATGCAGGTACTACATCATTTTGGTACGCTACTTCTAGTAGGTATTTAGCCTACCTAGAAACATACACAACGCATGCAATGCAATTTAATTTAAATCATGCAAAATATATTAGGTATATTTATAATAATAATCATAATACCAACTCACCTGCACTTCCCTTAGGTAATTATCAGCGTAAATATATATTATGTATTTACATAACTAAAAATATGGAAACAACAACATAATTTTTATTATGTGACTTGTGTAATTAATTAATAATTTAATGTATTCACATAGATTATTGTAATCATTCTTTTAAATAATATAATTTTATACATACAAGGAAAATATTCTTAAATCTTCTATATTTTTAAGTACCTAACTATATTGACTTTGGCAGTGTATTAGGCAATTAATTTTTTGATATACTTAAGTAGACATTAGATAAAAATTAATACCACAAAAATTAAATAAAAGTAATTAAATTACAATTTATCTCATGGAATCAGTATTCGAGTACGTAATATTAAGTAGACTGAAATAGGTCAGTAAGCACCTAATTATTTTAAAGTCTTATTACCTACATGCCACAGTGAGTTGTTTCCTTTACAAATTGATTATCTGACTGTTTTTTTTTAATACAACGTTCAGTCTTTTGGTGGTCTTTTGTTTTTAGACGTCTTTAAATTCGTGGACAAGTTGTGTAACAAGAAATACTCAATTTGAAATACAAGTCAAAGTGAAGAATAAAACTGTTCTGGGCAGATGTAAGGGATATGATGTGACATTATGAAGCTAGTTTTGTGGGAAGATAATGCGCTTGTCCTTGTTTTGTGTCTCAGTCACGGCCGCCGTAGATCTGCCGTAGTTCGATGCGTTGGTCTTCTTCATTCCCAGTGGCTCCAGGAAAAGCGTGTTCCCCGCCGCTACCTAGAGTGTTATAACTACAAGTGACCACACCGTCTCCTAATATTTACATAACAACCGACATCCATTCAAAGTGCGTGTTTTTCTACCGTCACATCAAAGATGACTCTTTCATATTTTATTTACATTATCACAATAGTTACGTGAAAACTAACTGCAGGCCATTAATCTTATAAATCAGGTAACAAAAGAGTCGCTTTAGTGACAAGCATGCATCCGCTAAATTTAATTTATAGGTACCTACCTACCCGAAAGGTATGTGTCATGTTTGGTTACCTCTACCTTACCTACTTATCGTGCATCATCTAATCTATTACAAATTAGAGTACGTAACTACCTATTTTAACAAAATATTTTATAGTTTAACATTTTGCAGGTACATTAGATGGATTTTTGGACGCTGCTGATAAAACTCAAACGTCATAATTTTTACCGGGTTTCCCAATTTTCCCATTAGGTTCGGAGTTTCGGACCTATTTCAGGTTCTAAACCAGCTCAATATCATTTTGATATTCCCATTTTGTAGCGGAAATCCGAATGTAGAATGTGTCCGAATTATTATTATTGTATTATTAATGTATTTGTAGTTTAAAATAAAACGTAGTGTTTAAGTACTCTGTGGTTTAAAACTTAAAAGTGAGTGACTACATAAGGCGCACATTGCTGACATGTGAAGTCGATCGACAAGTTACCAAATGCACTAATTTTATTTTATGTACAATTTACCTACTTATTTAGTTCTAGTCAACTATTGGTACTAATTAACCCATATACTTGCACTATTTAAATGTGCTATTACCGCTAGTTGTCCTTAACCAGAACCATTTACCAACTAATTGCTATAGATTTTTACAGCTACCTATGTACGCAGTATGTACAGAAATTAATAATATGTATTTACAACGGTATATTACTGAAGTCAGTCAATACTTGACTAGGTTATTCACTTACCTTCGCGGAATGTAAAGTTACGTTTAAGAGTGTCGGATGGCTATCTATTACGATAAACTCTACTTCTTGGGGCAGGTATCCTTCAGCCGATACCTGGAATCAGAAACATAATATTAAATCATAATCTTTTCTCATTAATAGGTATTCAAGAAAAAGATCAATAAGGTTCCCCAGTTTAAACTGTGAATGTGTATTTGCGTAAGCCGTAAGTATCTAACGGTAAAACGGTTACTGTTTTTGACTCCGCACCGGCCCTAAAGCCCTAAGCTAAAGCCCTTGCTCAGGGTATAGCGAGATTTAGTGGCATTTGTGGCCCTTTTGCCGTCACACATCACTAATATTTCGATTTTTTAATGGGCCACCATTTCAGCAAAAGTTTTATGTTTGTGAGAGATTGCAAAAAAGCTATACCCTGCCGTACACCCTACCCTACCGCCGCTACCGTTGGCGCCTCTTGCCACCCCGTAGCGACATCTACTTTACGAACAGTTAGAGTTGCACTTATGTTTGTAACCAATGGACATTACCAGATTACAACCTATTTTTAAAAGGTGCAATGTGATTTCTAATATTAATGTACCTAATGGTACCTATATACTAAGCTTTTGCTATGAGTTGCAGGTCCTACCCTTCTTACTTACACTTAGTTTCCTCAGATAAGTAGGTAAGTACAACGTTATCTGTAGCAACTCACTTCTGGGTAAAATTTACACACATAAACCGTAGTCACAATGTATTATAATATGTAGATGTGTACTATGTATATTTATCGGCTTAACAGTACTTCCACATTAACAACACATTATCGACATACAATTTTAATCTCTAATATGTAATTAGTTGTAGATAAGACAAAAAAAATTATTCTTTACTAATGGATAATGAATTCCATTGTTATTACCTCGTGCATACAGTGAACGAAAGTACGTTAGTATATTAGTTCATTGTGTGCAAATAATAAGTAAACAATACATACCTAACAGATAGTCCAAACACGTCAATCAATCATATATATATAAAACTGATAAATAGTCTCTAGGAAATGAAAAAAGAAACTATTTAATAATGACTATTGACTGCTCCTGTAGCTTAGTAATGACAATGCCGCTAAATGTAGGTACGGCTTCGGATTCGATTCCGATCGGAGCAGATATGATTTGTAAGAGAAATGTAGGCTTGCATACTTATCTCATGCCTTGGGTATTTCAATGTGCGATCTATACCAATTGCAACACACGGAATCCTAACGCGGGAATACTTCCGAGTGTATGAATAGTAGAATACTATGAATGAACGTTTAATTATCCTATTTTTACCACGTTGAAAACCAATGTTTTATTTTTGTTTTTACAAGGTTCACAAGGTTGTGGTTCTTATCTATCTATACTATAATAAAACTCAAAGTGTCTGTCGGTCTGTTTGTCTGTCCGGGCATCACATAAATAAAATCCCTTGAACGGATTTCGATGAAAAGTTGTTACTGATACCCTGGGTCATATTTTAGACAAATTTTCATCCTGGAAAGTTAAAAGGTTTCCCGGAAAAACAGGATAAAAGTGTGATTAAGTAAAAACATAATTTCCGTATCCAAAGCTGCGGGCAACAGCTAGTTACCTAATATTTGCGTGAGTCGAGTTCGATAGATACTTACATCGAGGTGGTAAGTGCCGGGTAGAAGGATGCGCCAGAACTCTCCGTACTTGGTGGTGTGGTAGGCGACCTCGCGACCCTTCACCTTGACGGTGGCGCGCTCCACCGGGTTACCGTTGTCGTCCATCACGAACCCATGGGCCCCTCGATGCGCTTCTGCCAAGTACTTGATCAAGGCCTGGGGAGCATCAAAACTTGCGGTAAGTACAGTGCCGGATTATCTATAAGACAAAGGTTAGAGCTACCTAAGGGCATCTTGTCTCGAGAAAACTTGCATCAATTGTTTGATTCTTAATTAATAAACATAAAGGTGTTTATTAAAATCCAAAACGTGCTATGCCTAGAAAACCTATTTATTCCGGCATTATTAATTGATATAGACACGCGTATAAATAAACTTCAAAGTAAGTTTGGGATATTGTTTCCTCTCCATCAATCTTTGAGCCCAAACTAACCAACCCTTATCTTGATCAATACATCTTGCTCGATGTTGGATAATTTAATTACGATGATACAATTTTTATACAGAGGCGTTCTGCAGATCACTCAAGTAGTGTAAAGTTGATGTAGGTAAAAGGTCAACTGCATTTTCTACGTAATTGAATAGATAAATCAAAGGGTCAAATGTACCCTTATAATACTCGTAATAGCCATGTAATATAAATAACAACTTAGAACTGTCAGTTTCACAGATTTGAATATATTATTATGTATTTATTAAGTTCTGAAACAGTAACTCTTCAAGTGTCTACATTGCTCATCATACTGCTGCCACGACTAAAACAAATTAATATTTTTAATTAAAAACCGGCCAAGTGCAATGTAGAGTTCCGCAGTTGTTAGTTCATCGACAATAATTACTCATTATATAAGTAAGTACATAATCTAACCTAGCCTTCCAGACTGGTCCCATATTTTTCTGATAATGGGATTAGGGATTACGGGAACTCCTTAAGTATATAGGTAGCTAAATATGGCGATTTAGATATAATTCGCACCTTCAGTGGAAAAAAGGCATAAAATGAAAATTGCAATTTTACAGGAGAGCAAAAAAACTGTTCAAATATCATTAAGTAGTCTAATGAATTTACATTACGATTTCTTGCACAAAACCGTCAAAATTAATGATAAAAATTTGAAAAAAATTGAGCTTAATATGCAGCTTTTATCCCTCTTTTCAATCATATTAACAACTAAAATTCAACGTAAAACGACTTATTCTTTTTTTCCACTGAGGGTGCGATGATTTTCGAAGACTAGTTCTTTGAAGTAGGTTTTCTTTTTGTGAAATTTAGATTATGCTAATATCATAATTGCTGTAACTGTGATTTGTGATAATACAATGTATCATGATGACCGTTTACGAAATCCGTTTACGAAACATAAATGTAAGTAGATTTAAAACGACGTCGAAACCAAAAGTAAACAAATATGTAAATTGGGTTTATTATCGTCAGTATCTTATCTTAGTAATGTACCTACTCTAAGGTAACATTGACTTTACAATCTTCACACCTCAGTATTTCACAAGAACTCAGCGGTTCAAGTCACTGTACTGAAATTAACTAATAATGTTATTCCATGTTTGGGTTCCACTTGTGGCTTTGTGTTATATATCAACGGGGGTGAGCGGTGAACCCCGAGTGGACGTAGCTCATCTTTTAGGGGAAAATATTACAGGAAGCATATTTTTCACTGAAACCGACGGAGGACTTCGCGTAACCGGTGTAATAACTGGTCTCGGTGTTGGAAAATATGGATTCCACATCCACGAGCTGGGCAATACGGCCACCTGTTACACGACTGGCGCGCATTACAATCCGGAGGACGTGGACCATGGCGGCAGGGACCACGATGTTCGACACGTCGGAGACTTAGGAAACGTCGAGTTTATTGGCTCTGGCATTCCCATCGCTAACGTTAATTTCGTAGATACCTTAATATCACTCAGAGGTCGTAATAATATTTTGGGGCGTGCGCTGGTGCTTCACGAACAGGAAGACGATCTTGGCTTGGGTGGCCATGAGACGTCCCTGACCACCGGGAATGCAGGGGCTCGCGTCGCTTGCGGAGTTGTTGGTATTTACTCCCCAAATAGCCCGTGGAATTCAGCTAGATCTGTTTTACCGTCGATTGTTTCTCTGATTTGTGGATTAGTTGCTTTTGTAAGCGTATCATAGATATTTCCGATACATCTCGAATTTCAAGTAACTAGGTGTAGTTTGATAATAAATATCTCTACTGACCTGTTTGTTATCCTGCCAATATTTAGATAATTCGTGAGCTGGAGGATATTTGCAGCACGATATCTCAAGAGTTATTTCCATGCAGCCATGCCATAAGTAGTTGTAGTCTTGCATACCACCTATAGAAATAATTAAAATTGTATTATAAACACGTAATAATTTTCAAGGTGTAATTGAAAATTGCGGAGAATAATTTTATGTAGAGTCGTGGTAGAGTTGTGTTATGTTGTTTACAGTTAGAGCGTTAGAAACAGACTTTTATTAGGATCCTTATTTTATTGATACAAAATTGTTATTTATAACTGTTTTTATGTGATGAAATTATAATGTACCTAAGTGTATTTTAATTTTTGATTATCTTATTCTTAATATTCTTCTTATTCTTTCGCCTGCTGTGTTTCGCAGAGCGGCCAGTAGATATATTAAATCTATTGCTTCTGTATAAACGCATTAGATTTTAATCTGTAGTGTTTATATGGAAATGTAAATGAAATAAATAAATAAATATTATAATTAACATATTTGATATTTTATAACATGCTAAATTGTATCTTACCAGGTATAAAAAGGCTTTATTTTTATTTATTTCATATAAAATTATTATTTTGTACGTTACCTGTGAGTGGATACCAAGCCGCACCATTAGTGATGCCGTTCTCAAAGCGTTGCGAGCCGGACTTGCAGGAGACGCCGCGCGCCATCTTGGCGTGGTTGGTGGAGTACACGAGCGACAGATGGCGGAACACATCGTCGTCCGGCGCGATGGATGGAGTGTGCGCGTAGCTTTGAAACACTACGTTCAGGGGACATGTTGGACGAAACATATTCATATTAATCGGATGCCGTTGGTATTATATTATATTCATTAATCATATGCCATTATTATTAGTATATTATAATGAATAGAGAATACAAAATGTTTTCATAATTTATAAATTGTAAAGTGATTTATTATTTACATGTTTATATTCTTCCTCATTATTGACGTTTTATCTAAATGAGTTGATTTACATACAATAAACTAATTTTTAGTATAAGTACATATACGAGTATAAGTTATGATTCATATAACATTACCTCAGTACCTAATTTTTCAGTCGCTAATGTATTTTCCTGTAAGACATAATATCAAGAAACTAGATTTTTTTTACATCGATTCAAATCGAGGCTCTTGATTATAATTAGTAGAGATGCGCCGAATATTCGTTTGATATTCGGTATTCGGCGTATTCGGCATCTTTTTCACTATTTGTATTCGGCCGAATTATTCGGTTTTGGTGCCGAATATATTCGGTTCGAGTATTTCTATTTTCTTGACTATTGACTACACTACACGGTATAGAACTAAAAGACAAAACCTCTTATGTAAGATCTATGATATATTATAAGTCAAAGAAATCCTATGAGGAAATTGTTGAATAAAGCTAATAAAATAAAGCAATTAAACTTCAAATCACATTTAAGTATTTTGAAACCTCAAGTCAACATATTTATTTCTTAATCTATAGTTACTTAGTATAGCCAACATTTATTTTAAACCTTAAATCAGCATTTATTTTTAAACCTCAAAACAATATTTTTGGTAAATGGTAATGGTAAATGGTAAACCGAATAATTCGGCCGAATATCCGGTTCGGTAAAGGTTAAACCGAATAGTATTCGGTATTCGGTTATTCGGTGAAACCACTATTCGGCGCATCTCTAATAATTAGGTACTTGATGTCGTTTCGAACCTAAAAATTAAGAAAGCTTTCTGATAATTAATTACTTATAAATATTATAATAGTTTTGAATAGTACATCACCAGAACATAATACTGAAGATCTGCAAATCCCTGATTGAGGCAGCAATAATGTAAAAAGGTTTTTTTAGATATATTGGGACATGACCTTAACTAAAGAATATCTTGGATAAAATTAATAGACATACAAAATCTTGAGTTATATCTTGATATTTTCGTTTTAAAGACTCTTTCCCCTTCTTTTATGATTTTCTTATTTTGTTTGATGAAGCGATTATTATAATACAAAATATCCTTATATTAATATAGATATAGATATAGTTACAACCATTAGACGACCTTAAAGGGCTATTAAACCCTACACATCAGTGTATGATGCGAGACCTCAAGGGCGGAAAGCCGAAATAGTGAATCCACACAAAGCCTTATTCTATGAATATAGCCACAGAATATTATGTATTCGTAATAGCGAATTAATGAAAAGAAACAATATTTATAAAATCATTAGATAAACATAACGACTGATACTATTATTGTGTGTAGTAACCGAGTGTGTAGCGCATCTATTTTGTAATCTCCATATTTCATACACTGATGACGACAACCAAAACGAAAATATTATATAAGTAGATAAAATTATGTTCCTATGACTAGAAGAAGCACTACTTATATGTATGTATATAGCATTTGTGACTGAGGACTAGTTATTTGTTTTTGAATGGACAGTTGCCGTTGGCCTATAATATAATAGGCCTTTACATCTTCACGTGATGAGTTTGAAAAGGCTCAGCCAAAGAGACAATTTTGCGAAAACGAAGGACAAGCTCACACTGTTCGAAAGAAGTACCTAAGGGTTGCGAGCATCCTAACCCCTGTGGGGTTCAGACCACGCCTCGGCTTAAAAAGTCGTTCACGTTGTTGGTTGGTTGACCGTGGTCACTTACTTTGTCATTTTCACGTTGTAACTAAAATAAATGTATCACTTTTGTATAGGTACATAAGTAACATTTCATTAAAAACTACCAAAGGAGATTAAACTTATGTCTTATGTAGATACTTACTAGCGTTGGGTGTGTTATCGAAGGGGTAGGAGGCGACCAGCGCGCCGCCGTGCAGCGAGCCGGAGAGCACGAACTGGATCTTGCTGATCCACTCCTTCACCGCCTCCGTCTCCGGCTGCGGGATCTTCGTGTTCGTCTTGAAGAAGTCCGGGAAGTTGCGGTTCAGGTCGAACCGACGGGCGTTGTGTCTTTATGGAAAAAGGGCAGGTCTTAAAAATACTATTCTATAGGTACTATTCGGATTAGGCTTGTTTCCACTAAGAATAAATCGAATGGCTTAGAGTTTCTAATGATTAACCATGATAATTAGTAAACAAAAATGCAGCTTTTCTATTAAAATAATAAAAGATTAATAATATTTTTGGAAAATAAAATCGACAAATTGAGGCGTTTAATCACGTGACATTAAACATCAATCAGTGAAGCGCATGGAAGCGTGACGTCACACCTCGCGAAACACTACGTTGTAGCTGTCATTTTCGTATAAAATGAACAGGTTATTTGGAGTTTTCAGCAATTCTCGTTAAATTAATACAGTTCGTTTTTAGTTTAATCTTGAAAGACAGATATAATTTGCTATGGAATCAGGATTTAACAAAGCAAACAGCAGTAATTTGCCCAAAATTGACGCCGTTATGCTTGGCAAATTTTTTGCAATAAACACCGACTTATAAACCGACTTATAGACCGTTAAAACTTCTGTGTAAGTATAATGTGAAGAACAAACAAAGTCTCATTTAATTAGCAGTTACCAGTCAGAGAGTCGCATTTACCTACTATGGAATGTCATAACATTTTATAGGTTATGTGTGGTATATTATGGTAGATTTTGCAAAATTCATTTCTTTTACTATACATTTATAAATAGATACATCAAGTTGTGTTTATTACTTACATCAAAATGATCTTCACAGAAATAAATTGTGGAATCAGTTGATAAAGTAAGAGCATCTTGCCTCCTTGCCATATTTAACCACTTTCTACGTATTTGTTTATTGTTTGGAACGTATATGAATAATTTGTTTGGCGTTTTTATCGTTGTACTTTTACATTGGGGCACTATACAGTATTTATAATACGAGGAATTCATTATTTATTAAAAAACACAATTGACTGTCATACACAAACACGGTTGTTTCGCGAGGTGTGACGTCATTCAAAACGCCATGACAGTCTTGGCCTTTTTCGCGGTCAATTTCAAGTTCATTTCTAAAAACTCAAAATACTAATGTAAAAGACTTATTTTTCTTAGAATAATATATTTTTGGGGTGAAATAGATGCTAAGCTATAGTTTTAAACTAATTTCCAAATTTTGTCAACTAGCCTTTTGTGGAAGAACGAAAATGTTCATATATCCATTTATTGAATCCATACAGAGTGCGGTCGTAGGTTAGCTGAGTGACCGTTAGTAGATTCACATAATCAGACAAGCCGGCGGCCTTTTCACCTACAGCCACTAACTCGCTGCTCGCTTCAGTAGACGTTTCTATCCAAAAAATTGCAAAAACATAATAAAAAAACTTCACTCTGAAAAGCTACAAATAACTATTTATCTGTGTCACTCACTACTCACATATACAGTGCATAGTTACAATTTACACAAAAAATCATTGTGTTTTTAAAATTACGTCTACTTAAGTTTACGTGAAATAACACTAGCACAATAATTGGCATGTAATTTGTTCAGCATTATTGCATCATGGTTGTAACTTTTTTGTCACACTGTTTTGTTTGTTGTGTTGTAATAATGACAAAATAAACTCTGGTTCCGGCACATGGTTTGTATGAACTAGTTATTGCGAATGAGATCACACCTGCCGTATACGGTGTCGCATTGTCCTTCACGGGATATAGAGAAGCCATCGGGGTTCATGGAAGGCATCAGGTGGATTCTCGTGTTGTCCAACAACCACTTGATGTATGCGTCTGTTTCGTATGAAGTCACGAGGTGCTGTGAAGTGTACATAATTTCTTAGTTAAAACTTTTTAAGTCTATTAATTATTAGAAATTAGAAATCTCTGGGTATTAAATAAAAAAAATACATATTCATTATTTTTGGATTAGTTATTCGGTAAGGTAAGGTAAATCATCCCAGCAAATGTCAGAAAGACAACATTATAGTATGTATTAACTTTACCTAATAATTTAACCAGGTTCCAGGGCTGATGAATAAATAAATTATTCAAAACGATCTTTAGATAACTTTGTTAATTATGATCTTATTTAAATTATTAAATCGCAGCAAATACCCAAGACATTGGTTATCACGTTGGCGAAGGGCATTGTCTCGAATAGAATAATGATACCTAAAACAATATAAATTGATGCAATTAACATTTTATTGAATTAATTTGCAAAGACGTTTGAGACCACGGGGGATAATTGTTATTATGGGTAATTCTACAATCTCCCCGATCAAATTAATGATGGAATCGCGGTGAGATAATCATCATTCATACCTAATATTAAATGTTATGGTTTATGACAAAAACATATGGAATGTCGTTAATATTAGTATAACAATTTAATGGTTACATCAATCTTTATACTTGCCACGGTTATCAGACGTGAGTATCATTTTGTGAGATTAATCTGACACTGAGATTACCGTCTAACCGAACATGGCTCAAGCGGTTTCATCTCATTTGGTATTTGTACATTATTTAAGTTCCTACTATAAGTATATTACTTAGTGTAGTATTACTTAGTGGCTAAAGTCAATGTTGATCATACATAACAATTCAATACAATTTATTCAGTGTTACAGATGAGATGCTAAAGTACACGAAAATAAAAGAAAAAACTTCTCACCAACCAACCAATCGAAATTCTCACAAACATAAAATCTATGAACTCTTGTGATGTAATTTTGCAAGATATTAACTTAAAGTACCTATCTATGGAGTAACGTAGTAATATCACGAAATAGTACCACATAATAATATACTTAGTAGTCTAATTTCTGTTTACTGTTAGTTATCTCTGTAACTAATTTTAATAATTTTTTAATAAATAATACCTAGTGCCGAGCTTGTTTACCAAATTAATAAGATTCGGTAATAAAACTACTTTAGTACTTCGACATTACTGCCCGAAGGTTGACCGGTAGAGAATGCTTTTAGCATTAAGTCCGCCTTTGTTTCTATACCTTTTGTATGGTACATAAATAAATAAATAGTTACCTGTATGAGATGCAGCAGCAGCTCGCGGCCCACGGCTTCGTTCCCGTGGATGTTGGCCACGTACTTGACGTCCGGCTTGCCGATCATGTGCTCGTACGGAGACGCCGACACCACCATCACCCATAGGTCCCGCCCTTCGAACATACATGAGACAATGATTTTCACTGGGTTCACCACATAATACCTACTACTTAATTAATTATTTATCTAATAGCAGTTAAGCAACAGTGGCGTAGCTCGCACTTAGCAGGCCCTGTATCAAAATTTGTAGAGGGGCGCCTTTGAGCTACTAGTCGGGGCCCCTGTAATATTGGTCCCGTATAACTGATACGGCGGTAGATACGACCCTGTTGAAGTGTTGAGCATACTTGACTATATAATTTGTCATAATATTTTGTGAACCACAACTATTAGACCCTGGCTCAAAGGCTTCCCGTCTTTCTAATTTGGAGGCTGTAGACGCTCTATTATTATCGGGAATTAGTAGTGAACGCATACCCTTCGGCAGTTTATAATTCTATAAAAGTTCCCTATAGACGCAAATATAATGTTTCCAAACAGTTCACCTTGAACGGATTTTCCGATGGAGTACAAAGCAGTGAGGGCGGGGTAGCGCGCGGACACGGCGCGGAGGTACCTCGTCATCTGCTCGTGGTCGTGGTACTGGAACTCCAGCTCGGGACTGTCTCTCGACTCTAACTCCCCTATGTTGGTGGAAACCTCCTCTCCTGATGACACAAACAATTAGGCGTTAAGTTTGTAGAATAATAACATTTACTGCTTTGGAATCGTCGCATTAATCATTCCTTCTTCAAAAATACGTAAAGCCCACGTAATATTACGTTGCAAAAATATTGGGACATCCAAAAATAGAATGTTTCAATATTTACATAAAATTAGTATAAGGTCGTAAATATGCAGGTAATGCAGGAAAGCATACTTCGTTTGACATTAAACAACTTATTTGTATAATAACTACTTACTTACCTGCTAAATGTCTAGTATCAGACTGCGCCTGGCCGAGTGCAGCTCCGAGTACAGCCAGCACCAACAACGCTACCATTTTGCTGTTCATTTTGTATTTCACCTATAAATTAAATATTTTAGTCATCGTTGAATAGGAAAATTAATTATATCGAACGAAACCGTTTAATTAGTGCTTGCAGATAAGTTTATGATCGTTGAATCGTCTATAACACTCTAAGGCGCCGGCCACACAGAACAGACGCAAGACACGGACCCGTCGCAGTCGCGGTCGCGCGCATACAGAAACGACGGGCGTCCCGTCTTTTCTGTATGTTTTACGTCGCGACGGCTGCATACATTTTGTATGAAAGTAGATTAAACGGGCGCCGCGACTGCGACGGGTCCGTGTCTTGCGTCTGTTCTGTGTGGCCGGCGCCTAAGGTTGTACTTTAGTGATCGATGATTGTATTAACTTGTGACAAGTAACAAGAAACAACATTGGATGCAGCTGGAAGTTGACTGCTATTGGCAAAGTTTTATAGGCGAGTTCGTGCTTTAAACTGCACTTGTACCGTAGATAACAATGATTTTTAAAATATTTATCATCGTGTCCCCCTGAGCTCAGAAACGTCTTAGTCAATTTAGATGGCGTTTTCATTGTAGTGTTGTATGCTCTAGTTACCTAGATTAGTACATTTCTCTAGGTATGTCAATATATGAAAAGAAAACTTAAGTGTAGGTACCCCTTGTTAAGACACTTGTACCCCTTGTTAAAACTTAAGTGTAAAAGACCCCTTGTTGTCACTCACGCACGTAGCCTATAGACACGCACTATACGTTTTTGGACGCTGCGGCGAAACGACGTGGTGACGCTGCTGAAAATTATCGCACTTCAGTAGCAAAAATAGCAATACATTTTTTGCTGCACTGTGCGCGCAATATAATTCAAAACTATTTGACAAAAACTGCGGCGTTTGCTGTATGCCGCAGCAAATACAGGAGAGGAAATGCAGAAGGATCAGTTTTATAATTCTTAGATTACAACCATTAGTAGGGTAGGTAAGGAATAGTATTTACTGGTCACTCAAGAAAAAATTAAATATATACCTATAATAGTAATATAATACAACATTAAAATAATCACTATTATCTTCATATTTTTTTTCGAAATTACATTATCTGAGATCTATTACTTTAAATTTTTACTTTTTCAGATGAATCATTTTTTCTTTTATTTCCTTGTCTTTTTGTTTTTTCATCCCCTTTGTTTATTAACATTTTTTTCTTTCTAGACCAGAGCTTCTTTGTTAGTAGTCTGACTCTGAGCTTTTGAATTTGGTAAGTTAAGTAAAAAAAAAATCAAATTAGAAAACTTTCACAAATTATAGAAATTCATGCCTATGGATCTTTCTGATACACTTAATTATGCCCCTACGTCATTTTTTATTCTACCACCATTGCGGAAAGGTGCTTTGACATGGAAGGGAAGAAATGTCAAAAGAATAAAATAAAAAGAAATTAAATAAAAGGAATAACTAACTTTATAGGTACTAATTACTTGCGGGAAAAACCGGACAGCGTAAAAATTATCACTTGGGATGCTCGATAACATGCGTCACACTGATATGAACAGTTTTAAATGTTTTTTATAGGTTGGCTGTGATTAAAAAATATGTTTGATTCATTTAAATATTACTTAATACTAGATTATAGAACCGACACCGCGAAGTTCGCGGCGTGAACACGATTGATGTCCTAATAAATTGGCGCCAAGGGGCTTAATTTTCAATGGATTCGTTCGATTTTGAAAGGGGCCAGTTCGGAGAACGTGGGTTCAATTTTGAAAATATCTTAAAACCTCTCGGCGCGACACAAATTTTGTTCGAGATGTCTGTTCTTAGTTTACATTTTATTATAATGGTTAGATTAGAGATACTTATTTGTTTGGGTTTTTTAGCTATGCATTAATATTTGTGTTATTTTCCTCAAGTTACTGTGTTGGTAATTCGCATTATATTTCGCGTAACAAATTGAATGTTGAAGCATTATTTACACATTATTATGTATGTATGTATATAAGTTACAGTGACGTACGTAAACGTAATAACATTTTTATGCAATACTTTGTCAGGGACATACTTTTACAAAGAGGGTTTTAATTGGATTTCTCTGTTATTACTTAGAAAATAAGTATAATAAGTAGGTACTTTTTTCAATTTCAATACTTTCTAACGGTGTTACTTTATGGCATTAATTGTATTATTTAACATTTATCTGTACCAAAGGCACTCCGTACCATGTGACGTATTCTTCTCTTTTTTAATTTTATTTATTGGCATGATAAGTATACCCATGCCGAATTACAGCTTTCTGGTAACTGAGCTGAGTTGTAGATGGACGGACGAACGGACACGAACAAATACTAGTGATATTGATATTCTTATATTCCCTTGTACCTAATACATACTTATTTCGTGAATTTTTTGACCTTACTTCTTTCGAAATTCATATTTAGATTAATTGAGACACCCTTAGTTTTTTCGCCAGTCCTGGATTTGTCAATGGGCCGTATTGGCCACGGCCTAGGGGCGGCAGATTTCAGATAATACATTATAGATGATTTTGCTATTAAAAAGTGCTGTAAAAAATTGTAATCTTTTTTTTTTACACACTTCCTTAGTGACAAATTCAGTGCCTTCCTTACTATGAATGGAACATCATTATTTTAGAAAGGTATAAGGGGCGGCGGAAATAAATTGGCCTATAGTCATAAAAAATATAAATCCGTCACTGCTTTTCGCTGTAACACATATTTAGTATACCTATTATAAAACTGATAACGATGGCGTTGAGTGACTTTCGAAAAGCGTTTGTAACAAACCTACTTCGAATAAAACTTATTTCATTCCATTCATTTCATTTCATTCATTTCATTTCATTCATTTCATTTCATTTCATTCATTACATTTGATCACAGGTCAAAGACGTCACTGCAGTCTCGTAAATACCCACCAGTCATAATGCCTGTTAACCAGTGTAGGTCTGTAATGGACGATTTTGAGCCCTTCTTTTATTGAACTATAAGTAGTTGTATTATCGATATTTTTTAAGTTGAGGTTTTGTTTTTCGAATCAACCGTCCGTAACCGGTTCTATATTGAAGGTCACTGGGTCAGTGGACCAACCCCATGATGCCGTGTCTTCCAGATAACCACTGTTAGTTCCTCTGAAACTCGTTTTTAATTGCAGAGAATGCAGGGGATCCGTTAGTTTCACTATTCAAGTTACGTAACGTAATCATATATATTTTTGTTAGTTATTTTCCACTTCTTTGACAATTTTGAGAAAGACTGAAATAGAAGTTCTGGCAGGTTAATGGTGAACCTTGACCTTTAAAAATAGAATTGGGTCATATGTTTTAAATTGGATATCTTCAGTACTAATAACTTAACTAAAGACTCAAAGAATGAAATGATGTTACTCTACATCGAGATAAGAAGATCTGACCCTTTACATTTCGCCTGACAGTTGCCACTTTCCTTCCGCTGTTTGGCATTGGCATATTGACCTTGTTACCGTAGTCGAGCTAAACGTTTGTAGCTTTCGTTGTCAAACGGAGAATAAACTCAAAATTCCGTTACCAGAATAAACCTATGTAGAGACGAGGCATCCAATTATAAGCAGGTCAATTCTTTAATAATTATAAATCAAAGATAGTAAGTATCGCTATTGTTGCACATTAAACATTGGTGTGTTCAATCAACAAACAATGCAGCGCACTTTTTGTTTTGTGAAAGTTTTACTCTGTGATTTGAATAAAAATGTATGTGCCTATCTCGACGGTGATAGTGGTGACTCCTTTTACTTCACCGGAGGCACTGCTTACTATGAAATATGATATTTTTTATACCTACTTAGGTCCTGTACTGTGCCATGTAGTGTATTTTGCTGATGATAGACCAGGATATAGACAAAGAGACTGGCGCAAGATTAACGCTTATATGTATACTAATGGTTAAGACAGGAATGTATTGCCAATATTTTACCTTTATATTTCTTAATTTAAATTACTCGTATTTATAGTGTGTAATGACATATGTACTTAATTCGTTAGATGCTGTAAGTAAAAGACTCATCTAGATAACAATACATATTAACGCTCTACGAACTGTCGTAGAGTCACAGTAAATATTTGTTTATTTAGGGATAGTTCATATATTTTTTAATATTATGAAATTATTTTACAATTAAAACTATTTGCTATATTTTATTCTGATTTTATTACACATGTTTTTTAATTGTGTCTACCTCGGTACAGAAAATAACAATGAAAGTTATCAAAAAAATTGCTATTGCGGTGTTTGCTTCACGTGTTCCAAACTCCTAACTTTCATTAAGTTAGGTTCTCCTCGATAATATTTATTGTAAACGGTTGAAAATCATAACCGTTATAAACTACTTATGAATTTTATGTTCCCATATTTTTAGGATATTATAATTATCAAGCTCGTCTACTGGTTTCTTGTTATACAAGTTTCGAGATACAAAAAATGGTACGTGTTTTTCCCACATTAAAAATTTACAAAAACTCACCATAATACGGGACGGATGATGAATCCAATGCTAAATGTAAATAAACCTGAACTTTGTCATTTGGGAGGTCACGTAAGTATGTTTAAGGGATATCTGATTGAAGTGATTGTGCGCGAGTTTATCGTAACTTTGGCACTGAGAGAGGTATGAGGACACCTAGAAGTCCTTTCCAACGAGCGGACGGGACAGTACTGGCGGGCGAGCCGTGCAGCCGCTGGTGTTAAGCATGGCCATCGGCATCATCTGCGTCATCCAACCGACACACGACTGTAAAGTACTTTCTCTCGCGGCAACTCTTCTAAAACTACACCTAATTCCAAGGAATAAGGTTTATTTCTTGTATTTCCCACGAACATATCGCTTTGTAGCGCATTTTCTTCCCTGCAACTCAGGATATACGTGTGAGTTTCCATGTAGTGGCGGAGCGCTCCATGCGATGACGTAGCATTCCCGCCATCTCTGGCACTTTTCTCGTTGATAGTTTCTTTTTCAACAATCAATCTGTTATTTGGTATGAGTAATTAGGTTACTTAGCATTATTTTTGTTATAATAAACACAATTAGCCAAATTATTAGTAAATAATTGCAATGTAGAGTTACGTAGAGAGTACGTAGAGCAGTACGAGTACGATAGTAATTATTTGGCAGATTAAAAAATAATCTTACTTATTATGTTCCTCTAAACTATATTTTTATTGTGAAGCTTAAGGTCAGGTAAACTTCAGTTAAAATCTTAACTAACTAGGTACTTATAGCTTCGTGGCATCTGTGGATCGTTAGCGTTCACGCAGTATTAGCAACGTCAGCCAAGGCTGGCGCTTTTTGAGGTGATGTGAAAATTATAGTCGATAGGTAGTTAATAATATTGGACCTGTCGGAGAAGATGGGTGGGTGGTTCGGGAAATAATAATGCAGTGGGCGTTTACATAATTTTAGTTAGATATCAATTAACAGAGGTTTTACACTCGTTACAAAAACACGCGATTAGAATTGATTGTCTTTGTCGCCGATTATCCGAACAATATCTGACTGAGGGCTGATCGCTCAGAGTGACCTCCAACCTCCCCTTACAGCCACCCCAAGCCTCGCATCCGCCGTGAATCCGCCATCCGACTCTGAATAATGTTTGCACACAGGCCGCCCGGCCCATCGGCAACTGATCACACGTCGCACTCCGTTTAGCCCGGAAGCCACAAAAAGTAACCATGTTCTACTCAGCTCGGAGGCTGTCTTTAAAACGTAATGATTAAGTACTCTGTGGCTGTCTCCGAAGTAACCGTTGGTGGCTGGCAAGTCAATAAATAGCTCTCCTCGGTTATCCCGCCACCGCGTGCCAATATGACAGTAGACAATTTGCATAGTGTTGCCATCTTCAAAATCCTAATACACCCAAGCCGGCCCGGCTCAGCCAGCTCTAAGCCTCCTCCGGAGGAGAGACTCGTGCTTAGTAGTTGGCTAATAATGGCTTAAAGCCATGAAACATACGTACCTACTACAGGGCGAACAAACTTCATACTATTACATACAGAACCTACAGTACATAAACACAAATTCTTTGTGTCTACCAAGACAAACATGGCTATTTACTGACAAAGATCGGCTTCCGCTTGTAGTATCCTAATCTTCGTAAGTTCGTGCTTCAGGAATAATCGTATTGATATTAAACATAAATACTTAATGATTTATCCTAAGTTTATTGTATTTAATGTTTAAAACATTAAATTTTATGATTTTTTACTTAGCTCATCGCGAACGGAGAACATCTTACGGGTACTCACGATATATATTTTGGGATGATGAGTGAAATTCTGCTATGACCACGACTCATTCAATCATTGGGTCGAAATATCGGTGTACAAACTACAGCATAGTAGAGTCACAGTGTAGAGTATCATAGTACAATATTTACTAGGTATGTCTACTGCTTTATTTTTAAAGTTAGCATAAAGTACTAACGCGGTGAAGTGTAGATAAACGTAATAGGTACATGCCCAAAACGTCATCAATAAAATTGTTATACATATAAAATTAATGTACTTAAGTGGCGAAAGGAGAGACCCTGACAAAGAGAAGTGGAAGCACAGAAAGTCCACGATCCTATAGTCGATTCACAATTATGTAAAGCTGCTTGTTGGCAAATGACTAATGACTAAGGATTGAGTTGGTGACCTTCCGGTTCACGCATGCTTTCTCCGCAGTATACGGACTTCATATCCGGAAAAACAGAGTGGAAATTGAGAAGACAGTGGTTTATAAGGTAATAATACTTTTACTATTATCCGTTTTATTAAGTTTATCAACTTCAGAAATATATTTAAGTTATTCTCGAAAATATTGATAAGATTTTTTTAGGATTTCTATTTTTTATACGTAAAGTGCGGATGAAGGTTTATTTTGTCGCCTGTTAAACAGGAACAATTTTCAATTAATGAAGTTTATTTTCAAGTTATAAAATATTTTAAATACCTAATAACACGCGTTGACTTTTTCCACGCTACGCACAAGGTAGAGTTCCGAGGTTAGGTACTCATCGTCTATTTATTTGTCGACTTCATCGACTATTACTCAATAACTAAGTATTTTTGATTTTTGAATTCGTCATATAAAATACTACTTAGTCTACTTACTGCCGTGAATTTTGCCACATGTTGAACTCCTACAATTTAGCTGGCAGGGCCGGGGGACACTAAACTTGACTCTAACCAAAATTAGGTGGCACTTTACATCCAAATATTTTAATCGGATCCATGGATCGAAAAATGGTCTTGGCAGACTCACAATACCTTTTCAACGATATCCCACATTGATGGAGTAGAATAGAAATAGAAAAAAATTCATCCCCTGTAGGGAAAACTAACCTGTAATTTTTGTTTTCAAGATTTTATTCTATGACTTTGCAACAAATTAGCTTTCTATCCTATCGCTTGAGACCGCGATAATAAAAGTTTAGTCTGATCTGTTGACTTTGTTGCATTTACAATTTATAATTTTATTATTAACATATTATTACAGTTACATGTTTTTGAAAGCATTGTTTTTGGAGTTTAACTCCTTTAGAATCGATTTTCATATTTAAGCCCACGGTATGATTTATGAGGAGTAAAATCAAACTCCGTTACGTTATGCGCTATGTGCGTTATGCGCCATGTTTGTAATTCGTAACACTGAATCTATTATTGTAAGTTTGTGTAAATAAAAACATCACGTTAAATTAAATAATATTAATATAAATAAATGTATTAAGCATTTCAGTAATATAAAAATAATATCATCAGTAATAGTATTTTTGGAAGACCTTTTCAACGATACCCCACACTCACTAGGTATACGGTACGCGACGAATAAAAAATTCATCCTCACGTTATCTGTAGGGGAGGTACGCTGAAAAAATATTTTTCAATATTTTATTCTATGATTCTGGAGTTTTAATAAATATGTATATCCATACCAAATAACTAATTTGGACAGACGGACAGACGGACGGACATGACGAAACTATAAGGGTGCAGATTTTACTTCGGAACCCTAAAAAAGTTGTACAGTATTAGTTGAGGTTTGTTGATTTTAACATTTTTACTTATACTTTTCACTCCTGAGTCCTGGCTAAATCGAATGCCAATAATAGAAAATTGCCTACTTATCAGATACTGCCTGGATTTATTTCTTACTGACGTACTTAATGTCACAATTAATATTCACATAACTACCTAGAGGGCAATAAATAGGTAACGAATACGATAAGGTTTTTTATATTCGTTTCAAATGGCAGCCGTTGGGAGATGTTACAACGGAAATATATGGGTCTTCTAAAAATATCATAAGTTCACGATAATACATAACCCAAGAAAATATCCCTACCCACAGTATTAATTTAAACGTTACTTAAGGAAAAACTTTGGGAAAGTGAAATCTTGTTAAATTATAATAACTAGTAGATTACTTCATTAACACGCCTTTTTTATCATATACCTATATAATATATGTGAATTCTCCATAAAATTTGTGTGTAAAATATAAATAAACTTAACATTAAGACTTTATTAAATGCACTTCAAGCCACTTCGTGATGATGATCTCTATTGTCAGCTATCGAAATGCCTCCACAGAGAAAGTTATTCAAAGTATTTTATAAAGGTACTGGAAAACCTGATGACAAAAACTAAAGGATCAGCGAATTATAAGAGATATCGATATAAGTACCTCGACCCCAAAACTTTAAGGTTCAGATACAGTTAAGATAGCTGATTACCTATCATAGAGATCAGATCAGTCGGATTCCGAAATTGATAAATGGTCGAGTAGGTTTCCCATGTTTCGCACCCCCAATTTCACTATCGCAAGCATCAGCGTAGATTTAGACTTTGATTTGATTTTGATAGGAGTAGAACGAGATTTTTAGGAGGAGCGATATCAAAAATACCCTGACAAGCACAGCCCTAACTAAGGACGCCATTGTTACGCGGTACGCCCCTCCCTTGCCACCTAGGACATAGAGCGACCGCTCCTCAGGCTCTACCTTAGGACCTATACTGATCGCAGGAATATGACTAAGTATTGTGAAGCTATTTTATTACAATGTGATTCTATCTACAACGAGTCAATTAAATCAGTATAAATACAGTCAATAGTTCAAATTCAGTACACATGCGTACAAAAATAGATAAACAACACAAAAGTAGACGGCAAAAATGTCTTTAGTGGCTACGTCCTTCGCAGGGCACTTCAAGTCGTCGTTTTCGGTTGTTATCATAAGATAACCTTCTTTATCAGTCCTTAAGCCACTAAGCCCTCCAAAAATCTACACTGGAGAAGCATGGTAGAGTAGGCTCTACGCCTCCTCAAGAGGAGAGACTGTCTGTAGTCAGTAGTTGGGCATTAAGTGGGTTGAATTCAGATAATAGAACTCTATTATCTATCTATGAAGCGCTCATAGCCCGGCGGCTTGCGTCGATCCTAAGTGATCGACAAAGTTAAACAACAGCGGGCGTGGTCGGAAGTTAGATGGGTGACAGCTAGTGGCAAAAATTCTTGAGCATTTCCGTACGGAGGGCACGTAAAGCTGTCGGTCCCGGTTGTTGTCATAAAATAACAGTCGTTAAGCCATGTCGGAGGCCCTCGGGCGGTTTGAAAACTTCCGACACTCGGGTTGGCCACTAACCCCTCCACCAATCCGCACTGGAGCAGCGTGGTGGAGTATGCTCTAGGCCTCCTCAAGAGGAGAGACCCGTGCGCAGTAGTGGGCCATTAATGGGTTGAAGCCAGGTATAAGATAATATAACTATATTATCTTATAACTATATTATCTTATACTACGTATTACTTGTAAATGACATCACATCACAATAGGTGATGAATGATGATAGGTATGAGTGTCTACTGTCTACTGTCTGCTATCTTTCCCACGGAACGAAGCTCCCGCGTCGTCGCCTCGGTTCCTCGAGTAATGTATGCACGCTCCAGTGCGGTGGAAAGCAGTGCAATTTGAGATAATACGTGACCAGTGAAAGACGTATCATGACATTCATGACGAACGTTATACAATCAATGTAATTCTGCACCATTCATTTGATTGTCTATGATTTCTCAAATACTTTGCTCTGTACTTTCAAATTTCAATCGTACTAACTACTTATTAAGAGCCATTTCGCGGTTAGTCGCGCGGAATGAAGAATTTGACGTCAAAAATTAGTATCATAAGAAAGATATTAATGCTGGCAAATTAACACATAAAATAGATCAATCTATTATAATTGATATTGATAATCTAATATTCGAAAATATTAATTAGTTTTTGCGTAACTGTCAATCTAGCATAACTATTTTTCAGCAAAAGGACGACAGAGTCAATTTCATACACTGATTTTCTTTATTAAATCTTGTTAAATTGAGTAAAAAAAAATGTCTAGAGAACACTCATATATTATATTTTGCATTTAGTACAAGAGATATACGATTACTATCATATTCGTTTCCAAATTAATTCAATAACATTACCAATTTTCATGGTTTATGCCATGACTTTACCATCGATTTTTGTATTCAATAAAGCGTATTTCCCATCAAAAATTTATGTAGTAATAAAATATGGTCTTTGTCGAATATGACACGTAATTTTTTTTTTATCTTACTGCAAAAAATAATTAATTACAACGAATTTACTTTACCATATAAATAAACAAACTGGTGCGAATCAAATCAGTTAGGCTCGAGCCCTCTTGGAGGTCGGACCTATGTCAATTTTTGCTTTAGCCATCTAAGGAATAGATTTCGTAAAAGTAACGTAATTATATTGCCATTGAACAGTCTTGATCATGTGAGAATTTTTAGTTACAGTCAATTGTATTATTTTTAGTTTTCTATAATTTTCAGGGTTTTGTAGTCAAATCGGAATCATGTCTAGTCCGTTCGTTATTTCAACCGGCCGGCTAGCCCGTCCGGCCGTCCGTCCGTCTGTCCGTTCCGTATGATTTTTTCTTCGTCTACCCCTTAATGTGGGGTATCGTTGAAAAGGTCTTTCAAAAATATTATAGGTTTCAAAAGACCATTTTTCAATTCAGGGGTCCGTTTGCGTAATATTCTGCTTTAAACATCTTTGGTTTGAAGAAAACAATAGAAATTAAGTAACTATTTCTTTCCGATTTATGTAGTGTAAGTAGTAACGGAGAAAATCACGAACATACATATGTACAAAATATAACTATATCTATGCTAATCTATACTATTACTATTGTAATATTATAAAGCTGAAAAGTTTGTTTGTTTGTTTGATTGAACGCACTAATCTTAGGAACTACTGGTTTGAATTGAAAAATTATTTTTGTATTGGATAGTTCATTTATCGAAGAAGGCTTTAGGCTATCGGATTTTTGGAAATTCAACCCCTATTGGGTTGGAAGTCACTGCTGTAATTTGAAATAAAACATTGTCCGTTTTTAGACATTAGTTACTGTTTACAGTATTTAGGTTTTTTGTTATATGTGTAAATTACATATTTACATAGAAAAAAAAAATTATAACTTGTCTAAACATACCCTTTATTTATACAACTTTTAGATCGATCTGTACTTTATAGGGTTCCGTACCCAAACGGTGTCAACGGGACCCTATTGCTAAGCCAAAATGTTGGAATGATAGAAACTCAGACATTAGTCAGCTATAGTCACTTATTATTAGTCAAAGATAATACATTCGTTGTTTGGAAACTCTCGTGCACCCAAGTTCCGTCAACTCCCCAAAACTCACGTATCTCAAATACACAACACCCTTTACCTTCTCTCTTCACCCTCTCATTTTTTCCCTTCACAACCCCTCGCCTCCCCCTATACCCCCCCCCCCTCAGTTCTTCACCCAAAAGTGGAATTTTGCGTCGGGATAATCTGGGAGGCATCCGGGCAAATACCGCACTCATCAGGTATATAGATTTCATCGGGATATAGATTTTTGGAAAACCGGAAATCCCGGATATCTCGGAGACGGTGCGTCCTAGACAAGTTTAGACGGAAATTTCGACCCCCTTTAGTAAACCCCCAAACCTTATTGCTAAATCTTACTGAACCCACTTTAACCCCCCCCCCCCCCCCCCAAATTTTCCTAAAATACCATATATCTCCTAAACGGTACGTCCTAGACGATTTCCGACTGAATTTCCATCCACCCTGTGGAACTCATACTTGCAACATTACCCAATCTTATTGGGCCCAACCTTAACCCCCCCCTCCCAAATTTTCCGAAAACTCCTTATATCTCCTAAACGGTGCGTCCTAGACGATTTTCGAAAGGATTGAATAAAAGTTGTAGCCCATAAAAAGATTGACATTTTATGTGCCATACATTTTTCTTGTAGAGCAAGTGGTTTGGGAGAAAAGTGCGAATTTCGTTTCTCATAATTTATTATACTAGACTATTGTCAATATTTTGTTTTGTAAACCAACAGAAAACAATAAAGAATTCGTTTTTAACATTCAAAGACCACTGTGAATAGTGTTCTGAATATCTTCTTTTTAAAGCTGTAATCATTTTTGTGTATGGATTGTATTTACCTTTATTTTTACGTTATCTTTTGTATCACGGTAATGATTAGGGTATCGAAAACCGGTCCTGTTTTAAATTACCGGGATTTTCGGTACTCGCCTATGCTGGAACCGGGATTCCCGGGATTTTCAGTTCTTTCGGGATTATTTTACCACGGCTTTCCCCGCGTGAAAATAGTTAGTATCGCGTCTCCTATTTTATCTCTCAGGAGCATTAAATAGGGAAAAACTGTTTTCTACCCAAATCCGCATAGTCGTTTGCCGTGATTGAGTAACCATCATACTATTATACCTTACATGCAAACATAAGTTTCGTATTAATTGTATGAAAGCAACACAATTGTATTGCGCAATTCAGCACTGCTTGGACGAGAAAAAAGAGTTAAATCATCTTCATTTATATTAGAAAAATATCAATCTGGGTTGTGTAAATAATATTATATAAGTATAGCTGCTTCATGTAGCCGACGTTCTGAATATCTTATTTTTAAAGCTGTAATCATTTTTGTGTATGGATTGTATAAATTACCTTTATTTTTACGTTATCTTTTGTATCACGACGCGACATATTTTTATTTCCCAAAAGTTCAGAAAATCCCGGTTCTTTTATTTTGTTTCCCGGTTCTTTTATTTTGTTTCCTGGTTCTTTTGAAAAGTACCGTATTCCTTTGTAAATCCCGGGATTTTCGGTTCCGGGATTTCCCGGTTCTATACCCTCCGATTGATTTGAATTTAGGTATACCTATGTATTTCGACGCGCTGCGAATATCGCAGGCAAAATGGACGCATATTGCATTTTATAGATCACCTTGAAAAAACGTGATTTTTAATTTTTCACGTTGATTTGCCAAAATATTGATTTTTGCAATATGCATCTATTGGACATCTTTATTGTGATGTACCTAAGTAGGTACCTAAAATGTATTATGTAAATAAGTTACCGATAATGGTACTACTACATTGTACTTTTAATTGTTATATAAACTTATATTGTCACAAACCAGATACATGTATGTGGTCACAAAGTGTATAATTAAAATTATATGTTCATAATTTTAAAATTTTTACGATTGAAAGTATCAAGGAGATTACTCGCACAGAACTGAGGTCAAGCGCGACGCGAGCCGGGCGAGGCAATATCACGTCTAGGAGCCGCTTCAAATACCTATAGTTTATCAACCGAGTTTTGCGAAATGGCTCTTAATAACAACTTATGAAAATTGTCACTTTCCAAAAATTTTATTTACCTATTTTCTTTATTTTCTAAAGTAAAAACTTAACCTCACTAACTTGAACTCACCTATTCTTACTACTAGAGGAGCCATCAACGGCAGAGTACGATCCGAGTAGGAAGCGATGGACCCGTTTCTTGCAGGAAGCTCGTTCCGCAGTTTGCGTAACGCTTACCGTTACCTTTGTTATTGTATTGTACTTAGTATAATAACATATTATGACACGAATGCAAATGACTACAATCGTTAGTGTGATCCACTAATGATCTAAGGTAAAATCAAAGCGTGATAAACGCTAGGCGCGAATCTTTTTTCAAAAGCCGTGAAGCCTAAATAGAAAGTACTTAAGTATATAACCACAATAATTCAGTTCGTGAGCAGTCTGAGTATCGGTGATATAATTGACAGCTTACTATTCTGCAAATCTGCAATTTATGGCTTTTCAAGAACTGCAATATATTGAAGGCACTATTGAGTACTGGTAGTAAAATATTGTGAAAATAGTGGGACAACTGTCCCATCACGGGACAAACCAATGAGACTTTTGGAATAGACTCTACTTAAGTATAAGTAACGTACTATTTAAAAGTTTTGAAAAAGATTCATTTTTGCAACAAAATAAACAAATGAAATCAAAAATCGTTAAGTCACAGCTAGTAAGTCGAATTTGGTAAAATTAGGTAGGTACCTACTCTATTATATTTTCACCTCACTCAAAACAAATTAAAATAGTACCAAGGCATTGTCGTCATTATCATACGAGTCGCTACAATATTCTCGGAAAACTTGACATGGCAATGTATAGTGGCAATTTTAAACAGGCTAAGCTAACTGTGGCTAAGAATAGATAAAAACATTGAAACAACACACTCGAGAAATGTAGAGCTGGAGATGGAGCTGGAGCGGCACGTCCGCGTCACGGAGACTACACTACATCAAGTCTAGTTATGTATAGCACTCGGACGGGCAACTGGAAGATATATGTGATAAAAATAATAGTCGTTATCTCGATGTGATGTAGCATTCGTAAGGAATTGTAACCTTGAATTGTTAGAACGTGCTTAATCCGAGGGGCGAAGAAGTGGAGAAGAACGCAAACGAGTGTGCGGGAAGGGTGAAGGCCGGGTTAGGTGCAGCGCCTGGCGGGCCGGCCGGGGCGGGGAGCCGGGAACAGTATCGATCGCGGGCGGGGCGCTGGGGGCGCAGGGCCGGGCGTGCGCGCGCCGCCCGGGCGCTGCTCCCGGACCCTCGCCGACCCTCGCCTCACATTACGTAACGCAACACGCACAGGACGGCGCACAAACAATGTGATTTTATTTTTTCTTCAATTTTTCTACTGTTTTTGATTATACAGTTTTTTAGGATTAGCTAGTATAATACCTAGATGTCGCGCGACAATTTTTATTTGCTCGTTTTTGGTGTTTAGTGTAGAAAATGTCTGATCTATTCGATGACGGAGTGATGTTTCAAGTATTGTTAAGTGAAAATATAGCGCAATAGCGATTCTTATCTTCAATTAGGAATAAATATACAAAATTTTTGAAAAAAATTAATGATTGAGTGAACTGATCATTCATTAAGTTTTATTATAGCTATTTAATTATATTACTTTTAAGAATTATGTTCACCCGGGTGAGAGCTTTATAGCCACTACGAAAATGTTTACCCAAATACTAATATTATGAAAATTTGATGAAAATTTTCTTGTACTTTTGGCGGGTAAAAATACGGCAAGATGACAATGGGTAAGTTATTTTCTATTTTTCTTTTTTGTATCCACATCCCCAATCGAAACCGTGCCGAAACGAAGGCTCTAGAATACTCTATAGAGGCCTATAGAGGCATTTCAAATATGGCATTTTTTATTTTCAATTTGATTGAACGAGTTTAAGACCGGAATCCGTGATAAAAATTATTTAAATAAATAGGGTTTAAATTAAATAAACAAATAAAAGATAAAATAAATAAATGAAAGGTGTTAAGTTAAATTAAAATTAAAATTAAAATTAGGTACAATTTTTTAAATAAATATAAATGATGTTTTAATACAAGACTTTTACAAGTTTTAATACAAGGCTTTTCTTTAGGCTTTTCTTTTCCTCCATGACAAAGCACCTTCCGAAAAGCCAAAAAATGACGTGCATAAGTGTATCAATGATACCTATATGAATAAAATATTTTGACTTTGACTTTGAATAATTCTTAATTATAAATAAACACCCAATTGACTACCTAATTAATAAATCTCTGATGGAATATTCTTACTATTTATTTAGTAGAGCGAGTGTAATTGTATACATGCACATGAAAAAGGACAACAAACAGGAAGCGCGCTGTAGCGTGCTGCGTGATTGAGCGTACGTACAATTGGTAAAGAGACCCGCGCTACTCCGCACTATTGATACAATAAATAGAGACCCTAATGAAACTCTAGGAACTGTTTGATAGCAGTTTGTAACAACCGTTAAATTCGTGATTTATGTTTATTTGTTTACTGCTGCGGTATAAGGAATACCATTTCTGCGTGAGTATGAGTGTAGGTATACAGTATATCTAACGTACTACGCAATGAAAAACATTAATATAAGTATACCGCTAAGGGCGCTGAGGTATAATCCGCCCATGGCTCGTTCCGCGGGCGGTTTTACGGTTTTCGTGCGTCTTCGGATAACTTCGGTGGTTTACGTATTTTATTATTTTGTTTTCGCATTCTATTCATGTGAACACCATGAAAATATTTAGTCATAAAATAAAATTCGCGTATTACTTCGTTATATCGTATGTTTTCTGTTTCATACAGGAATAATCGTAGATACCAATGTGACTACACACCATATTATGAAAACATACACATGATATTATATGCCATTTTTAAATATTAAAAAACGAGATATCTGATGGTAAATGTTCTTCGTTGCCTATGGGCATTACTATTATGTCAGTTATTACGTCTGCGTTAATGTTAATGTTTACAGCTAGGTATGCTGAAATGCGCCTTACTAATATAGTTAATATCCTTTGATGTGTTGAAGAAACCGTCACCCAAGTTATCGCTTAATGGCATTATAACGTCCATTCCCCTATTTGTGCTCTAACTGTTGCAGTTGGCCACACCCGAATATTATCAGTCTTAACTCTTAACACCGAAGGCATTACCGACTGAAATGCGACCGAAACACGTAAAAAATATCATTGAAAATTGATTTTAGAAGGAGGTTGACAGCTAGTCACGCGGGTAAAATACCGACGGGTAAATTATCATGTAAACAATAGACGGCTCTACTCTACCTTTTGATTAGTGTAAGTAGTACGCGCGTTTGTATTCATCTCCAACTCTCATTTGTACTAAGTATAACGATACCAACTAAAGGTTGCGTAGGAAGCTACGAACAACGCTTAACATCTTCAATAATGTTAATTCATTTTATCAATTTAATCTAGCGTGACGCAATATAACGCACGTCGGAAAGCAGAAGTGTTCGACAATAGTGTGCGCCTGCGCAGTCGTAGTTCGAGCGCGGCGCCGGGCGACGCTGCCGGCGCGGCTTACAGCTCGGCATTCGTACACCACATCTCGAGTATCTCACGTATTTCAGTGCAAGTTACATCTCTAACTTATACCTTGGTCACGAAAACATTACGACTATTACGAGCATAACTTTGCTAAGGATCGCGCGAGTTTGCTTGTTACGATCCAACGGAGCCTAGCTCTGTGAAACAGTGATACGTTAATAATTATTCCGACTATAAATAAATAAATAACAGCCATGGAGAAAAGTGATACTTACGCCATTGTAGACATAAACCTTAGTGATAATAAAGATATAAAAAGTACGAGCTCCGAATCAGATATAAACAATGAAAGCAAAAAGAGCAAGTCGCCGTTTACTACAGTTATTAAAATTCGTAAGTTTATTTACTTTAAATATTGTTCCTTATTGAATGCAGGCATACCTCTAATATTTTTGGTGCATGATTGACCGTTTTCATTAATCTGTTCATTCATAACTCTGGATAAGTTAACCGTTCAAAAAATAACAAAACACTATTATGAATTTTTGACAGTTACTTGGAAACTGACTTAAGGATAGTGGATAGAATATTGAGAACGGCTATTTATCAATAGTTTAATCCGAAAGAAAACAAACAATTGAATGATGAATAAAACAGTAAAGCTACCTAACTAGATGTTTTCTACTAGATTAATGAAAAACCTGATCAATTGCTTAAACGAAAGAAAAACTTTAAGAAAGCTGCTGCTTGAACCGTGAGAAACATTTGTGAAACCTTACATCTTCTGTAATTAACTTCAAATCGCCCATGATTAATACGCGTGGTTCTATCATGCAGGCATGTTATCCCTAAACAAAGCGTTAAGCGACAGCATAAAATTGTGTTAGCAGTGATGTGCAGTGTGCACGTTTGTGACTTCCGCTAGATGTCCTCAATATTGAGCGAGCACGCGCCGCCGTCCCTGGACAGTGGACAGTCAGAGCCGAGGGAACCTGTCATGTTCCACGCCGCTGCGCATTGCAATAAAGCCACTCGGAGAGCCTGCACGTTTACAAAAAGAAAACCGTCTAATTTTCCTTCCATGCCACCGAGCTGACATTATTTCACTTGATGAATTCAATTTGAACATAACGACCGCAGTGGCATAATTGAATCAATTGAAACGTCGCTTTTACAGCTCGTCTACGCAAATGATGTTGTAGTACCTGGGTCATCGAGATTAGCCCGGATCCGATCTTGAACAATAGTTTTGTTCATTGATCCTCGTAAGACAAGTAGGTGTACGAAATGAAAACAGATTTGGAACGAAGTTCCTTATATCGCGCGTTGTGAAAGGGGGCTAGACGGAAAAAATTCTTACGACACTTTTTATTTCTTACGAAAAGTCGTGACGACACTTTTTGCTATTTTACTTATGTTAGGGCCAAAGAATCTCAACAGCGTGATTCAGAAAGTTGTACAGCGCCATCTAATTTTACTTATGTTAGGGCCAAAGAATCTCAACAGCGTGATTCAGAAAGTTGTAACTAGTTGAAACTAGACAACGAGATGGAATAGCCTTAACCTATTTCTAAAAGGATATCCGATGGAAGATAATCGAATGATTATTCAATTGCATTAAAGGTGTAGCTTAAAAGAATAAGGCATTAAATCAATACAACCATGTGAACGATGGTTTAAATAACACAACTGATATTTGAATTGCTATTAATAAATAATTAAGTCATCCAAGTTGCTTTTTTTTAAGTTTAAATAAAATATTCTCTCATTATTCTTATTCAAATTTGTCATTTTGACCGTTTAATGTTTTTGGATTGAATTGAATATTCAACTGACTGATTTAGGTAAATGCTGTGGCATTTCTACCATGTATCTAATCCAAAATAATCAAAAAATCGAAATATAAGTAAACAGGCGTAATAAACTAGAATAAGTATTGTCATCAGAACGGGACCGCGGGGAACGAGACTACATTGGCTTTGCGACCCTGCCGGAGCAAGTGCACAGGAAGTCGGTAAAGAGAGGGTTCGACTTCACGCTCATGGTAGTCGGCGAGTCAGGCCTCGGCAAGTCTACACTGATCAACAGCCTATTCTTAGGAGATCTCTACAAAAACAGAAAAATTCCAGATGCTCAAGGTAAGATTTTTTACACTTATCCTGATTTCAAAAACTATAATGTTAGATACATAATTAATTTACCTAATATATTGTTACAGATAGAATAGAAAAGACAACAACAATTGAAAAGAAGACGATGGAAATAGAAGAACGCGGAGTGAAGTTACGGTTGACGATAGTGGACACGCCAGGGTTTGGCGACGCGATTAACTGCGAGGACTCGTGGAGAGTCTGCTCAGCCTACGTGGACGAGCAGTTCCGACAGTACTTCACCGATGAGAGCGGGCTCAACCGGCGACACATGCAGGACAACAGAGTCCACTGCTGTCTGTACTTCGTGCCACCCTGGGCCCACAGGTAAATACTGTAGGAGAACGTTAAAGAGACTCAACGCGCACATTGTTTTAATTTCTTACTTTAACGTAATACATGTACTCATTTAAATGGATTCTTTATCTAAGGCTTTGATTTATTACCATTATTCCGTAGTGGAGTTTCAAATAATTGTGTGTTGTCAACAAACCTCTTCAAAATCTCACTATATCTCAACTATAGTCGTATAGTCGAATAGTACCGAGACCGAGTACCTATTACACCTCCAGATTATCCGATACCAATTTATGATTTCACGAACAATTGCATGAAATTGAAATGATAGTAATCGCAGTGTTCTGTACATTCACCACATTCACTTTATAAAAGATGAAAAAAGACACGTTCATCCCATAAATGGAATCGGATCGAAGGTATAGTTGTTGCGATTCTGATAATGAATGACTGATTGAGAGGAAACTCGCAAAAGAGCACGTATGCCGTCTGTGACGTAGAAAAAGCAATATTGTGACATCTCTATGTGAGTTCTGAGAGCTCTTGATTACGGTTGAATGATAATAACAACATTCTCTAAACTACACGCTTATTATAATAGAATTACATATTGCTATATAATGGTACCGTTCTAATGTACTTGGTAACTGTTCTAACGGACGTGTGTGTCTTCAGTTTCCACGATATCATTACGCTCATCTATAGGTACTACTAATTTTATAAATCTGAAGAGTTTGTTTGTTTGGTTGAACGCGCTAATTTCAGAGGTTCCAACTGAAAAATTCTTTTTGTGTTTGATAGTCTATATATCGAGGAAGGCTATATAACATCATATATTTTAGTAATTAGTTTTTCCACAAATTAACTCATTCACTGCCTAAGATATTCTTAAAATAATTAGCCAGGAGCCAAATTTTTTTAAAGCGTATTTTGATTATGTATATATGTATGTTTAAAAATATGGATAAAAGTAAATTGTTATTATTATTCTATTAATAAATAATAACCTTTTTCGGATCAGAGTGTTCGACACATAGCGCGCCCGGTGCCGGTCAGTCGGATCCGAGCGCTAGGGACGACAATGGTTGAAATAAAACTACTGCACAGCTTTCAATAATTCTTTACATTATCCCTAAGTAAAATAGGCTGTAGATAGTAAATAAAATATAATAAACATTTGAATAATTATTTATTAAGGAAAACATTCATAAATCTGAGCTAAAACTATGGCCCCTCCCCACTCGGATCCGAGTGTTAAGCACTACCTTGAAGGTTGAGCTGATGGTATAGGGCTTGTCGTCTTTAGGGCAGATGACCTTGAAGGTACACGGCTGGTCATCTTCTGCCTCAGTCTAGTATCAAAGATACTATCATCACTGCCGCAACTAGACGAGACCTCTGAACTTGAAGAGTCTTCATCAGCTCTTTGAGAATACACATCCTCATCACTATAGTCAGACTCATACTCATCACTATGCCGACGCTTTTTTATAGAATTACTCGTAGATTTACTTCCAGACAGTCCAGCCTTACTTTCCATTTTAGTGCAAAAATAGCTTTGATACGATCGCGTGTACAAGTCACAATTACACTGTAAGAATGAAACCAATACGCGTCTTCGTAAGTTGAATGTTGTCAGAGTGGCCGCGCAAAGTAACGTAAACTTGCCTCAAACGCCGGCGGATTACTGACGACTACAAAATACACGGGCCGCTCGCTCGTATCCGAGTGGGCGGCACCGGTACTATGCCCCCTCCCCACTCGGATCCGAGTGTTGGGCAGTAAATGTGTTAACGCGGGTGAATCCGCGGGGCACAGCTAGTAAAATATACGACTGCCTACAATGTACCAGTTTGTAATTACTGAACACGATATTGTTACGGAAATCGAACATGGGACTACGATCTTGACACGCAGGGTCACTAAAACCTGGTGTGGAAGCGAACCACATTAAAAGATTTCCATTAGACCTTCTTGATGGATTATTCTTGTAGTTTCCACGCTATTATAAAGATAAAGATGATAAAGATAAAGCCACTCGTTACTTAGATACAAGCCGATAGTAACCAATATTCATCTCACTACCGTTACAATAATGGCCAATAAAATCTCATTGTGCTAATAGTTTTCATATCAATTGTATTAAAGGCGACACACTTCGTTTGATTGATAGTAATGGTATGTAAAAACATCGGTGTGTTGTTCATAAAATATCAATATTCTCATTGGATTGTTGATTTGTTGAGAATTTTAATGACTCATGATGTTTATATTGTTACAGTCTGCGGCAAGTAGACTTGGAGATGATGAAACGATTGCATCGGAAAGTGAATATTGTGGTGGTTATAGCTAAAGCAGACTCGCTCACAGCCATGGAGGTGAAGAGACTCAAGATGCGCATACTCAGTGATTTGGAAGAGCATCAAATACAAGTGAGCACATAGTCTGGTTTATTAGTTTTATTATATACTAGCTGTTGCCCGCAGCTTCGCACACGGAAATTATGTTTTAACTTATTCAAACTTTTATCCTGTTTTCCCGGGGAACCTTTTAATTTTCCGGGATGAAAAGTTGTCTAAAATATGACCCAGGGTATCAGTAACAACTTTACCAATTTTCATCTAAATCCGTTCAAGGGTTTTTATGTGATGCCCGGACAGACAAACAGACCGACAGACACTTTGAGTTTTATTATAGTATAGATAGACAACAACAACACCATAATTATAGCGGCTCAAACGGTAGAGCGCGGGTTGAGGATTTAATAATGTTATTTAGTGGTATTATGCTCTAGAATCTAGAGCATAGAACATCTAGAGTCTAGATGTTTGTCGAGAGATAGATATATCTACCTAATACGCTACCTATACAGCTCTACCAAAACATTTTCTACAGAGATGATTAACAGTTTCAAAATATCATTAATTTTAATAACCAGCGAGACATTATTAAAATGTTTAATGTTCTGAAAAACTAAAGAATGTATGTCTGGTCTGTGTACAGAATGTTGATATTTCCGGGATGCAATTGTTGACGTGCTTTCCGGTAAAAATGTCACACCTCTATTTTTATACAACAGCACGCCTTGTGTCATCAACTAATTTGGCCTCAATATATCTTATCTAAGCTGACTCGACTTTAGGTTAAAGGTCTTAGCATGGTTTTGCAAGAGTTCAGTTAACTTTATTATTTGATATACTTACTTAGCTTTTAAAACTAAAATCTAGATAATCAAAAATGTAGAGTCAATCCGTTTTAGATTGCATACGTAAATATTGCAGTTGTTAAGTGTTGTGTCACCAACTTTATGATAAAATTAACATTAAATTTACGTTTTCGAGATAGGTACAAGATAATAAAATTTATTTAGACAAGCCATAACAACTAAAAAAGCACACTAACGTAGTACCTTGTTTTTCAAATTGCCTATGTGTGCCTATTGCAAACAAAACAAACAATAAGACAAGTGATGAATTGTGCTACACCGTGCCGCTCATGAGCCGTGCCGTGGACGATACATGGACGGGCACGGATTTAAAAACCTTACTTACTTAATTTTATCGACACACGGACACGCGGACATCGAGCGTTTATGTTACACCGTGCGACGTCCGCGTCCGAGCCTCGTAAAATGTTAGTGAAATTGCTCGTGCCCGGCACGACTCATGAGCGGCACGTTGAGCATAATTCATCCATAAGTTAACAATAGGACGTAATAGGACGTCAATTTATGTTTTGTTTATGTATGATTTATGTTAATACAATATACATATATGACAGGTATACCAGTTCCCGGAGTGCGACAGCGACGAGGACGAGGAGTTCAAGCAGCAGGACCGCGAGCTGAAGGCGGCGGCGCCCTTCGCGGTGGTGGCCGCCGACACCGTGCTGGAGGTGGGCGGCAAGCGCGTGCGCGGCCGGCAGTACCCCTGGGGGATCGTTGACGGTCAGTGTCTGGCCCGCCGCGCCGCCGCGCAGCCGCGCCGCAGACCAACAAACACTCTCTGCTTCCAATAAATATCTTAAATGCGTATACCTACACTTGTACGCCCGCAATAAGATACACTGTGTCGCGGGTGGCATGGACAACACAAATTAGTGATAACAACCGAACTACTGCCCCTAGACTCCTAAAGGGATGTTACCTATAATACAAGTTGTGTTAGTACTTAGTAGTTGTGAGGAACAACTTCAAATGTATGGAACCCAGGACCCCTCGCTTCACTGGATAAGCTACGGGATCATCAAGAGATTGAGTTTGATTTGTATTTCAGATCCTATAGGAGATTATGCACCTTCTGCGTTATGAGCTCATAAGCATGAGAACTTGACGAAAAACGATGATTGCTGATATTCATTAATAAATTATGCGAAATGGTACTAAGTTTCTACTATCATACGGATCAAATCTACTGCTGTAGTAGTAGCGCTCGCGCGCTCCTACGTCACATACAGAATAATGTTTTGATTAACGGCATGCGCGCCGGTGCAGTATTTATTTATCGCAATAGAAAACCACCTTATTCCGCTGCAAAGCATTAAAGCGAGTTTCTATTCCCGTCCGGGGAGAAACCGTGCAAAAAAATACATAAACGTATTGGTAAATTAATTAAAAAGAAACAAAGGGAGAACCAAAAACCAAACATAAAGACGTTAATTTAGAATTCGGTTCAGAGTCGGAGTCCGGAGATGCTACTGATACTAGTATGGAGTGGTGTAACTCAACGTTGTTTTCTTATTGTCACTACACCTTTTAATTGTTGCTAACCAAAATCATGTATGACTTCGCAACAATTTTGGTATGCAATTATTCGACCTCATCAAAAAGAACAAGTCGCAGATGTTAGAAACAATGCAAAACGCTGATGTAGGTTGCGCTTGTAAGAACGTGTGAATTCAATGTTTACATTGTTGAGAGATTTCTTGGTTTTTGCATTGACAAATCAGGGCAAATTATAAAAATAGGTATATATATATACTGTCGTTTCATTCACACAAGACAAATACGGGTAAAGGTTTATTTAGGTGCTTAACTTAAGTAATGTTATGACATCTATTTTACTGACAAAAGAATTTAACTGAATGTACCTACCATTGAAACTTACAGATTACATTTAAGAGCCCGCTTTCCCAACCAAATTAATAATTAATTGCGTTTACAATAGAAATTACGCCGCGAGGCGTAATGGTTACCATCACAGAACATCTATTAGTAGTAGTAATCAGTAGATGTTCTGTGGTTACCATCCCAGACCGCCGCGCCGCCGCGCCGCGCCGATCCTTTTTCAACGTTCTTGGGATCGATTCCCAGCAAGCCAAAAATTTAAATTATGAGTTTAAATTTCTGTTCTCTAGCCTTTGTGGGTTGTCCATAGCATGACACGTTACCTAGTTTGGGGCTATGAGTGTTGTGTTTAAAAAAAAACTAACGAATACCATTTCATGACCATCACATGATAGATATCATACATACTTATGATATTTTTTTCACTTTAAGTCTTACATTAGAAATCTTGTATAGTATTGAAATAGAATGGTTATAAGCACAAACTTGTTTCCCCTCCCCAGTGGAGAACCCCAGACACTCGGACTTCACGAAGCTGAGGACGATGCTGATCTCCACGCACATGCAGGACCTCAAGGACGTCACTCAGGACGTGCACTACGAAAACTTCCGCGCCCAGTGCATCTCACAAATATCACAACATGCCATGCGGGAACGAGGGTAAATTATATCATATTATAGTGCCATTATATTATTACAAGTAAAAAACTACCTGATCCGGCGAACTTCATATCGCCTAACAATTAATTAATACTTATAGTACTTATTACTTTTATAATTTTGGTAGTTTTAACAAATCAGAGATCATTATATTCCTTCTTCCACTCCCTCTCCCTGTGCCGTTCAATTTTTCACTTCATTTACTACGTAATTTTTCACATTTACAACTTTAAAAGTTTCATCCCCTACTTTCAGTCTTTAGGTTTGTTATAATAAACTTGTCACTTTTAACTTTAATTTTTAACTGTGAACCAATATACTAATTTACACGTTTCTAACTTCAAAATTGACGAAGTTCCATAGAGATTTCATCCCCTAAATTTACCCTTTAAGGGATGATTTTCCAAAAAACAAATATTGCAGTTAACTTTTGTGTCCAACTATCAGCTTATAAATATTCATGTTTTTAACTTCAAAAATGACGAAATGGGGATGTTGACACTAATTATAAATGAATATACCTAAATCTATGTCTAAAATATTAGTGGTAACATTTAAAGGCCTAAACTAAGATTCTTTTATTGAAATCAATCACAATAAATTAAATATAATGAATTTAAAATGTTAAAAATTGTACTCACTGTCACGTGACCTCAAACGCCATTTTGAAAATAATATGACGTCATTGGAACAATTTTATATGGAAATTCAACAAACTTAGCAGGCAGATAGTATTGAATATCGTTTAATGACGTCACGTGACGTTTTTGGTGGGAAATTTGATAATGATTTTTATTTATCAATTTTTGTTTTTAAATTGAAGATTATTATTTTTATAATATTTTTTTCGTGAATATTGAGGTTCTATCTATAAAATAAAATTGAATCCTAAAATTAGTCAACATCCCTATTGCCTACTAAGTTTCATCCCCTAAATTAACCCTTTAAGGGACGATTTTCCGAAAAAAAAGTGTTGAAGTCAACTTTTGTTCATAACTATTTACATAAGAAATCATATTTATGTTATAACTCTAAAACTGACGAAGTTGGTTTGTAAATTTCATATTATCGGTTCGGTAGTTTCTGAAATTTTTTGTTTAATCAGTTGTGTGTTGTTTTTCACAGCTCTTGAAATTATTGTCGCTTATTTTATTCAGCACAGAGTACTTAATCACTATGTTTCCAACTTTATCGATAACGTAAACATAATCTAATTTTTAATATTTATTTGCAGTAAATTGAAGAGAGATTCCATGGGGAACAACAACGAGGTAGTCATAACTGATACAGACAGATTACTACTGCAAAAGGATGAAGAGGTAAATCATATTTAACTAATTCATAATAACTTCTCCAGTAGGTCCTCTTTATTTTGAACTCTTTGTATCATTATATAATGGTCGTATTTATGAAGATCACCTCTCTTCCCACGTCCAAATAGGTAACATTACTAATATGACTAATAGGTTAGATCCTCTCACTGGTCAACCGTCAAGTGCTCAAATTGAGGGTAATTAAATATTAGACTGCGCGGCACGTGGCGTGTGGGCAGCGAACTACGAGCTGGCTACAATACAATAACGTTTCTTAATCAATTTCTCCATCAGTTGTATGAGCAGTACAGAAGTAGAGAGCAGTACATTTATATTATAAATACAGTAATAGATCCAAACAAGTCTAAAAAAATATTAAAAACTTCATATTTTTTCAGATTCGTCGAATGCAAGATATGCTGACCCAAATGCAAGAGAAACTAAAGGCCTCCGACAAGAAACACGACAGTATTATCGATGTGTAGAGCATAGGGTGTATAGCGTAGCGTTACATTCCCACGACTCGTTTCAATAAAAAACATAAAACCTCTTTAGAAAAATTGAAAGAATTTAGAATTTTAATACATAGGTAGTTACTTATTATATTAGATATCGATTGTTCCCCGGAGGAAGAACTGAACTCAAATAGTTGTTAATATTTTAAATAAGAACATTATACCAATAATTATCCGAAGCAACTTCCACGTGAACGAGTATATTCATAAGTATTATGTACATACTTTCAATTCTAACGAAGTAGGTACGCGAGTGAAATTACTTTGTAATATGATAATTATATTGATTAACATAAAAATAAGTTAATGTTCATTAATAATTAATTTTTAGGTACCAAAGTGTTTAATTGTTCTTTATTTAATTATTTATTTATTCATTATATAAATAATTGCCACATTTTTTTTATTTGAACAGAGAATACCTACTTTGCGGTGCAGTCAAGTTGATGTTGTTTAGTTACTACAAAAAGACTTGCAGATGTTGAATAATTTTCTCATGTTATAAATTATAGTAAAATAATTGATTGTCATACTTTAAAAATATGTAATAACAACTGAACTGACTACCTCATACATGAAGGTTTCAAGTATATAAGTATTGTTACTCATAGTTATCTAGTACTCTTCGTTAATACTTGCTCACATTATTATAATCTAAAAAAAACATGTTTACAGTAGCGTGATTACTATAGTACTTATCAGTAGGATCAGTTCAACTTGACGGTACCATTATTATCCGGTTACCGTACGCAATACCTAATCTTCACTCTGGGGCCTAGCTCTAGGCTATTAGTTCTAGGCACACCTTAGTAGTCGAAATGTTTATTACGGCTCATAAAACATTTCAGAGTAAATTATAATATTTTAAACATTAGTGATAGGTAGCCGATTCACAAGTTCAACTTTAGTTGTTATCACTCGTAAGTTTTAGAACGATTTATGATGCTATTGTTAATTAGGAAAAGTTTTGGATAGAGAAATTTAGAAATAAACCTAATAGGAATATAGGGCGGTACGGCGTAACAAACTAATGTTCCATTTGTGCTCAATTAATAAATTTTATGGCAATACTGACAATGAAATCGTTTCCCGTTCGAATCGAAGTCGATAATTGGTAATGAAGTACTAAATAAATAATATTACAATGAATTCATACGATTTAATTAGTTTCGCGCGTACTAATTTTAGCACCCGCTGATTTAAAAAGTAAATAATATATCGTTAGGCATGAGAGTAAAAATGACGCTAAACTAGCAAATGCGTCTATAAAACGAACTCTGCAATATTTTTAACTAACTTTAAACCAAGTAAAACCTAGTAAAATTTTAAAGAAATCCCATTAGGTATAATATGGACAACTAATATTTTATTTAAAAAAAGAAGTATTTTAAGCTATAAAAACGGTTATGAAATATGTATGTATGATGTGTATTTTTATATATTGTTCTATGTTTCTGTCGGACGCGGTAATAGTTTCAAGAAAAGAATTAGTTCTAGCAGGAGCAGATATATTTTTTTTATCTGATGAAGGCTCCATCGGCATATTAAATGGAAAACATTATTATCATACTAGGTTACTAAACAGATGTATTACTTTTTATTGGTTATATAATATTTCCTGATCATTTCCACTTACGTCGCGTTGCTACAATAGTGTGGAGCGGCGTTCATTTTTAAACTAGATGATCTCTAGGTACACTAGATTACCAAGTCAATAACTAGTCCGATACCATTGAAGTACTATTACTAGCGTTTAGAACAGACACCCCGAACACCATGTATGTCCCAATGCATTGGCGCCACGTGGCTTCAATCTTCAATGGGTTCGTTCGATTTTGAAAGGAGAACCGGGGCTCAATTTTGAAAATAGAACCTCCCGGGCGGGGCACACATTTTGTTCGAGATGTCTGTTCTATGACATTATACTTCAATATCCGATACAAACCTATCCAATCAAATAATATCATTGTATCCAATAGGTAAAGAAGCACCTTGAGTATCTTATTGCAATTTAAAGATATAGATAAAGATAAGTAGAAACCACGACGCACTACACTGCTGAAACACAAAGATACTAATTATTTTATAAATGATCAAAAATGCCATACAAAATGTACGGAAACGCACGACGTTTTTCAGTTAACTTAATTTATAAATATTTTTCAGCCAACAATGACGAATTTTAATCGAATTGTACCTACTCGTATTCTTACTATCCTACTAATATCTTATTATAAATGTGAAAGTTTATGGGGATGTATGGATGCTTGTGTTCCTCTTTAGTCTTTCTCGCGTAAACTACCTACTGAATGGATTTTCATGAAATCGCCCGCTCAGTGGAAAAAAGGCATAAGAAGAAAATTGCAATTTTACAGGACAGCAAAAAAAGTGTTAGTTAAAATATCAGTAAGTAGTCTAAGGAATTTACGATTATTACATTACGATTTCTTGCACAAAACCGTCAAGATTTATGATAAAAATTAAAAAAAAATGAGCATATGCAGCTTTTGTCCCTCTTTCCAATCATATTAATAACTAAACTTCAACTTAAAACGACTTATGCTTTATTCCACTGAGGGTGCGAAATGTACCGCACAGGTAGACAATGATCTGGAATAATTTAAGGTACTTATTATACCGGAAAACGCCTGCAGACCGCTAGTGTAAGTACTATACTGAATAGAACAGACATAGATTTGATTACTTATGTTGAGTGTAGAAGGAAACTTCAGAAAGTATGTTACTCGCAAATACCAAAGCGAATACAGCAATGTACGAGTAATAAATCAAGCCTAGTGTAACCACGCGGCTATTTCCATAACCAAAGAAGATAAAAGAAGAAATATGAAAAATTTTCAGGCTGCCTGAAATCTTATGTAAAAAGCTAAACGACGTCAACCAAGATCATGACAATCATCTCCTCCATTAATTTATTTTGTAATTTATACTATAATAATATGTTTGTTTGTCTGTCTGTTTGTCTGTCCGGGCATCACATAAAAACCCTTGAAAGGATTTCGATGAAAATTGGTAAAAATGTTACTGATACCCTGGGTCAGATTTTAGACAAATTTTCATCCCGGAAAATTAAAAGGTTTCTCGGGAAAACAGGATAAAAGTTTGAATAAGTGAAAACATAATTTCCGTACGCAAAGCTGCGGGCAACAGCTAGTTATTTATAAGTAGTCTGGTGATGATCTGTCTTACTTTTAATTTTTATGCTGCGTTCGTCTTTATAATGTGCGAAGTGTTAAATTAATATTTCTATTACCTAAGGCAATAATAATTAAGTTTTAACGTTTTATTGACTGATTAAACCGATTAATTTCACAATTATTCAATACAAAAGATCATACCAAAGTTATATGTACATTTGATATTGATATTTATTAAATTGATACTTTATATAATATATTTTAACGAGTTTTATTTGTGATATCTTACTTTTCTTAATTATTATGGTTGGATTAAAATATCTGTATGGGATGCATCCGATATCGATACCGAAATATTGGCATCATCGTTGGTTTTTGGATATATCGGAATCGGCGATCTGATTTCGAAACAAGCGTTTCCTCATTATCCGATCCCATATCGGTATAGGGCGTCGATACGATATCGGGGCAAGTAAAATGTATAAAAATATAATATATGTACATGCCTTTCACATTATCCGCCCCGATATCGGATATCGGAGCAGACACTGATATGTTGGTGGCACCATCGTACGCCCGTGAGCTGTCGGATGATAATGTTTGTATGTGAAACTTTTCAGGTGCATCTTGTAGCTTGCTAAAAGGAGTATAAAATGCTCCCTCTAAATATCTAGCTTGCACATTGGGATGCATCTAATAATGTCTGTGGACAGATCTTTTTTTGCGTCTCAAATATAATAATTACAGCAAGTAAAGTTTTCTATTTTAGCATGTACATACTATTATGTCTTCTGTGATTATAGTCTGCCATAAAGAGAAATTGGTCGAATCGGAATGATTTCATGGGAAATATGTGAGTTACATAATGTGACGGTATCAAAATAAATGATTTTCGATGTCGGGTATCGGCTACCGGTGTCCAACAACGATATCGGAACGGATAATGAGGAAACGCTCTAAGGAGAGACAATATACAAGCATGATTGTAAATAAAAGTGAACAGGGATGTAAGTACTACACTGCGGATTCCATCTGACCATCCAATTTCGAAACATAAAAGAAGCAACTGCCTAATATGATTGTAAAGGTGAGCAGTGATATATTTCTAGCAATCTTGATGCAGCATATTTAAATACTGGCCCCAATCCCAATACAGGTGTCACCAGAGACAACTAATATTATTCTCAATACAATTATTAATTATTAAGTATTTACTGGTATTATTATATTTCTATGATCAAATCCTGGCACGCACCTCTAATTTTCTAAATTATTATGCGCATATTATTAATAATTATCACTTGCTTCGGTGAATGAAAACATCGTGTGGAAACCTGCACACTGGAGAGTTCTCAAAGGTGTGTGAAGTCTACCAATCCGCACTTGGCCAGCGTGGTAGCCTATGGCTTACGAGTATACCCCTCACATTGTGAGAGGAGACCCCGAGCCCAGCAGTGGGACAATAATTATGGGTTGTCGCTTTGCTTTTTTATATTTCTATGAAGCCTGCATGGCTACCACCTTGCTTAAGCCGCCAAACGATCGTCGGATTCCGGCTTGGGGCTTCGGAGCGACTTGGTTCTTTCTTGGTCTGCAACGACTCCATCGGCTACGGTGGTCGCTTACGTGGTCAACTCGTTTTTCGACTAGTTTAAAAATCCCAAGGAATTGAAAAAATATTTATATAATTTAAGAAAGGTCGCCTCGCCTACAGCGGCTTTACAGTGGCGCGATTCACGAACACACGAGAGCGTCGCTTTCGACGAAGTTCTTTGCAATACGCGACAGTGGCGATACAGTAGCGATGCAATCGCGGTTACATGGGTGTAGTGTAGTGAAAGTGTCGATCGCGCGACAGTATCACGAAAGTCTGACGAGTGTATCGCTACTGTAGCGCTACAAAAAGTCACAGTGGGCTACTTCCTATACTAAAAACTATTTTTATAGAGAATAAGAACAATCTACCTTTTTTAAATATCATAAAGTGATTTATCACTTCATGCTTTAGCATGACTTGGAAATCCTGATTTTATAACTGGAAATTCTGTTTTTAATGTAATTTAAATTATCGTGCAATTATGTATGTTGCCAATGAATAAATTCTATTAGGTGCATAGTGTGTTGTGTCTAAATAATATATTTTAAAGGGTAATAACTAATAATAATAATATGCAAAAATGTTTTAAATAAAATATAATTGTATAAGTTTTGTGTCCTATTCTTAAGCAAAATGTAAGTGACTCCAACAGATTATATTATAATTGTTTGTTATGTTTTACAGAGGGATTTCTTCTAGCTGCTGGATCATGTCTGGAGCTTCCCTCTAAGTGGTTCTTAAATTGCAATGTTGTAGAGATACTAAAAACATACACAATATGCTATATTGTAAAAAAGGTACCTTTCCATTGCAGCAGGGCCATAATGTAGCCAAGATTTTGGTTTGGCATCAAAGTCTTTTAAGTAACATTGATCATATAAAATGGTGTTCTAAATGATTGTAAGGAAAAGGTCCTTCATTATTTTTGAGATAATTTCTAACAGCAGCAGTTGGGTGTTGTGCATTTATCCAGTATACAGATGCCAATAATTATTTGGATAAATAAAGTACAAATATGTTTAACTGAAAATAAATCTGGACTATCTCTTTTGATCTCCTAGATCTTCGATGTTGTCCTCATCAATCTGAAAAAAAATGATAATTTTATGTTTTATACCTGCATTCAAATATAAAATATTGGATTTGATAAAGCACTTTATACATTGAACAGATTACTAAACACTGAAGCATAGAATATTATGTATAATATTTGGCTTCAACCCATTCACTACATTGTAGGTTCAGACCTCATATCTAAAGAAACCTCCACAATGCTCTAGTTTGGACTAGTATACTCCCTTCTGGGTTAGTGGACAACTCAAGTGTCTGAAACTTTAATGCTGTATGAACACCCTAACATGGGCATATAATTGTAAAAACCAGGTTCAATGGTAAATGATGCCCTCTGAAGGGCAAAAGGACAAGAATTTTGGCCACCAACCACCCATCCAGCTAATAAACAAGCCCTCAGTAGCTTAATGTCAACCACTTTAAGCACATCAAAATGTATGTGTAAACTACAAGAGCTTCTTGTAGGAGATAATTTTTTCTTGAATTTTAGTATTGTGTTAGCTTTAAAAGTTGATATTGCAATAATTATAATTCAAATTTTGCATTTCAACCCTAAACCTAAAATCTGACATGGAAGCACTGAGGCTTAATGCGGGTACAACTTGTAGGCTGCGGGCACGGGATTTGCGGCGAGCGGCGCGATGGCGGTTGCGGCGCGGCGCGATTTGAAGCGATGGAATCAACAGTATGGCGTACTATGGGACCGGGCACGAGACCCGCAATTTCGAGCGGCGCGATGCGCGATGCACGGGCGGTGCGGGGCGATGCGCGGCGGCGCGGAAGAGATGGGAACAAACTTGATTGATAGTACATATAATTGTATTGAATTATAATTAATTAAGTAATGGAAATTCATAATGAAGAACTTATTTTGTGTATTTCATCAAAAGCTGCTATATGGGACAGTAAAAACTTGCACCATGTAAATATTCTCTAAATATTCTCCAAAATATAATCAAAATGTACTCATTCTCGTATAGTTTTAATATTTTTTGAATGACAATTTTCTACTTTTTATAACTATGTAATTATAAAGAGTAGAAAATTAGCCTAAATTACTTCTTCCTTTATTTATTGGATGAACACCATTTCTTGGTAATAATAATTCAGCTCTCATCAGGATACTACGCTCCAATAATTCTCTCCGACGTAAACTCATGTTTTTCACAACGATGTTTGGCACAAAATGAAACATGTAGGTACCTCCATTTGTATGAAAACCAAGCATCACTTTTTTCCGAAAGTTACTTTACGCCATCGCTTCAACAATAAAAGTATAAATAAACAGATTATAATATTATCATTCTTCACAACACTACTTTGGCGCGATTGAACGACCGTTTTCTCGTGCCCCGCAAGACACCGCTGCTAATCGCCCCGCGCCGCAACCGCCATCGCGCCGCTCGTCGCAGATCTCGTGCCCGCAGCCGTAAAGGCAGGGTTGTTTTATGTGAGTATTAAATTAAGAAAGTATGTATGTCATTACCTCAGGCCACTTCTCTGGTATAACATCGAATAGGTCATCTTTTACATCACCTTGAATGACTATTTCATCGTCGCCTGTGACCGAAGAGCCACATGCAAACTTTGTGCCAAAAAATTTTGCTGCCACCTTAAGATCAATATCTGAAAGTTACAATAAAAACCAATACAACACATTACTGACGACAAGATTAAAGTCATTATAGGCTTGACTTACTAACCAAAGGTGCTTAGCCCAGAAACGACGGTAACTGATTTCTTTTTTCCACGGGGAGCGCGAGAGACTTGTACTAATTTGGGTACATCTTCCTTCTTTTTTGATTTAAGCATCCCCTTGCCACCTCGCTTTTGCCTTTTTTTTTCTTCCTCACCACCAGCATTTTCATCTTCGTCTGTAACGAGTCAATAAAACACGGAAATAGATAAATAAGATGATATAAAAAGTAAATAAGGACTGTAAATAAAACGTTAACCTAAAATAATTGTCTTACCGATTTTTACTTTTTCGAACTCAGTCGGCAAATTCTTCTCTAACCATTGTTTACATTTATCATATTCTGGATAATATTCACAATATTCTATTGGCATTGTACAATTGCCACAATACAATACTTTTAATGGATACGTAACTCCTTCTCGAGGACCCATTGTAAGATCTCGGTCGGCCATAATTTTATTTTTATACCCTATGTAGTATGTACAATATTTTTGCTTGAGGTCATCAACTTCCTTTCGGCAAAATGTAATTCAACGTTAAGTCTATAACTCAACAGCAACATGAAATAAAAAAATCAAATTCATCTCACGGCACGATTACTTTTCTTTTACTCGCTCGATTTTTCATTTGTCATTAGTGTCAAATGTCAATCAATTGAATCAATCGTCAACGTCAAACACTCAAATATATCAGAGTTGCCATTTTATTACATTTTATAATAAAATGCTCTATGGTAATTGGATGGGCGCGGCGCGGCGCGGACACAGAGAAAAGCACACGTTCAAAGTATTATGCATGCCATCTGAACTTTGGCTATTGATGGCAATCGGTGTACATTATAATCCGCGCGTACGCAATACGAAGGAACCTTGTCGCAATAACAGCTTCGTGAAGTCACACAACACAAAAACTACAGTCAGCAAACGCCAAACGCAATTCTAAATAAATAAATTAGTTTAATATGGAACTGTCTTTTCAGTTTTGATGATTGTAGAAACTATTGAATAAAAAGTCGAACTGCCTCCAAACTTGAAAAAGTTCAATTTTGAAGGCACTTTGACTTTTTATTAAAAGTTTTTATTTTTCAATTTTTAATTTCAGTTTTTTAGTATATATGTATAATTTTGAAAGAATTTTCTTTCAACTCATAACCGTTCAAGAGTTGTATCTTCCATCATCAGATTATCTACGTGAGATAATAATTATTACTAGAAAACATTTTGAAGAACGTTATCAAATAAGAACAATATAATTGGTCTAAGTATGGAAACCCTAAAATTATGAAAAACAACCTCAATCCAACCAATCGCTCAAAAAAATTGGTCATACAATTTAACGTCATTCGTCTTCAGGTACATCTCTACGAAGATTGGTATCTAGTTAAACTATAATATCCATGGGAAAGCTAACTGGATGAGTAATTTTGTAGACTTGTACCTGTGGACGGATGACGTCATAACCGGATGACCATTTTCTATTGTGTCCATGGTATCTATAGTCCCAGGATATATCATTCGATTATGATTTTTATAATGATATAAAAACATCTAAGATGAATATTATAAGTAACGTAATTGTGTGGTAGTTTGCAACACTGCGCCAAAAAGTTAATGCAATTTTTCAGTGTGGTGATTCCGGTCATCGGGAATTTGTGAAGACTGTGGTCGTCATTTTTGTTTGTGTTGCTTAAAATGTGATGTTTTACTGCTGTCAATTATCAGTGAGAAAATTACAATAAAACAATAATTGCAATATTTTAAATTCAGTGATTTTGAAGAAATTATAATAAAATGTATTGTTTCAATATTATAATTTTTTACCACGAGAAAAGTACCAATAAAAAACATTTTGAAGAACCATATCAAAATAGGACATAATTTTTCTAAGTGTGGATACCCTACAATTATGAAGGACAACCCAATCCAGACTGTGATTGGTCGAATAGTCCTTAAGATCATCGTCATCGAACTATTCTCTGCTTCAGGTACCTCTACAAGGTCAGCAATCCAGATAATGTAATATATCCATGGAGCAAGGGATGTTCTAGCTAGTCTACGGAATATCATTGCCAACCTCTATCACCTAAAATAAAGTTAAGTCTTTGTAACACTGTCTGAAATATTTACTGTGGCAACATTATTCTTATTTCGCAAAATCAAGCACAACACCAACACAACACGAAATAAAATCACTTTTGTACATTTTGCGTTCATTGTATGTTGTCTTCATAAAAATAAAGTAATGCTAAGTTAGTGAGTAATTTCTAGTTCGGTAAAGTGTATATGAGGACTTACAGGAAGTGATTTGGAGCTCACAATCATAATGTAGCGCGTAATCAAGTTCCCAGAGCGAGTTTTCCCAAATTATAGTATTGATCTTTTGTCTCGACTAAGCAGTGAAAAAAATTAAAACTCAAAATGTCTGTGGTTAAAGGGAAATTAGTGAAAATGGAAGTTATCCAAGTGGGAGAATATGAATTTACCAAACAGGATATTATTGGACATGGTGCTTTTGCCATGGTGTACAAAGGAAGGAAGAGAAAGGTAGGTTTATTTGGTTTAGTTCGCCCCTTTTGTTTGTTATTCTCGCTTGGTGAAGACATTTGTTTATGTTTACATCTTAAACCGTGAAGATGTCTTATCGCTGTGGAGATTAATAAATATATAACGCTACTTGCAGGTTACATTCCTATTCCAATTAGAATTTACTTCAATTACTTGAACAACGTCATTATTTGACTCGTTAGTTGCTTTTTTAAGCTTCAGAATATAAAATAAATTAAATAGAAAATAATATAATTAAATAGAAAAATTTAAGGGGAACCTTACTCTTTGTTTCACACAACAATATTAACAATTTAAAATTAATATTAAAAATTCACAACTAAATACATATTTTTTATATCATAGTAATTGTGGTCATTTATAATTTTACTATAGCCATTAGTGACAACTATAATGAAATATTATTTTTATAAAAATAATTCAACTAAATAAAAGCTAGCTTAAATTAATTGCAGTACCACACCTCGTAATTGATAGAATCTATGTATATTCTGGCATCAATCTGCATTCTAGCAGCATAGTGCAATAATTGTTTTTGGTCCAGTTTTATTTACATATTAACCTCCAATCCTAAAATGTTTTTAAACAAAATCATTAATCGTACTGAAGATTGTGGATATCAATAATTTAATGTTCTTCAGTATGATTATTTACTATACAATATTCCTTTAGTTACCATACTACATAGTTAAAACACTAAAACTTAGATAATTATGATATGTATATAGTATCATACTACAATTTATAAATGAAACTTAGTTATTACTGTATTATAACATTTATTTTCTTAAAATAACAACAATAAGCAATATTTTTAAATTATTTATAAAAGACCTTTATTACTTACAAAGTTATACAACATTGGTCCCCAATCACTTTGAATAGAATCAAACCAGAACAATTCTTTATGTAGTTTTAAAATTGTTCTGCTCCATTAATTTGATTACAATTTACTGCATTGTAGGAAATACTGTATGTTTGACATTGAATTATTTACAGAGATTGTGTTATTCATTCTCCCCATATTAAAACTACAGTAGAATCCGTTTATTATGACTCCGCCTAGATTGACCAACCGCCTATTATGACGTAATACACAACGAAGTTTGGTTTTCATATAAAATTCTTTGTAACAAAGTCAGATATAATGACTTCGCTTACAGTGACATGTCGCTTATTATGACCCATTTTTAATAAATTTAGTCCGTTTAGTGACCGACATGATTCTTTACACCTTCGGCAAGTGGCTTGTATTTGTTTTGATTCTCAAAAAATGAAAAATATACATACATACATGCATGTATTATGTGCAATTTTTATTTTTATTGAATATGCTATCTTTCTTTATTAAAATAAGTATTTATTTACCTAAAAAAAGAAAGTTGGCTTTTTTTTCACAAAAATGCTTTGTATGAAGTCCGCTTAGTATGACGTGTTTTTCAATTCCCTTCGAAGTCATTAGAAACGGATTCCACTGTATTCTCACTATACTAAGTATCCAGGTTTCTTTAATGGAAAAATTTCCAATAATATAAGGAAACAACTACTACATATTGTGTGCATTTTTAAGTTCATAGCTGTGAATAACACAAACAATAGTTTTTGAAAAGTCAAACATCCTGAAGGTTGACTGTTAGGGAATGCTACTTAGCATTAAGTCCGGCCATTGTACCACTTTTCCTTGGTTCAATAAAGATTAAATAAATAAATAGTTCTTCAACAAAAATAATTGTGGTAACATTTACAGCTTCTATTACATTTCTAAGCATACCTATGAAGATAATGTTATCCTTATCTATTAAATCTGTTCTTAATATACAATGAAGAGTAAATATAAGAAAGACCTTGAACTTTGCCAAATTAAAAATTATACTGTTTGCATGATTTAAACATTTTTCATATTTAAACTTAAAACATCTGACCCTGTTTGTGACCTTCAAAGCTTGAAAAAATATATAATAATATCCTATTATATTAATTTTCTCTATCTTTATAAAATGTGCACATATTATACAGTATTTAAAGTTGTTATTTTACAGTTAAATATGTATTTCATTCTGTATGTAACTTTATTGCCCATGTCTACTTAAAATTCATGTAATTAAGAAAAAAACTATTTACAAAATCCCCAAAAGAGAGGGTATAGGAGGGTTATAGGGTATAGGAATAAAACAAGTTAAAATTTACAAAGTTAACCAAAGTTTACAAAGTTAACCTTGCTTATCTTCCAGAGTCTGAAGAGATCTATAGATTTCATGTCTATGTTACTATTATTATTTATCACTGTTACACTATTATTATTTATTTTATTATTTGTCTATATTGGTCATATTTGGCTTTACTTTGAGAGCTTGAAACCATTGTACCAGGGTATCAATGGTATCAAATCTCTAATATATTTGTTACACAAGGATATATTACTCCCAGGCTTTTCTTTGGAATTCACTGCCATTAGACATCCATCCATAATTGTTATACCAAAATCGAAAATTTATTTTCTCCTAATGACTCCTAATAATACTTAGCTTACTTTATAAGATTTGCAATATTACAATATACAGGCAAGTTGTAAACCCAAACACTGCACTTTTTATCAATAATGTGAGGAAGTAAATAAAACTTGTAATAAAATTATTCTTCATTATTTTCAAGTTAATGTCTGAAATATGACTCTTAAGTCATAAGTCAATTGATCAAGTGTCTGTATTATTTATATTGTCTATAAATGACACACAAGATTAAATAGGGCATAAAGAATCATCTGCTCAAAGCATGCAAGATAGCTTGATGACCAACAAAATTGATGCAATACAGATCCATATAAAGTAAACTAGCTTCTGTCCAATGGCCAAATGGGTTGAATTTGAATTAATAAATGAATAGGATAAAAATTTAAATTAAAAAACTTGCGTGCCACCTACTGATAACTTATTACCAAAAACAAAGGTTTTTTGAATTATCCATTGAGAAGTTACATGTTTTGTCTTCAAAAGTATCTGACTCTAGGGCTATCAATGATGGACTGTAGGTTAGGTTATGGTTGTCTGATTTTACATATTTACAAGAAAAATATGGACCCCGTCGACGAGGGGTTCCGTCGACATCTGTGACGTAGCCTTATTATGGCGTTACTAGAGTAGATTAAGTTACATATTTGTGACCGATACAACAGTTGATTGTACCTTTTTGTCATTTCTTGCGTTTAATTTTGAATATAGAGCCATATTTTAGTACTGAGGTCAGATAAGTTATTTTCCATTTTCTCGGAAAGCAGCGACAGAGACATTCGGAAACCTGTTTGTGAATCAAAAACCCCTAAATTCTCCTTAAAAATGCATATAATGTAATTTTGCAATTGTAATGATTTTTGTCATTTTTTTCTAAAATTGGTGGATCTGTAGTGTCTCCCTAAACGGGGGTCGAAATTTTACATCTTCCTCTACCACCTGTCATTAATTCAGACTAGTTTAACACAAATATTGAGCAGTTTTGACATATTTAACCGCAAATTATATTTTACAAAAAAATTCATAACTATACTTTTCCTGGACGTAAAAATTGTAGTTGGGGGTTAGCTCCCACTTACCTCCCCCTTCCACCCCCTCCCTCCCAACCCCAAACGCGGGTACCTTAGATGTATAGTTTTACCGGTTTTGCAATTTCAATGTTACCAGAATCAAATATTATTAAATACGGTTCAATTGATACCATCCATGGAGAAGTTACACATTTTACCTCAGTATAAAAAGTATCGTATAGGTACTTTAATCCTGAGGTAATTTATAAACTATATAGTATAATAGAGAGTTATTAACTATGAGTGAGCAGAATTTTGTCCATATCCATTCAACAGTTTTCGTCATTACTTCACAAACAATAATCAAGTAACCTTTTTGACACTTACGGTCACATACCTAAAAAAATAATTGAATAAAGGAACAAAAATATTTAAAAAGCCGTATTACTAGTGACAAGTATTTATTAAAAAATAAATATTAATATATTTTGTTACTTTATTATACATACTACCTAACTTATTTGGAAACTCAACAATACTAGAAACAAGGGTGAAATATAAAGATAACAGTACAGACGTCATTGAGGTACTTGTATTTTGAGGGCTCATGTTTCTTTGGGTCGCGGGATCAGTTTCAAAGCATTGTGTGGGATCGGAGTTGCGGGGCAAGTCGACACCGCACAATACGTCACGCACCGTGCTTTCCAAGGGCGTTGGGCACGTGTCATGCACACCGCTAAATATCTAAGTATACAAACACAGTAGGAGAAGCGCGAGTGGAATCCGTGAGCGGATCTCGTAAAACCTTTTGTGTATCGCTGAGAAACTGAGAGGCTGAGACACACAAACCCGCTATGACTTATGAGACGAGCGGGTATTTCCGGCAATGCAGTCTGGTACCGACATGACATTCATTCTGCCACGTCCACAGATCATTTAAAAAAGCCATGTTCACTTTATTCTGACCCAACGAATAAATAATTAATTATTGTGTTCATTGTCGCTCCCAGTGTGTACAGTACCAGTACCTCTGTGTCTCCCTATTCCCCAATCCAGCTGTTATAGATTCGACTTCAGATTACTAAAAGCTCTATTACGGGCGAAATATTACGTCGCTCCTCGCTCGGCTCTGAATTCTGATGCGTCATGTCATGTCACTATGATTCCGATTCCCTGTCGATAATATTATAGGCATGATGACAGATTTTGAAATACTATTCTATATTGCTGTGAAATAAAGGGTTACAGGTTAAGTCGAGCTAGATAAATTAAGGACGTTGTTAATCAGGTCGTTACTGATGCATTTGACGACCCGTGTGGCGCAATGGTTACCATGCCGGATCGCCGCGCTAAGGGTACTGGGTTCGATTCCCAGCGAGGCAGAAAGAATGATGAATTTGAATTTCTGTTCTCGGTCTGGGTGTGAATGTCCTTGTCTTGTGTGTTGTCCATGGCACCCACGACACAGGAAATCCTAGTGTGGGGCTATGAGTGTGAAGCGTTATTATTATTATTTGACCCTAATATGTGCTATCCAAAAGTTAACGATTTTCGAGATATTTGACTTTTAACCGAACCAACAAGGTTCGGTAGGATGACTACATCCATGGCACTTCTTTGGTAACTTTGGTAACTTAAATAATTCCATGACCACTAACCTTAAATCTCATGTTTATTACGTCGAAAAACTTCACCATAAAATCCACAGATTTAATATATTGTTATATCTATGATGATATTGCTGTAAAAAAAAGAACTACCAATAAATGTTTCTTTATTAGTAATTATTATTCTATCAACAACATAAGAAGGTAGATAGTGTACAGTTACATATCATCAGGTTCTCATTGTTAACATTGTATTAATATACAATAAATCTGAAATATTAAATTAACTTTCCCGTTAATAGTAATGTACTAAGGCAGTGACTGATTTACTTCTCTTTAGCACCTAAATATAAATTATAATCTATTGTTTACATTGTGATATGCATATAATTTTATGATGTCGTCGTTATAAATTAAAAACAATAGAGTTTTCGAGTGACTCAAATATTCATGAGCAGAGCTCTTCTATGTTGAGACTAATATTTATGTTGAATATATTATGCCCTTACCATAGTATTGAAAGGCCGAAAGCGCATTGGCAACGCTCCGAGTCGAGTGACGCAACAGTAAGCGACAGTTGCCACTCCCATCCAGGTGCGCGAAAAGCGTTGTAAGCGTGATCGCTTCCCTTTTACACACGTTGTGTTTTTAGCGCGACATGGTATTGTGCCGCTATAGCTAGGGAATTAAATCGTTTCAAAACTGTAAAGGTAGATAGTCATAATTTTAATATGTTTAACTATGTAGTCCAGCTAGCAATCCCGAAACAGGCCGTATGATGAAATGAGGTCAAGCGGTAATCGTTGGTCTCATGAGCCTATGGAATGTAGGGCGAGCTAACATTAGCCCGGCATGAACGGCTCGCCAGTCTCCACAGAGCCTGTCCTGAACAAAAGCAAATCAACCCCAAGTTAAAATATCCTTCCAACGAAATGCAGCAACAACATTCGCACTGCGTGGTTAAATTTATGCCTGCCTGCGCTCTATCAATCGCGCCCTCACTACACGGACAATTAATTTAATATTATATTGCACTACAGTGACGTCATCTTAACACCTAGAAACAGTAGAAACATACAAATTGCAAAACTTGTATGTTTATGTTTAGTTAAAGCTTTATTTTAATTAAATTTAGTTTTTCCTACTTTGTACATTTAGTTTTAAATAAAGCACTGTCAGTAAGTAATGAATTGGTAATATAAACAGTAACATAAAAATAAATAATATTTGTCTTCCACCTCGCCGATAGTTGGACAGCGTCCGATTAACCGTATTTGTCATTCTTTGTCTACATCAAGTTCAATATAATACTTAGATACATAATTGCGGTTCGCAGTTTCCATCTGTTCAATGCGTGACATATTCGATATTTCCTAGAACAAAGATGCGGACGATATTTAATGTCATTCCATTTTAAATACAAACACGTAACCACATAAGTGCTCATAATACGTACATAATGCACGTGTGTCGCGGTGAGCGTCACAGCATATAAAATGGATTTCCAGCTTTAATCCATTACTTTCGCCATTATATATTTTATTGCCAGCGGTGCCGGATCGACTACCGGTATATCGAGGTGTTGAAGTGTTTGTACTCATCTGCCACTATGTCTGTTAGAGTACACGACACAGCAACGAACCCCATCCAACTGCAGAGAGATGTCAGACAAGGGGATGTCATATCCAAAACTGTTCACCCGATATGCCGATGATATAGTCATCCTGGCGGGTTCCCGGAAGAATTTGCTACAATTCTCGGGGACTTGAACAGCGCCTCACAACGGGTGGGTCTTAAGATGAACATGGACAAGACAAAAATCATGTCGAATGTCCATGTCACACGGTTGTTGTTGACGGCGCGGCTCTCGAAGTTGTAGACGAATACAATTATCTGGGATAAGTGATCCAGATGAGTAAGTCCAATTTCGAGAAAGAAGTCACTCGTAGGATCCAACTCGGATGGGCTGCGTTTGGGAAACTGCGTCATATCTTGTCGTCCAAAACACTACCTCAGTGCCTGAAGTCCAAGGTGTCCGAGCAGTGCGTGTTGCCAATGATGACATACGGATCCGAGACGTGGTGCTTTACTATTAGCCTAATTCACAAGATCAGATTAGCGGAGTGTTATGCTCGGTATTTCTTTCGTGATCGCATCAGAAATGAGGAAATCCGTAGACGAACAAGGGTAACCGACATAGCTCAAAGAATTAGCCGGCTGAAGTGGCAATGGCAATTTAACTACAAAAGCCCCATTATTACTTAACTGTAAACTGATGGTAATTACTTACGTAAAAAGAGACTCGCCAGCGAATAAAAACAAAGCGTGGATTGGAGAAAGTGTCTTGTCGGCCGTTGGTCGTCATTACCGATACCACAAATTGCAACGCGCACTGAACGTGTTGTTAGCCATTCACTCACAAGTAACAACACAATCATGGAATAATTAATAGACGGTTGGTAAAGAAACTATACTGATATACAGGGTGTCCCAGCACGAAGTGACCGCCCGACGTCTATTGATTATGTGGACAAAACTATCGACAAAAACCATTAAAGTAAAGGTCTTATCGGTTTGGTTTATGTTTTATTAGCTTTTTAATTTTTTTGTTAAAAAACCTGACTGGTTGCACTATTTTCAAAATATTTTTTTTTGTTTTTACATTTATTTTCATTCTGTTTTTTTATTTACTAGCTGTTTTCATAGTTTATCTATTCGAGGTCTAAAATCTACCTAAAATTGAATAGGACATTTTTTACAAAGGAATTAAGTGAAAATTTTTTGAAAAAAATTACCCTTTTTTATTGAATTTCGCAAAAAAGTTGGAAAAATGCCCTATGAATATTATTATTTTATAATTTATTATTAAATAACATAATATTACCTATAAAATCTCATAAAAATGTTTGTAGTTATCTCAGTCATTTACCGAACTACAAACTCTTGAAGTATGCACCCTATCTTCGATAATAATAAGAGGAGACTTTTAAAACCAGGCTAGTGAATCGTTTAAGTATCTTACAATCAAAAATACTTTTGCCCTTTGATAGAATAATTTTAAAGATAAGGAAACAATAAAAACAAATGGAAATTTAAATCATTACTTTAAAAAAAAACAGTAATTCATTCATAACGTTTTCGAAACGACCGCCATTGGCATTAATACAGGCTAAGGCTCAAAATGACATCCTTTGAGTGATTCTTTGCACTTCCAAGAGGTTCGCTCCTATTTTTGTGGCATCAGCATCAATGCTTTGTTTCAATTGAGACCTTGGAGGACCATGCTACTGGACCACCTCTCTCTCTCTTGGTCTCCTGATTTAACCCCTCTTAATTATTATTTTTGGGGCCACATTAAACAAAAAGTGTATGCTGTGCAAATAGCTACGAGAGAACAATTGAAACAGAGGATTGATGCTGCTGCTATAAAAATAGGAGCGAACCTTTTGGAAGTGCAAAGAACCACTCAAAGGATGTAATTTTGAGCCTTAGCCTATATTAATGCCAATGGCAGTCATTTCGAAAACGTTATGAATGAATTCCTGTTTTTTTTTTAAATAAATAACATAAATTTCCATTTGTTTTTATTGTTTCCTGACCTATAAAATTACTCTATCAAAGGGCAAAAGGTATTTTTGATTGTAAGACACTTAAATGATCCACTAGCCTGGTTTTAAAAGTCTACTCTTCTTATTATCGAAGATGGGGTGCATACTTCAAGAGTTTGTAGTTCGGTAAATGACTGAGATAACTACAAACATTTTTATGAGATTTTGTAGGTAATATTATGTTATTTAATAATAAACTATAAAATAATAATATTCATAGGGCATTTTTCCAACTTTTTTGCGAAATTCAATAAAAAAGGGTAATTTTTTTCAAAAAAGTTTTACTTAATTTCTTTGTAAAAAATGTCCTATTCAATTTTAGGTAGATTTTAGACCTCGAATAGATAAACTATGAAAACAGCTAGTAAATAAAAAAAACAGAATGAAAATAAATGTAAAAACAAAAAAAATATTTTGAAAATAGTGCAACAAGTCAGGTTTTTTAACAAAAAAATTAAAAAGCTAATAAAAAATAAACCAAACCGATAAGACCTTTACTTTAATGGTTTTGTTCGATAGTTTTGTCCACATAATCAAAAGACGTCGGGCGGTCACTTCGGGCTGGGACACCCTGTATGTATAATCAATACAAAATAATAATATATAATCTTAATAATATAAATCCGCTACAAACACTGTACTCTAAAGTCTAACTAATAAAACGTTACCATGCGGGATATTTAGGGAAGCATTCGTGTATTTTGTTTTGTTACTGTTTTAGTTCTCAGATCTCTTAGCATCAAAATGTCTTAGGCGCAATTGTCGAGTGTTATTTTTGTTTCAAAAGTTCGTACTTATCTTTTTTTAATAAGCTTTTGTTAGCTTTATACGTATGTTATTACGAGTATGTGCCTATGTAACGGAAACTTTGAACTTGATTTTGACCTCCTTCAAATCGAAATTTATCATATCATACTTATCAAGGATCGATGACAATTCAATATAAAAAAATAGAAATAAAAAAACGCAAAGCACTTAAGTTTAATTTCAAATAAAATAAATAATAGTTTAAAAAACCAAAATACACGCTTTTATAGAAAATCAATTAAAAATTAAGTATAATTAATAATAGTTAAAAAAACTAATAAAATTGACAAGTGCGAGTTAAACTCGCTTGGAGAGGGTTCCGTACGTTGATTATGTATTTACCATAATTTTTTATGTTATTTATTTTTGCCGTTTTTTAAGACCATAGACTTCTCGTAGGTTTCCTGTAATATTTAAATAAAGAACTATTTACTATATTTTTTTCAAAATTCTAGCGTCAGTAGTTTCGGAGATAAGGAGGGGATGGTCAATTATTGGCTTTAGTTTTCGTACTTACTTGAATAATTTTAAAACTATCCATTGTAGAACTATTACAAAAATATATTTGAGGTCCTTATAACAAGCCCTTTCATTTGACATACCACACGATACGGTTTGCAAAACAGTTTTTGTTGAATTTTGATTTCATTACATTTTTTTTTCAAAATTCAATTGTTTGCTTTATACCTTCGTTCTTTAATCCTTCTACTCATATCTGTCAATAAAATATTTATAACTATTGATACCATGCACCCCACGCTTTTACTATTATTAATTTTTTTACCTGTCGAAGTAGGAATAAGTACACTGTAAATTCGATGTAAATCGGATAAAAATGCAATATGTCTAATTATGACATAGAGGTACTCTGAAATAAAACTATGCAATGAGTTCGGTCTCGTTAGACACGTCTTAAGAGTTTTTTGGTATTGATGTGATATTCACGATAAAAGCGAATTTTAGTTTTTCAAACTAATAATATTTTGTGTATTAAATAGATCAATGCTAACAGTTAGCGCTGGAAACTTTTAATTTCTTCACAGTGTCATCCCATCACTGGGATCGTTGCACTCTTTCCTCCATTCAACCTAATCGTTCATTAACTCGTTAGTCATTCTGAATTTGCTCTTCATACACAATCCTTTTTAGGATTCCGAAGGAAAATCGAAACTCTTCTAGTTTCGTCGTGTCCGTCCGCCTGTCCGTCTGTCCGAAGCAAAGCGCCGAGACCCTTAATGCTAGAAAGCTGTAATTTGGCATGGATATTTATATATTTATTAAAACTCCAAAATCGTAAAATAAAATATTGAAAAACATTTTTTTCAGGACACTACAGGTAACGTGAGGATGATATTTTATTCTTCGCGTACCCTATAATGTGTGGCTCCGAATAAAGTGGGTGGTATCGTTGAAAAGGTCTTTTAAAATATCATGGGTCTTCTAACGCCCCAACTCGAGAGTCACTAACGTTTATAAAACGTTTTGAATTTGTTATTGCTGTATTTGAAGAATCAATATAGTGACTTAATAACCAGACCATAACTAATAACTGATACATAATATCACTAAATTAATATTAATAAATCTTAATATATTTTTTAAGCGTGCGACACACTTCATTAGTTTTTAATTGGGCTGCTTTGAACAATTGTTTGATCAAACGTGTGTTGATAAAATATTAATTAAGATAACATATTTCTTATTATAAAACATATTACAGCGTATGTTTGTGCATGTGTTTTTAACTTTTCATCTTGTGTCACACTATTAATTTCGCGACTTATTCTGAAGATAATATACGCTCATCATTTATGTATGAATTCTCATAAATGCATGATAATTATGTGCATACATGAAAATAATGATACGTGAAATACCAATTGTAATAAATGGTTGTATTAATATGTAGATGATGGCAATTTAAAAAGATTATTAGCAAGTCTAGTCGCGTTTCACGATGGGGTTCATTCTGAGGCCTGTTATCATCTCTTCAACTCTGTTATCATCACTTAAACTAAATAATGCATTAGTCAGTGTTTCATTAGCATTATAGAAAATAGCATTTTGTTTGAAAATAAACCCATTGTTTGGCAATGATCTGTTTGTAGTGCTTTCAACGCAATAGTTTTGTGACTTTAGTGCCAACATAAAATATGATGCAATTTTGAGGTCTATTAATTATATTACTGACGAAACTTTTTCAAGAATGACGTTGATTGTAATGCCCTGGTCTCACCGTGCAATAAAACAATTGAAGATTAATATCTCTAGACCTTGTTAATTTTAATTAATTCTTCAAAAAGCAATTTAAAATCTTTATTGTTTACTTTGTTTGTACGTAAAAATATCAGTAAATCTACCATAAGTGACATGATCAGGCCTAGCCAGGGTGGTTAGGGTCATATAAATTGAGATTCATTCCGGTCTTTATTCAAAATTCAAATGATTAATTAAGCCAGAAGAGTTGCTATTAACCCAAACCGTTATTTCCTTTTTCATTTACAAGACACTTATTTTTATGCTTTCCCTTCATAAGGCACTGGATTTAAAATATGGTGGTGTCTATATATGTCTGGTTTAAAAAAAACTAGCTAAACTTAACTAACACATTTAAATGCATGCATAGAACGCTTAAAAGTATCTTTTTTAAATATAGGTGTGTAATTTTAAATTACAATCATGAAATAATTTGACCATCTGAAGGAGTATTTTATAGGGTCTGATATTATGATGTTTTGATTGCCAAATCATTAACAAATTCAATTATTACAAGCCACAAAAATTTATACCATACCTAGATAAATAATAATTTTAGAAAAACGTCTGCACAGCAACATAAGGTGAAGCTTAACGCTTTAACAACACCTTAATAATTATTTCAACAAAAAACGTGTCTGTACTGTAGGTGTGTTATTTAAATTATTTTCTTGAGACGTCGCGTTGCCGCGTTGTTGCCGTGCTCGGTGCTAAAATATAGCCGAGACGCAACGCGACGCGACCCACCAACCATTTGGGATGAGCTGCTCTAAACGATGACGAATTTTAAATACGCATTTGCATATTTTTTGTGCGTTTATTTTTTTAAGTTGTGTCGGTAAGCACTTCCTTATTTAGGTAAACTGGTGAGACTAGCGACCTACTTTAGCTTTGCATTTTAACTAATAAGTAATTTTATTTTGGATATTAGAAATTACATTTTTAAAATACTTATAACTAGGATGATTACGGTCGATGTTTATGCCGGAATGATCCGAAAGCTCAGGTGTTTAGGTTCCCAGTCTCGTTTCCGCGAATCGTCATAATGATATCTTGACTATACAAGTGATGGATGCGACTATGTCTTATATGTATACTTTATATACTTTAAATTACCAAAAGGACCGATTAACATTGATTTTATTTAATTTATCGAGTATTTTTCAAGGTACAGGAAAAAAATTCAAATTATCGAGAGATTCAAATTAAAGAGTGTAAAATTATAGAGAGTCGTCTGTATTTATCGTATGTATGGCTTTTGGCTTGCAAGTTGCAGTAGTCGCAGTATTCTTTTTCATTATTTAGAGCTATTTTAGAGCACACAATTCTATCTTTAAGAATTTAAATACATCTAAATGTTCTATTTAACTTCCCACGATGCACGAGATTGCATTGGCACGACGACGGCGTAGACGGGGTGGAAGTGCACCGTAGAAGTGCCACGTCGCCCTCGTTGCATGCCAACCAAATAGGTCTTGGAACATGTGCAACAGTCTTTCATTTACATTTCAATGTTTTTAAACGATTGTTGCATCTGGATCGATTGTTGCAAAATGTAACAAGCGACCGTGTAGTGGTCTACTTGCGAAAAGTCGCTGCGGGCTATCGCTCTTGTCAGTTAAATTCATTGTGTCTTTAACTGAACTCAATATATTCATATCAATATTGTTACGTGATTTAATGTTAAAATAAATTAGGTTTGAATGATAACCGCAGCTTTATTTATCGTTAGATAATTTCATGTAACATTATGAGGTTTTAATAAATTAATAATTGTGTAATGATAATACAGAATAGAGTATAAAATTGACGATTATAGCCCGAAGATTCTTGTCCTGTAAAAGGGATGCGGTTGGGAATGTCGGGGGTGGATGTCAGCTTGTGGCAAAAAACGGTGCTAAAACGCTTCCGATGGGACGTCATGACTCAAACATCCGTTCTTGAATAGTCAGATTACATACGTTGAGACACGTCGGAGGTTTTGACATTAGGTATAATATATCCGATATTTTAGCCACTCTCTCTATAAACCCTCCAACAGTATGCTCTCAGCACTGGAGCCGCCATACCCTGAAATGTCATTGAAATCTTTATCGATAGTTCACTTTTTTTTTCTCTATAGTTAATTATTATTTTTTGTATTAACAGAATCCGTCCCAGTCTGTGGCCGTTAAGGTGGTGACAAAAAAAGGCATCCAGAAGGCGTCGGAGATCTTGGTGAAGGAAATTAAGATCCTCCGCGAGCTGACGGCTCTGCACCACACCAACCTCGTGGCCATGCATGACTGCATGGACAGTCCCGCATACGTCTACGTCGTAATGGAGGTAAGTACAGTTAACAGTAGCTATCACGACATCAAACATACGCTTATCGGACATTAGAAAGAGCAATGCCAGAAGACAAACATACGAAATGATTGCTACTTTAAATACCCAAAACTTAATACTACCCTAACATCAACTACCTATGTATGAATAATGTATTTCTAATATAGAAGTCAATTTAAATTATAGCATGCATTGATGTTAAGTTCATAGTTTGACACGGTTACATCACATCGTTATAATTAAACCAATTGAATCGTGTATCAATTGAATTTACATCTAAATGTCCTAACCCCGGCAAAGCACATTACAAACACAGGAACGGTGAAATTACCACACAATAGATTGTGGACATTCGCTTTGTTTAATTCGCTGGTCCGTACGGCGAGTCAACAATTACCAGGAAATTGTAAAGTTATTAGCGAGCATTAGGTGCCGTCCGTAACCCGTTGGCCTTGCCCTTAATACATCCTCGATAACGTAACGTGAACGTGACACACTATGTTCACTGACTTGCAAGTGTCAATTTGACCATAGTTTTATCACTTGATTATAATTATCCTTAATTTGGCTTTATAATAATCATCGAAATGTCAACGCACTCTTAAGTAATTTGTCCTGTTTATCTTTTTGCGCATTGTTTTTTACATAGCAAGAAAAGTCGACTACAACCACTCGCTCACTCAAGCACTACAAAAAAGTCGAAATTGAAGTAGGTATGGGCGGGCGATCTTTTTATTTGAAGCAGTTTTTAGGGTTCCGAAGAAAAATCGGAATCCTTATTTATGTAGTTTCATCAGTCCGTCCGTCCGTCTGTCCGAAGCAAAACAGTGCTAGAAAACTATAATTTGGCAAGACTATACATATTTATTAAAACTCCAAAGTCGTAGAATTTTTTTTTTTTCAATTCCTGAACTGAAAAAACTATCACGGCTAGGTTAGCTTAATTTACGTAGTCAATGAGTACTTGATAGTCTATAAACTTACCTTTTCAGAAGTTCAGAACCCTACATTGCGCGTGGCCTGACACGCACTTGGCCGGTATTTTTTATGTTGAAGTAGTTTTTATATGTATAAATGTTTTTAAGTTTAACATATCCCACAAGCGGCTAGGCGATAGGGTGTCTGACCGACGTGGCGGAGACCGCGTTGCCTTCCGCGTTGGCTTAGCTCTCCACGTGTTCTGATTTGTAGCAAGGTCACGAAAGCTTCCTCCATAATTTGATGTAATAAAAACGTAATCGCGTTTTAAATGCGTAGTGAAGAGAGACGGAAAAACGTGCCATGCGGTAGTTTAAACTTCGTACCCACGAGACTACTGTCTCGTGTATATGTGTGATAATGGGTTATGTAATTTTTCAGTTTTACCGAAGCGTATGGTAGTATTTTTAGAATCTATATGTATAGAGTTGCTATTTTAATTAGTTCCAAACGTGACCCGCAACTTCGTGAGCACGCTGCTATTGTCGCGAATCAAATTAGTCGCGCAATAGGTGTAGATAAACTTTGCTTTTTACTAGCCATGAGCGCATGATGATGTCGATAAGCCAATGCGTAGTTTCCAGTTTTAAAGTATTATCGTTCAATGATACCAAGAATGCATGAAATTCTGCAACGTGATTGTTAAATTGTCGGGTAAGTATCCATCTGGATTAAAACTACAACATTGGCTGGCAACGCATAACGCATTTCGATTTGCCCTTTGCTGGCCGCCGCGCTGCCCCACTAACCTTTATATCATTCATTAGTCACAATTTCAGAGCTCCACGTATTGCCCGTATCAGTTCGAGATAATAAAACCGTTTATTATGTAAATAAACGTAAGTATGTACACATAAGTACATAAAGCGAACATTAGCAGACCTCATTACTGAATGTTTAGTTTTGATTAGCAGCTCTTTTACCATCAACATCCTGAAATGGTCTATCATATTATGGAGATGTAGAGGTGAGTGCACGGTTGCATCAAGAAAAGTTACTATCAGAGGCGTGGCTATGACACGAAAAGGTCTTGCCGCTATAGATTACATAGAAAATAAGGAATTAAAAAATCCAGTACCAGATCCGTAGACCTGTAGAATCGTCCTTCCAAAAATGGCACGTTACGTACTGTAATAATATGAGTAAGTATTTAATTAGTAATAGGAGCTAACACACTGACTCTGTCACACGTGGTAGTCCTCTGCCCCATGCGAGGAACACGGGCGCGCGGTGTGCGCAGGCGCAGAGCCGCTGATAATAGATTATTGCGCACAAATGGCAAAAAACGTCGCAACGCCACGCGGCCACGCGGCCCCGCGGCCCGCGTCATCGATCCCTAGCGATCGTCTTTCGAACACGAATTTAATATTATGCGTAATCGAGCACGAATTTTTCACCGTATCACTCGTGTTTATAAACAAAGAACACGTTTATGAACTGCCTAAAATTATGTATTAGGACAGTGTTGCCAAGCCAATTAATCAGCCAATAGTGACGGCAGTGACAATACTTCATCTGTACATCTCTATTTAAATTGTAAGGTCCATAAAATTAATGAAATATGTTGTCTTGTATTATTTGCAATTTTGTTACGTGAAATAAGTTAAGGAAGATGTTTGAAATTTCACTCGTCTATCTATACCCGTATAGGTACGTGGTTAATTAGATAAGTTTTGAGACAAGAAAAAACTATACAAAAAATTAACAATATTTACTTTACATTTTTTCGAAATACTCTCCTTCATTCTCTATGCAAACTGCAAAGTTCCATTAAAACTATTAAAACACTTACCAGTCTTGATCCGACAGGTCCGAAATTGCGACTTCGTAGGCGGCCTCGGCCTCTTCTCTTCGGCATACGAAAACAATTTCCCTTTTATTTTTTCCTTGATTTTCGGGAACAAAACGAAATCACAGGAAGCTAAATTAGGACTGTACGATGGATGGCGCAGAGTTTCAACACCGGATTCCTCAAGAAACGCCTTTGTTCTGAGGGACACATGTGATGACGAAGCGTTGTCGTGATGCAGCATGATTCCCCGAAGTTTTTGGTCTCCTCTCTCGCAGAGTTTGGAAAACTTTCGGCAATGCTACTGTTGTGTACCATACTGAGTTAACAGATCTAAGATTTTCCAACACTGTTGTCGACACATGCCCGCTGCGTGAAAAAAATAACCACCATTTTTTACCAACGTTATGAGGTCTTGGCAGCTTATTTTCCGGATCATATTGATAAATCCACGTTTCGTCGCCTGTGATGATTTCCGAAACACATTCCGTTTTCAAATCGTAGACGCATTTCGCGGCACCAATCCACACGGGCTGGTTTTTCAGTGTCTTGAAAGCAAACGCGGGATCCAACGCCAACAAAGCTTCGTCACTCCCAAGATGCTGATGCAAAATAATGTTAACGCTCCCCGAGCTTCTCCACTCTCCGTGAGTTTTCTTGCACCATCATTTACTGAAATGATAAAACTGATAAAAATCAGAAAACTGCAGAAAATGCGTTTACTCAGTAGTTACTGCCGTTTGTGGGCGACCACTTCTATGGTCATGGTTTGTTTTACCCCTTCTAAATTCACTGAACCATCTAAAAACTATTGCTTGAGATGGGGCAGACTCCCCTAGCGCTGATTGTAATATTGGAAGGCTAAGTTTTTCATTGAAACCAAATTTAAAATCATAAAATATCATAGCACGCAAATGTTCGCGGAAAAGCTCCATTGTTGCAAAGAAAAACGCGGGAACCGTCGCGTCTGAATAGTTAAATTGACTGGAACCCGAACATCATATGTTTTTTAAACCAGCAGCCTGGCTATTTACGTTCTATTTTTAAATAAATTTGCTTTTTAAAAATTCATAATACAGATGCGTTCCATTTTTATATTACGAGCATCACAAAACTTATCGAGTGACTTATGTAGTATGTACAATAGACAAAATAATTAAGTATGCAGGGCATGATTCTAAAACTCTCTGTAATGTTTTATATTACATAATTTTTCCGTTATTATCGATGTTAAATCATACCATTTAACAATATAATAATATATATAAATAATATCAATAATTACAGAAGATTTTGGAATCATGGCCTGCATACGTAATTATTTTGCCAACTGTACCTACTTTCGTATTGCTCATGTATTTATAGTTATAATTATAATGCAAGTAAGTGTTATCGCAACGTTATGTAAAAATGGTAAAGTAACAGTTCCGACCATGCCGACTGTACTTACCATACTTTGTTCTTTGATGCATAGAAAAGTAATACAAGTACCTATACATATACACTGGTAATTACAGTCCTTATTGCTTTTGATTAGTGGTTCAATACCTTAGAAGTAGTAGTTATTACGCGTGAAGTTGAAATTACATTCCGCCCAAGGTGACTGCAAGCTTAATATTATCATGTTCTAAATAGCCTGCAGCTTTCGATTAGCGCAACACCCTTTCAAAATGCAAGTGATAAAATAATCGCACGTTTTTCCCACAACTGACAAGAAACAAAATGCAAATATCAGGAAAAACAAAACAAAAGACATCTTGATCGTAGCTCTCTAATTAAAACTATACTATTATTACAAATAAATATTTATTTATTTTGGTCAGTCTATCCGCAAAACAAGTCCAACGAGTTACTAGGTATGTCATGGACCGTAAGATCGTTAGCATTAGTTAAATGGATCTCAAATTTAAAACGATTATTTAAGTTACTCATATTTATTAATGAGCAATTTTGCATTAATTTTGTTCACCCGTCAATTTTTTTTTCACTTTGTGCTTATCCTAAATATAGTCTGTAAAATAATCTAAGAATAATAATACTCAGAGTAATGCAATGCCTTTTTCTTTCTGGTTCGCTGCTCATTAGTTTTGTACAGTAGGTATGTGCGTCAGAAGTTCAAAACCCCCACTATTCGTTTGTGTGAAAATGTAGTGTTAAAATGACGTTTTCACGGAGGTGTTCTTTATCCTCAGAACTGTTGTAAATATCAAAATATAGATACTTCTTGCAATTAGCATCTCGTGACATACGAGAAAAACTAAATTGTTTTTTTAATGTCATTGTATTCTTTTCTGAATAAAATGTCTGTCGTATTTTGTTCTCTGAAAAAGTACGTTTTATTATAGGTTATGGGCCCAGACCAAAATGAAAAATGTTTTATTTTAACAAGTTTTCGATAGTTTATGGGCTTCTCCCGATTTATCAGTTATTTTTAAAGTTTTAAAATAGATAAATCGTAGATACAAGTTGTTTCGCGGAAACATGGACTTAAATTCATGGCCCAGAATCCCAGCCCGGATCCGACGCATATAAAATGTTATATCCTCGCGAGCCGCGGCAGTCTCAGTATGAGGAAATTGGTGTAACGGATCAGACGAATGGAAAAATGGCTACGAGCTTGGACTTCGTGATTCATCTTCGTGATTAGACTCAGAAGACGTGAAATCAATGAAGAATGGTGTTTTGCTGTAGAGCATTTCCTAGTTTTGGCATGCGGCAAGTGTGTTAAGCCGGATGCAGAATTAAAATTAGGAGCTACAGATGCAAGGACCAGAGCTCAGTAAGTCTTGATGATAGATTCCTCGATCTATCTGGATATCAAGAATGTAGCAAATTCTAATGGAACTATGGGCTGAACTAAATTACGGATTTTGATTGGAAAAAGTTTTTGTATTTATATTTTTGGCCCAGATCCCAAATCCTTATATATATAAAATGGCTAGTTATTATTTATTGTTAGAATTATCTCCGTGATGAACAATAAATGATTATATGGTACTAGCAGACTTGGTGTGTAAAAAGGGAACTACAGACCGTATGTGACATGGCTAGCTCAAGTTATTTAGTTAGCGTGCCGAAACTAAAAGGCCGCGAGAACTATGGCGAGTGGTGTTTCGCAGCAGAGAATTTTCTGGTGTTAGAAGGAATGGTTGGGTGTATAAAGCCCGAGCCTGATCAAACTCCAGGAGCTGCAGATGATGCGAAAACAAAAGCCAAGCTGATTTTAACAATTGACCCGGCTCTCTACGTTCATATAAAGGGCGTCAAAACGTCGAAAGAATTGTGGAATAAATTGAAAATGTTATTTGATGACTCTGGATTTACTACAAAAATTAGTCTTCTGAGGAATCTAATATCTATTCGATTAGAAAATTGCACTTCGATGTCGTCGTATGTCACAAATTGTTGAAGCAGGTCAGAAATTGCAAGGGACTGGATTTGACTTAAACGACGAATGGATTGGTTCGATCATGGCTGGCTGTTGGTTGGCTGGTCTAACTGAAAAATACATGCTCATGATAATGGCCATTGAACATTCCGCAAAAAGTATATAATCAAAGTCAACGTTCGAAGATTGTAAAGTCTACACATTCCGTGGTTGAAAAGACGGGAATGCGTAAAAGTCAACGTATGTCAAAGGAAAACCAAAACAGAGCAAACCACGTCAGTCTTCAGTGGGAGATCCAGTAGACAGCAGTGAACAGGATTCTAGTTAAGCATCTATATTTTGAGTGGGAGTGTTGTAAATATCAAAATATAGATACTTCTTGCAATTAGCATCTCGTGACATACGAGAAAAACTAAATTGTTTTTTTAATGTCATTGTATTCTTTTCTGAATAAAATGTCTGTCGTATTTTGTTCTCTGAAAAAGTACGTTTTATTATAAGAACGACAAAATTGAGGGTAGGATGCCATGCTAAATTTTAGCTTTCTAGCAAGGATCTCGGGGCTTTGCTTCGGACAGATGGACATGACAAATCTATAAGGGTTCTGATTTTACTTCCGAACCCTAAATATGCAGATAAGTAGGTATGATTTGATTATAAAACGACACGTCTTATAATGCTTGAAATTACGTGCGTACTTAATATGTATAAAAAATTTTCACCACTGAATATTATTAGAACAGCTTCAAGGTCAAATAATTGTAGTTCATTGTATGTTTGTTGCGTAAAAACTAAAACAGTCGTTCCCTCATAGTAATACGAAGCCAAAGAAAGTTCATTGGCACAAGTTCCTTTTAGTAAGTACATTTAGACAGCGTTGTTTTGTCACGGCTGCCTGCGCAAACTGACTCAGTAATTACCCACATCTTACTGACCGGTAGAAACGGATAGATTTGCGTAAGTTTTTTTCTTCGTTTCTCACGCTTTTCCACTTTTTCGTTAAAGTATTGTAATATTTTATAAAACATTTTTTTAGTGCTTCACGGTCATATTTTTCCGATCCCTATCGAATTATTGCACAATGATTTGATAATGTCCGTATTCATTGTTTTATTTAATTATTATTTTAATAAAGTGGAAAATTACAAAGTTGTTAATGCACTTGTATGATTTAATATAACATTGCCTATATTGACGGTCAGACAAAAAATGGACCGGACGCAAACTTCCACAAAACTACGCTTATTTTTATCACGACTCCGTTTTATTTTCTATGTTTAAAACTTTAGTATCCAAATTATAAAATTAAAATAAATTTTCTACATTGGTTGTAGTAGCATCAGTGAACGAATAAGTATATTATTTCATTGAGTAGCGTGATTTTCACATAGAACACAGTAATAAATCTAAAATCATATTCAGAACCTCAAATTAAATGCTACTGCCAAGTGCTCTTGTGTGGCATAAGTGTCGTACGGATGGGCAAAGCGTGCGGAAGGGTGAAATTCTATACAATTTTTCCGTCTATCTTCGCCCTCTGTCACCACTCACCTATTCTACATAAAACGTGGTCAAGTATCTAAGAGTACTTACCAGCGAAGGGTAGATAACATAGTATATTATAGTAACCATAAATTTAATCAGTGTAATCTGCTGTTTAGGCAAAAGTATTTTAATGTAGTCTAGTAAATAAGTCTCGCTTTGCTTCGTTACTTTTATGATAAGATTATAGGACTTTGCAGCAAAGTGTAACTGTATTATTATATTATTTTTATTTTACGAGGAGATTTAATCGAACAACGGTAGGTTATGCATGGCGTGAGAATGAATTCTTGAACATCAATCGAGCGATATGAAGATTGCTTTCACAATTTTTATTGCTTACACTGATCATAATTTAATACAAAAAATATTATTGAGAGCGCGAGCGTGTATTATTTATTTTGAAGTACGTAGTAAAAAAATAAACGCTAGCTTAAAAATAATTAATATTAAAAAAAAATTAAAACCAAGCTTTTATAGGGTAAGTGAACGGAAGCAAAAAAATACGACAATAAGTAATATAAGTTCAGTAATATAAGTTCCTTTATCTGGAGCCAATCCTGGCAGTGGCAGTCAGCTTATGATAGATTTGGGAATGAGCTATCATAATTTAATGTGTATATAAAATTTTATGTTCGTATTGTTAATGGTTATTTATTTATTTATTTACACTTTATTATACCCTTATAACTAAGTGGTACAAAAGGTGGACTTAATGCTATGCTATGCTTCATGGTTATGGATTTCCTTCGTCTAGAACCAGCGTTAGTTGTTAAGAAGGATTAAAAAGGATTATCAGGTCATGATTATCATAAAATGCATTGTCATGGGAACCATATAAATATGCAAAATTTTACAAGCTAGGTTGAAAGGAAGTAACTTATTAGTTCTAATTCAGCTTGCAAGATTTGACCCAAATAAACAAAGAAACAGGGCAAGCTAAATAAAAGCTTATAAAAATAAAAAAGCGCAGAACATTTTTGAAATAGACCTGAATGTATTATTTATTTTAAAGAATTTACTAAGAATTATAAATTACTAAAAAGACTTTTTCTCGAAGCAACTTATTTGATGCCCTTCATTAGTGGTTCAATGTGATTGTCTGTGTCATAATACGAGTAGTTAACACTTGGATAACTGTTGGGTACTCTATTACTCTGCAATGCAAACCTTCCCAACCGAAATACATTAGTTGCTCTACCCAATGAACTAATATACTAACGTATTCGTTCACTGGCTCTACCTAAAAATACTTTGATATAATCTTTATATTATTATTCAAATTTATATCTCTTATCAAATCAAATACTTACGATTATATTATCTGTTGATAAACTTGTCTCGCGTGTTTTTGGTGCCTGGCACATTTTTTTATAGGTATATTCACCTGATACCAGATAACCTACATTTTCCGTCTATTTTCCCGGCAGACTTCTACGGTAAAGGGATAAAAACAAACTGCCATCAAAATGGCAAAATTGTATAGATAATTTGGGCCAGTACTTTGATTATTTTTTATATAAGGTAACAATTATGTACGTACTTACTAAGTGGGCTGTTGTTATCTCAAATAACTAAATAAATAAATAAAAAATTTGCTAAAAAAATTGTTATATTTTAAATTTTTTATACAAATCTCCAATTTTATTGGTAAAGACCTAATACTAGCATACACTAGTTTGCAATCTCCGATCAACAACTTGCAACAGAAGTTACTCAACATGCAATTTTCATGGTTCACGTGGAGCGCTGGAGCTACGGAAATGTTATAGGTTTGGTTTGGTTATAAAATATGTGTTAACTGTAATAAATACAGTTTTAATTTGTTAACTGTGCAACAAAGGGAATCGTTTACAGTTGTACACGTTGTAGTGTTTGTATACAGTGTTTATGTTTCTATGCATACATAAGCATTCTGTTGAGCATACTCGTCAAATTGAATTACATAATTATACATATCAAGTCGGTCTTTGCTCGAGTTCGTGTTCACTGTTCACGTGTCAGATATACGTAGGAAAGCTGATGTCATCTAAGTGGACCGTTCTGTAATATACGGTCGGCAAAAGTAGATTTGACTATACCATTTACACGTGTAGTGTGTATACTGCATAATTATTATAAAGCTACATTTGATATCTATACTGTAGTATAGTGTATTAAACTGATATCATCTATGACAGTTGCAAAAGTAAAAGACGTAAACATTAACATAATTTTCCTGACCACGTCGGAAAGCTTAATGAAAAAATTTGGATTTTTTTTGAGATTTTGACAATTTAGGGAAAATATTAAAAAAGTATATCGAAAAAATCAAATGACATCCATCAAAACAAATGACAATCGTCAAAACAAATGACAACCGTCAAATTAAATGATAACCGTCAAATCAAATGACAACTGTTAAAACAAACGACCATCGTCAGAACAAATTAATGACCATCATCAAAACAAATGACACCAGCAGGGTAATTCACGTAACTTAAGAAGTTCGATTGCAGTGCAGTTGCAGCGACGTTCCGATCAAAATGACACTTTCCGTATTCTCTTGCGCTGTCAAACACGCTCACGTCACGCGAGCGCGTCTCAAGCGCGCTCACGTCACAAAAAGGTATTCTGATAATGCGCGTCAAGATAGCGTGTTCCCGATCGCAGTTTGATTGGTATTCTCATAAACTTTTGAAGTTTGAAGTCTCATAAAGTTTGACAGGCGCGCAGGATGCGTGCAGGAGAAGTGAAGTTCACATGCAGTTGGCGTGCAGTTGGCGTGCAGTTGGCGTGCAGTTGACGCGCAGTCAAAAAATTATGACAATACGGTTTAGACGCCAAACTTCAACTTGATTGTAGCGTCACTCCAACTTGATTGCAGCGTCACTGCAACTTAATCGATGCGTCTTAAAGTTACGTGAATTAGGGTACAGGTTTAAATAGGTAGAGCTAGGTAGGTCCTGTACGACATTAAAAAGTGATGTTGCTGCATTGCTGTTGGTTGTGTTTTTTAAAATTTACCATTGAAACTCCTGTTTCGCGTTATTGTATTTGTTAAAGTCGTAAATATCCAAATTTAAGAGACAAAAGTTACTCAATAAAATAAATTTATAAAGAGCACGTGACTACATCTGAGCTTAAATTAAAATATTTGCAGAATAATTCGATAATTATTCGATATCAGTAAATTTTAATGTTATTATATCACATCCGAGTTCAGAGTTCACGAAGAGTAGTAACCTAATCTAATCTAACCTACCTACATGAAAGATGCAATGTTATTACAGCCGCGGTTAACGCTGCCGGTTAGCGCCCAACAGTGTGTGACCTCGTGTTTGCATTAATATACGCCACGCTCTCGGGCCCTATAAATTGCACGTGGCTAGGCAAGCCCGGCCTTGGATCTGTTCAATAGGGTTTCGCTTCATATTCATACTAGCGAAGTCGCAATCATCGAAATACTCAGCGCGAACACGGAAAAGTGGGCGTTGTTATACAACAAGAATTAGATATTTTTTAACTAAATCTACTCGTATTACCTAATATTCAACTTATTTAAAGTGAGATAAAATGTGTAATAGGATTCGTTTTATTTAAACAGTACTATTCGAAAATCTTCGGAATTGTATTATAATTTCACATAAATAATATAAAATAAGTTTTTTGAGTTCCGAAGTTGTAAGTGTATCGACTATTGCTCAATAACTACTTATGCTAACATAGCCGTGATAGTTTTCCTTTTAAATTCATCATAATTATAACCTATTTTTGTGAATTTTTTCACTGGTCCAGCTGACACTTTACTCCAACCAAAATTAGCACTTTAAAGCCAAATATTTCGCAAACAGATCTTTAAATCAAGAAATGGTTTTCTGACCCATAATATTTTTGAGAGACCTTTTCAATGATACCCCACACTTCGAGGTTTCTTCGGAATCCTAAAAAGTACTTTAAATAAGTCAAATGAAAAAAAATTTTTTTTTTAAACGCTTTTATTTCAATAATGTTTAGTTTATAAAATTAGCTACAAGTTGTGAAAATTTCAAGTCTCTACGTAAAATAGAACATAGAGAATTATGCGTCTAAAGTCTGAAAATCGTTTTTTTTAATTTAACAACAAATAAACAATGAAAATTAGTTTAAAATATGATTTTCGTGTATTGTCATCGGAAATACACATGTCTGCCAAATTTCATCAATTTTCATTAAAGGGAAGTCATTCAAATTAACGTTACAAGATTTGATGCTCCGAAGTGAAGGTTTTTTTTAATTTAACAACAAATAAACAATGAAAATTAGTTTAAAATATGATTTTCGTGTATTGTCATCGGAAATACACATGTCTGCCAAATTTCATCAATTTTCATTAAAGGGAAGTCATTCAAATTAACGTTACAAGATTTGATGCTCCGAAGTGAAGCTAAATAAAAGCGTTTAAAAATACTCAGAATTTCGAAATAATATTATGCAGTTGTATTCTCCAAAGCTTTGCTAGTACCGACCTAAAAAAATTGTAGGCTAATTTGTTATTAATTTCGTATACTCGTATTTGTTAGTTTGGAGTTTTTAGTTAGTTTTTGAAGTCAATTTTTTTTCTGTGTTTAATTTCGCAACTTCAAAATGTTTATTTTGATTTTAATTGTTGTTTTTGATATCATATTCTTATCTTTAGGAAATATTATACGAGTGCATTTATGGCTATTTAAAAATAACCGCACTCGACGATTCCTCTAGTCTAGGTCGATGAGCGGTTCAAATAAAAAAGCAAATCATTGAACGGCGTAAAGAAATGAATGTATCTCATATTCCGAGAATGTATAAATGTGAGAGATTATAAAGATGAAAGAAATAAACCCGGTGATGGTTTGAAAAGAGAAGCTATTCCTGAGAAATGAGGACAAAACCGATAATAATTACTAATTATAACATAATTAATCATTACTGTCAACATCCAAGGAAAAATTATGGGAAGATATTAGAACTGCAAGGGAATGGATATTGAGTAATATTGACTCATTACATCATCTTAACACCTAAAATCTTAACACTTAATATTTTTAGCAATATTAAGTAAGGCGAAATATTTATTAATCATTTTTATAAAAACTTTTCAATATTCAAGTTACTGTAATTTGAATAGAATGCCATAGGATCCAATGGTTTTAAACAAATATAATACATTTCACACTATGTACAGAATCTATAATTCTATACGATCAGAGAATGACATTTAGCAGATACACTAATCCATTTCATAAAATGTAAAACCTATGGTATGTTTTAGTAACGCCTATTACTAAGACTTTTATTTAGATTTTAGAGTGAGTCGTCTAGAACATCTGTGAATTGTGAATGTTTATTGTATCTCATTTGTTATTGTTATGTTTATCGTGATGATGATGTGCTCCTAGAAATTATGATGTATACAAACATCATATTTCTCTACATAACCATTACGTTGTCATTGCACGATTACGCATCATGCTTCAATCTTTCACCGTTTCACGAGATATTTTATATTGTATGATTTGTGACGTTATTGTAGAACGTCATCTAAATGTTACAATAATCTAACGCCTATAAGAGCGTTTTCACATTATCCGATCCGATATCGGATATTAGACCAGACATATTATATTTTATTATGTTGGCAGCTCCATCAGACGCCCATGAGCTATCGGACAATAATGTTTATTTATTTGTTTGTAATAATAATATTATGTTTTTCTCACATGTAATCCGTCCTATTTCAAACTAATAAGTAAAATCTCTAACAACTAACGGAATATAATCACTTACAACGCCAGGTAATAATGCTAGTTGATTCTAACAATTTTTCTTGTTATGGGTCGTATCTTAAGGTGTTATTTGAGCTAGGGCTGTTGTTGGGCGAAAACATTCTAAATACATTTATGATTCACCTTTCCTGGAGATGGATGGGTGAAATACACCCAGTATTTTGTTTTTATGCCCCTATCAATAAATAAAGAAGTTTTCATGTCACAGCTATTCAAAGATAAACGTAGAAAGAGAATAGTTTGCTCATGATCATTATACAACACAGCTTCATCCCGTCATTTCTTCTGCTAGCAAGGTACATAACTCTTTATACAACAAATTCAACATTGCCTTAAAATGTATGTATATCATTTACCCAATTGCAAACAAGCAGTCATAAAATACCTCAAAAATGTTGAGTCAAAATATAATACTAAATAGAAAAGAAAACAGAAAACCTCTTTCAAACTAGCCTTTAATAACCTCGTCAATGAGTAAAAAATCATATTTCCCTACTAAGACATGGTTACCTTAAATCTGTCCGCGGGAGGACGTTGGTGATCTGTAACTCAGGTTCTTCGGATACCTACTTTCTGGCACCAAGCTCTCACAGAGTATGTGTATCTTTTGGCTATAAGATCTTTATTTTCAATCAATCAAATCATCAAATCATTTTATTGTGGACAGTAGGTAAACAGGTGTGGTACAGTTTTTAAAATTTCCATCGCTAGGTCCTGCCCATTATGCCATTATTTATTTGTAAGTAATTTAAGTCTACAGTAATCTAAGATCATATTGTGAGAGCAAATAGAGTATTATTATTATTATTTTGTATCTCAATAGAATCTCAGGTCCACAATATAAGCGAACCCGGTATTGATGATCTGGCTTGCGTGGTATTAATGATCTCTGAATTTCTCAGACAATAAATTAAAGCTTTGTGACTCGCTTATTTGATTATGCATTGTTTTAGTAAACAAGAATAAACAAGAAGTTAAGAATGTAGCAAGTAATCAGTTATCGCGTGTATTCGACGTGCTCACTCCATATCGGTGTCATTGATCCTTTATTTACAAGATATTTTGGTTCTTACAACTGTTTCTGATGTTTACGAGTGAATATTAAGAAATAAAACGAATATTGACCTGAGTATTTGACTCAGTTGTGAGTGCAAGTCTTGTACCTATCTCAAATAAAGTAACGGTAAGGGTGTCGCGGTCCGGCGGTCCGACAAACAGCCGAAGCCGGCAGTCAGTCGACTACACGTCCGCCCGCATTGCTTGCTCGTCTTATCGCGACCTGTTCTCTACATCTACAATAACTGCGCCACTTTCATCTCGTGTGTTTGTGTATCACACGCGCTCCACTTCATGTTTTGTGACTATACGTATATGATGTTATATTAGACGGTTATCGCACCAACTAAAGCGTGGTTTCCAGGTTGCAAGCACCGTAACTTTCCTGGGAACGTGCATAGCGACAGAAAAAGTAGGAGTTCGTTTGCAACATTCCCAGGCAGAATATGATTTATGATTTCTAGATAGAGCTAACAGGTGATTTAATAATACCAGCAAACTTGCGACATAGGACCGATGTGTATCCTAGGCCTAGAGAATATTGAGATATTAGGGCGTGAGCATTTTTAGAATTAGGATTTATTCCTACCATTCGATTTCGTGTTCATGCATTCAGGCGAGTCAACCGCGGAAATGAACGATCTGAAGTCATTAACTTTGGAAAAAATACGACAAAAACAAAACAATTTTGTAATAAGTAAAATGAAAATGCTATTTATGCATTTATTTCTCACATATTTCGCGACTGGTCATACTCAATGTCCATGACATCAGATTTAACAGATTTTTCAAGTAGTTTTGGACAATCATCTGAGTCATCTGATATAAATTTCAAACTGATAATATAGGTATGATGATAAATAATTAAATAAGTATATTAGATATTAATTAATTATCAAACATTTTTTTTCTTCTTTTTATTAAAATTATTTTTAATTAGGCTTTTAAAAGTTACTAAAATATTCAATACCTACTCAATTTTTTGTGTAATGTACATTGTTTGTAACAAATGTTGGGTTTTTAATGTGCTGGCTGGTTATTAACACCATATAAAAAAACTTGATCTTATCAAAACGTACTCTATATATTGTCGATCTAGCTTTGCTTATAATTTACAATAAACACAATTAATTATGTACATATGTCTAAAAATATTCCAGCTTAAGTGTAAATACAAATAGATAAATAGTACTTATTAAGTCTAGTTTGTTTAAGTAGTTTAACACTTACGAGTAGACTTCACATATAATATAAACATTGATTTTATACGGGCGCCTTATCTTGTAGTGGAACTTCCTCCGGTGAAGTGCCATTGGCGTTTCCTCCAGACCGTTCATTCGGCGACCTAGGGGTTGAACTGAATCTATTCCTGATAGATTTCCAGTTCTTCTTAATTGCAATAACGGCTACTATTACCACCATTCCAGCAACGATGACAGCAATAATGTTTCTATCTACTCCTCCAGATTTTGTATCACTGGTTTTAGCTCCTATTTTTACATCGACATCTGCATTAGTAGGCTCTTTTGGAGTAGTTACGACAGTGTTCGATGGTGCAGCTTCAACTATAGTACGACTTAAACTATTTCCTGCGCCAGCCGCTTGATCATTTTTAACCGGTTTCTCGCTCGTGTCTGATGTTTCTGGAATTTTATTCACCTTTTCTTCATTGGAGCTGACTGGAACGGGAATATTAATAGATGGGTCTGCATTTTCTTCTGTTGTTTTAAGAGATGACCTACCAGATAGATCTGGTACTTGAAGCATGTCATCGTCAATATCTTCAGGTGCGTCTGGACAGTCGAAAGTTTGCTTATTACAGGATTCGGTACACACAGTCTCGAGAGTTTTTTGCAAACGAGCACATATGTCTTGTACTAATTCTGTAGTTGACGTTGCTAGTGTTATCTTCCGCAGACTTGTAAATCCCATAAAAATTTCTGGTGACAGCAACTGAAAACAATGATTAAGTAAATAGTTTTAGCGACAAAGTTACAACTTACGAACAAAAAACCTTTGGGAATGATATGCGTACATTGAGTATTAATTTTTTAAACTGATACCAGACTACAAGTCCAGGTCAATAAGTCCAGTGACCTCCAACAGGAGTGTCTTCCTGACGCCACCTGTTCAGTTAGCTTGAACTCCCAAGACGAATAGGGCCTTACCAACAAGCCTTATTATGTTTTATTCATCTATCCTCACTAGGAGTCACGTCAATATAAATATTATGTTTACGATAAATATCTTTATTTTTGTTATTCATAACAATAATTTACCGTTCTCATATCATTGCCACCCAAGTCTAATTCTTGCAACTTCGTCAGCAATAAACTATTCTTCAAATCTTTTGGATATTCGATAAGACGATTGTTAGCCAGTTTTAACACCACCAGCTCTGGAAGTTCACTAACAGACTGAAATAACAATAAGCATCTCATTAGTAAAGTAGTTGTATTATTATTGTAATATATTTATATGTTTGTTATTATATTGTTTTTATAACACTTCTGGCAGATTCGACAAATAAAAACACTAATTATTCTAGAGTTAGAGAAGTTTTTGTTTTACCAAACATTAATGCGGTCATAAATCCTAAGCCATACCGCCAAAATTAACGTCGTCGTTGTTTGAATGTTATCATGGTAACGACGATCGACATTATTATAATTCGGCAAAATTAGTGTACATAAAGCTTTATAAACATTGTATTTTATCTTTAGTTAATTACTTATCCTTTCATCGTTCATTCGTCAACTCTCTAATAGCAATATCTATTACAAATAAAATTGCAAATAAAGTTACCTGATATAAAACCAAAATTAAAAATATTCACTATAATATGTTAATATGATATTTGGTCGAATCTGCCCTAAAACTAAACAAGTAATCATTTATACTTACTCCAGATGCTAATCCCATAATCAAATTATCATTGGCATTAAGCTCTTTAAGATTTTTCAATAAAGATACTTCTTTTGGAATTTCTGTTAATTTATTGTTTTGCAAATTTAATTTTGTCGTCTTAGGGTTAATGGGGCTTGGAAATTCAGTGATGCTGTATCCTGAACAGTCAACTACAAAATCGTTTGTTTCACCCTCTATCCTGCATACACAAGGTTTTGGGCAGGCTTCGCTTTCGTTGCTTGCGTTAGCTTCAATAAGTAAGCCTGATGAAGATTCAACTTCTTCTAATTTAGGTGTGTTAAACTCAGTTGTGATTTCTCGTGCCGGTGCTTCTCCAACACCTGCTCCACTACCTTCAATTATTGTGCCGTCAGATTCAGAATGATTGTCTGGGGGAAACTGGTTGTCACTTTCAATAGGAATCGGTAACTCATCTTCGCTTTGAGCTTCCACGTACCCACATCTGTAAATTTATTTTAATGCATTATTTAATTTTAATATGCAACTGTTATTTCTATCAACGCTATACTGACAAAGTACAATAGATAATAAATAATGAAACTTATAATTCACATTCGCTCATTCATTCAATTTCGCCAGCATTCCGGAAGATGAATTAATGAAATTTAAAAAGTAAATTCATTTCAGAATCAAATATCTTTTGTGTTATCATAACGAGCTGACGTAAAATTACTAAGTACAGAGATAAGAAAACGATAGCTGCTAGGGCGTAAACCAAAATTGTGATCTCAACACTGTACTGTCATTTATAAAAAACAAATTGTTTGGATGCATTACATAACCCTTATTAAAATATGTGAAATTTTCAAGTGTGACAGTTAATTTAGAAATTAATATGGCTGTACCATTTCTGTTTCCTATATTTTATGTTCTTTCTTATAATAATGATATAATAGAAAGTAGGCACATGTTATTTGTTAACATAATCACTTTGTCTTTGCACCACCGTATATTTGTTACGTTTAAATCAAATCGCGAACATTTCACATTTTCTGTAACATCCCAGTAGTAAGGTCTGATAGTATAGTATGTATGAATATAAATGTACACTTACGCAAGGACTACGGCCAACAATAACAAACAAAGACGAATCCGGTTCATGGTCACTAGGAGATGTGAGCTAAAATGTAGAACACACTAGTGTGCCAAGTAGGTCCAGGAGTAGTTACCTGTCCCGGCACTTAGTATTTATCTAGTGCTAGTACCGTCGGAGCGCACAGCGCGTAACTCACTGACACTTATACTATTATCACTCCCGATGATAAGATTACCAAAGGCATGGCCAAACTTATCGTAAATCAACGATAACGAACATAGACGTGAAAAATGTATACATTTTCATGTATGTGCACCAGTATTGTTTATGGTATGCGGCGCCAATTTATCGATACATAGTTTTTAGCTATCAAGCATTTCTATTATTTTCACTTCGCTTGTAATACAATCATGTAGCTTTTATCTGGTAGTGGCTTTAGTTGTCTCTCGATAACAATCCAATTACAAAATGTTACATAATATCCAGAAGCAATCGTATAACTACCTCAATTGTTGATGTCATAATAATCGCGGCTTCTATTATCACATATGAATAATAGAAGTCGCGGAAAATGTATCTATGTATCTTTATTAAATCTATAGTACATATTTACAATCATCATCATCATCATCCTGCCCATTTGAAATATTACGTTAATCGAAAAATCGCACCCGTAAAATACCTGTGTATTATTTGAAATGAATGAGACATACTTCAGGTAGCGTGTTTATATTTACCCAAATATTTAAGTTTATTGATACTTACGGTACGTTGTATCAATAACATCCAATGTCAATCTATACTAATACGAGTACGTATATTATAAAGAGGAAAGATTTGAGTGTTTGTTTGCATTGAATAGGCTCCGAAACTACCGAACCGATTTGAAAAATTATTTCACTGTTGGGAAGCTACATTATCCCCGGGTGACATAGGCTATATTATATTTTTTATTTATTTTACTATTTCTCCCGAAGCGAAGCGAGGGCGATTTCCTAGTATTATATAAAATCAATACATCCATGACCGAGTTGAGATAAAATTGCAGTTTGATTTCTAGGATACTGAATTTATGAGTGAAGTCATTGAAGTTGTCTTTGTTGCTTATGCTTATGTTCGCGGAAGCGTAATACCAGTATAACGCGTCATATACTGTAACAGCGCTGCACTAATACGCACTTTACTTGACGACGTACATACTCCAATATTAAAATCGAAACCTTGTAATGTACGTATAATCATGTTTTTTATATTTAGTACTAGGAAATCGCCCTCGCTTCGCTTCGGGAAAAATAGTAAAAAATATAATATATATAATGAAGCCCGGGGATAGTGTAACTTCCTAACAGTGAAAGAATTTTTCAAATCGGTTCAGTAGTTTCGGAGCCTATTCAATGCAAACAAACAATCAAATCATTCCTCTTTTTATAATATTAGTATAGATTAAAAAGATAGAAATAAGTTAATAAAAAAAAAGCAAAGCAACAACCCATAATTGTCCCACTGCTGGGCTCGGGGTCTCCTCTCACAATGTGAGGGGTACAGGCCATAGTCCACCACGCTGGCCAAGTGCGGATTGGTAGACTTCACACACCTTTGAGAACATTATGGAGAACTCTCTGGTGTGCAGGTTTCCTCACGATGTTTTCCTTCACCGAAGCAAGTGATAATTAACTTGTAATACGCACATAATATTTGAAAATAAGAGGTGCGTGCCAGGATTTGAACCCGGGCCCCTTGGTTCGGGAGACCAACGTTCTAACCACTAGGCTATCACTGCTATATAAATAATACTGCTATATAAATAAGTTAATATTCTCTTAAAATTTGCCACTTCCGTGTTCAAACAATACCCTATCGTATATTGTCAAGACCTCTTATAGTCTCAGCACATTATGAAGTGTATTTACCATAGTCTCTCAGCAGCTGAGAATGTACTCTACTAATATTAAGTTATTAAATTAATTACATAAAATTTGTATGAATGAGGCAACTGGAGCGCCTTTTATAAAGTTGCTGAACTTAGTATTAATTTCCTCTTTGTGTTGTATAAATTACTCTAATTACTCTAATGGATTATTTTCAATAATATCCACTAGCTGTCCCGGCGAACTTTGTACCGCCTAACAAATCAATGTCATGTTACTTTTTTAACTAAACTTCGTGTGTGCGTGGTCTCTTCGTCTCCGATTCCACATTCGTCTTCGGCTCCGGCTCCATCTCCATGTCTATCTTCATATCTTTCTCCGGCTTTGGCTCCATACCCGTCTTCATTTCTGGTTTCCTCTCCCTCTCCCTCTTCACTTTAACCATTCGTGTTAGTAATACCATTTATAACTCAAAAACGGCTAAATCGATTTTAATGATCGATTTTGATGATATTATGACTTATTAATTGTTGCTACGCAACTGAGTTGAGGATTACGCCTCGATTTCCTCTACGAAGCGATGTCCTAAGTCGAGGTTTGAACCCAAGAGGGGGTGAATGCTCGCAACCCCTACTTCTCAAAGAGGGTGTGTTATTCCTCTCTCTTCGCAAAAACTGTCTTCTTGCTTAAGCCTCTCCAAACTTGGACACGCGTGTCCAACAGGAACTGTTCGTTCGGAAAACTTGACGATTATGGATAAATAGAATATTTAGAACAGCTTCGTAGCTGGTGTTAATAGTATTGGTATGTTCCCAGTATTGCAACGGCGGCGACCTGGCGGACTACCTCCAGGTGAACCGGCTGCTGAGCGAAGGCACCATCCGCACTTTCCTGAGGCAGCTGGCGGAGGCCATGCGCGCCATCCACGCCAAGGGCATCGTGCACCGCGACCTCAAGCCACAGAACATCCTGCTCACACACAATGTCACCCCGCCCAGGACGCCACATCCCTCTGAAATTACACTTAAGATTGGTAAGTATTAAACTAATATTATAAAGAGGAAAGTTTAAATTTTTGTTTGGTTGTAATGGATAAACACGAGAACTACTGGACCGATTTCCAAAATTCTTTGAACAATAGGATGCTCTATTGTTTCTGAGTAACATGGGCTATATTTTATTTAAAAAATTGGGATCTTTTCGAAAACCGAAGCAAAGCGAGGACGGTTAGTAGATAATATAATAAAAAACACTTTTTTGAAATAGGCGTAAATAGAATATAATTATTATATCCTGTGAGGCGCAAAAATTGCTTCGGCGACTATAATCATGATAAATTTTATCATAGTTAACTATTGTCGTCATTATTCGTTAACCCTGAATAGGCAGAATGAAAATTCTGGATCTGGTCCAAATTAAACTTTTACCTCATTCCATGGTCATGGTGCGTTGTCCTACAACGGTTAAATTTTAAAAGATAAGTTTTACGAGAGTTAGAGTTAGTTAAAAAAACGTGTGTGCGTACTTTTATGTACGCATGTAAGAAGGTATACTTCTTTGGCGTAACAGAACAAAAATAGCTAAAGATTTCATCCCGTATACCACAATTCTGTTTGTAAAAGGAATCAGTTATCAGCTAACTTCATCATGTCGCTTTTAGGCTGTCGGTGTGCGCGCGCATCGTATAAATTTTACTCCCAAACGTGCCAAAAAAAAAGTATAACTGTAATAATAAAATAATGTGAACCAACCAATGAACTCATATACCAAGTAGTATATTTGTTCACTGGAACCAACAAGCTATTCCTTTCGTATCAGTATATTATATTCATTCAATAGTGTTACAGTTCATTTGTTTTTCTTAACGATAGACAACAGTGTCTGTATGTACGTCCACAAGTCCACAACTACGGAAGCATATTGATTACAGTACACAGGCGCCTTAATCGCTCCCGGTATCAAGTTCATGTTCGCTATATTTAAATCTCTCTCGCTTGAGTGAGCTAGGTCATTGTTTAAAGCTTCACCCACTTAAGATTTTATACAAAGAAACTTTCATTTTTTAACTAGAGAGAACTGGAAATGTTAGTCAGAGCGTAGAATGAATCAAACCTCGAATCCTGTGCAGTGCAGACCGACAACGTCAACTTGTACCGTTATTTCAACATACTTAGCCTTTTGGCTAAAGAGTTTGAACCCAATGTATTTCAATGAACGCAATTCACGAACTGTTGTATAGATAACCGAGGTTAACTGCATATTAGATTTTCTATATCATTCAGCGTTTTTATTATTCAACATTAATTGCCTGGCATCAATTGATTATAATGTTATTAAAGTAACAAAGTTTTTATCTTTCAAAACATTATAAAATAATATCGTTAAAACACCGCAAATTCGATAATTTCGAGATCACTCAGGGATGTTATTAATGATAATTGATAACCAATTAAAGCGTCGTTTTTGAAGTTGAAGTGTAATTAACACTGGTTCAACTATTCTTCATAGAGAATGCTGAATAATTGCTAACCAATTGTTTGACTATAATTATTGCTATCGATTTCTTTAGTTGACACCTGTGTACCCTGTCTACATATACGCACCAGTTTTACCACCTTCTGAAAGTAGCAAACGGGTATTTCATCCACCTGATGATAAGTAGTCGCTGCAGCTCGGCGACTTGCAGAAGCAATTTTAACAGCAATAAAGACATATTTGTACGTAATAGATTACAAATATTTCTATTCTTAGGGAGTGGTATTGAACATCTTTGACCTTTGCTAGTTGCTTGTAATGTTACTATACCTTATGCATAGTTCGATACAAGTTACTACTTACTGCAAGTTTGTTTATGATTTCAATTGTTAAAATCATTATTACGTATTGGCTTGAAGAAGCCGATCTTCTAGCAAAAGACGCAGTTATAAATGGCATACCATGGCATGGCTATAAGGTTCGAAGTAAATGTAGTGCGATGTGGAAGGAGTACTTTGAAGAGCGGTTAGGGATCAAGGGGATATGGTACAAGGCCATACAACCGAGCCTCACTCGGTCCCCTTGGTTTTTGGGAACAGAGATGTCTAGATTGGATGTAGTGACGGCTTTCAGGCTTCGTTCTGGTTATATTCCACTGGATGTCTTCATATATTTGATGGGAAAGTCTGATTCTCCAAACTGTGTAGAGTGTAACATAGAATATGTGTACCATGTTCTGGTTAAGTGTGGTCGGAACATAGGTATGGAATGAGGCTGAAAGAACAAATAACGTCCAAAAATACAACATCAATCGGTGCGAGGTCGGTAGATTTAATAGCTTCCTGGCCTTACCTTAATCGGAAGAAGCTAGGATGCTATACAAATTGGTTAATTTAGCTGTTAAGCGTAGATTGTAAGGTTATGTAGATTGTAAGCCTATGAGGGTGGCATGATCATAAATTGATCAAACCCTTCATAATAAAAAAGAAAAAAAAAACGTATTGGCTTATTTAGGTCCAGGTATAGTGTTAAACTGAAAATAAATATTCATTTTTTTCCCATTTAGCGGACTTCGGGTTTGCCAGATTTCTCGAAGAAGGAAACATGGCTGTCACATTGTGCGGTTCCCCGATGTACATGGTAAGTATTGGTGTAAGGTGATGATATCTCCAAGTTTAGTTATGAATTTATTGGAATTTAACAATATCGAATCATGTGACAATTAAAATTTATTCATCCATGTCATTGTGCAACTGCGTTAACAGAACTACTAAATTAATACTTTTTTTTTTGTCGTTTGTAATTCAATCTAATTTCGGTGCGAAAATATACAATACAACACAAAGCATTTGCAAATGAACACTTTGCAAATGCATAGCCATGGTCGCAATGACACGTCACGACCGACTGAACTATCTTTAAAGCATAGTTTTTTTAAAGTTCATGGATTGTTTTAGGCAATTCCAGATATTTCCCGTAAATATTAATTTGATTACGTTAATATTTTCATTTTATAGTTGTACTTATTATCAATATTTGTATTCGCAACAGGCTCCAGAAGTGATAATGTCACTCAAGTACGACGCAAAAGCAGATCTATGGAGCTTGGGCACGATAGTGTACCAGTGCCTGACGGGCAAGGCGCCCTTCCAGGCGACCACGCCTCACGAGTTGAAGGCCTTCTACGAGAACAGCGTCGACCTGCAACCTAAGTTAGTCATTTTATACAACTCCTATATATATATTGTATAAGTACTACGTACGTAATAACGTAGACAATGTTATTACGCGCTTTCGATTTCTTTTCAAACGCTTTGTATGAGATAATGGAGCTATAAACATAATGATATTGAATATCTTGCCCATAGTAGCTATGTGGCGACATTCCATACGCATAAAAGGACGGCATGTTAAAGATGTCACCTCACATTTTATGGAAGATATTGCTAGACGGCATTGTTGTATGTATGAAATGCATATTATATGGTTATAACACCTGAGCATGCACTTGTTAAGCGGTCGCCACACTTTGGATATTCGTTACCGACCACAAATTACACGACTTACTCCTTTTTGAGGTCGCTCACACATTAATAATTATTTATGAGAGTAGATACGTGTTGCTGGTAACCACATCCTTCAATATGAAAAGGAAAGTTGATCCACGGCTAGTAGAAAGTAAATGTTATTGTGATCGATAGCTGCATTTGCTTAGTGAACTAATAAGTATGTATTCAGTTATTTACGTATGATCGTAAAATTACTAAGGACGTATTACGATCACGTACGTATTAAGGAAGTCTTAAAATATATTGTTTATATATTGGTAACATTTATCCTTAATTTCTCCCATTCAGATATCAGTAAAGCTAAAATGATATCGTTAAGTGGAAAAAGATAAATTAATTTTTCGATACGATTTCCTCATTTTACTATAGAATAAATTTATAGTAATGTATGTTGCCTAAGATATAAAATTGGCAGGTATTACGAGCTTTAGACTCATCAGTAAAAAAATCCAGTGTACATTTCAGGTTTCAGGAAACGGAAAATGTCAGGAGTTTTAGATTAACTTATAATTTAACATAGTGGCTAGATGCTGCTACCCTTGTTGTTATAACTGTTGCCACAGTGAAGCGTGAATTTAGTTTGTACAAATAAATTCACCCGTGTGACTTCTCATGGTTGTCTGCAGTTTAGTAGAGCTTTTAAACAGTGCGATAGTAGTTTTCGATATTAAGCTTATCAATTTATTTCCAGGATGCCAACAGGCACTAGCCCCGAGCTATGCAACCTACTGATCGGGCTGTTGCGGCGGAACTCGCGCGAGCGCATGCCCTTCGAGGTGTTCTTCAACCACCCGTTCCTGCAGCGGCCGCGCACCGCCTCAGTCACAAGTAAATTATACCGCCTGTGTATTCATTGTCGCCTGGTACATCACGTGCTGCTCCAAACTTTACCTACCGCTGGTTTCTATAATCTACCTGTCCATATCTCTGGTTAAGTTAGTGACTAAAAATAACAACTAATACTTTACGCTCCAACTCAGAGTCACTAACGGTTACTTTAATCGCTCCTTAGTAAATAACCATACAAATTCTGTACTAAGGAGCGATTTAAGTAACCATTAGTGACTCCAAGTTGGGGCGTAATGTAACCTATTGGCTGTTAAAAACTGACTTGATGACTATGGATACAAAGAATATTGAAAACCAACGTTACTCACCTTAGCTACATCATAACTGTTAAGTACTGTACCTATATGTGGTATACGTAGGTGATGCTAGGATAAACTCATCTGTTTTAGAATTTGTTATATAACAAAAGTAGTTATATTTTAACCATCTTCTTAATGGTCAAATACAAAGATATAGGTACATCAATGGTATTAGATAAGTGGTCAATTAGATTTCTCTTTAATGCACTGTCAGATGTAAAAGTAAAGTTAACAATAGATAGACTAATGGACGGTAAAAAAGCGATGTTATCGTTATAGAGCTGTTTCATTCAGACAACCTTTGTAACTAGGACATAAGATTGAGCGTTTAGCGTTTATAAAAAAAAATAGAAAATAATTTATTGCTATTATAACTATTATTTAATAAAAATGTATAAACACACGCTATCAAACTTGATATACCTATCAAAAATAAGAAATTAAAATATGTCAGCAAAGGACATGCAAAAAGAACGAAACAATAAATCACAAATAAGTACCTAACATTCAAACACAAGCAAATAAGCTGTGACTCGTTCGATTTATTTGTTAAATTAGCAATGTATATTGCGTTGATTATGTGCAATTGAATCATTGAGTGATTTGATTGTTTTCAATTTACAATTGACACCTTCACCGGTTTCACAGTCAACAGTGTGAACACGTGTTGACCGATGTAACCGCCAGCCGTTTGTCCGAGTCGCGTATCTTTAACCCGGCCGACTGACTCACCCACTGAAACACTTCATTGTTCAAGCGCTTTCGAAACCTCCAGACATATTGTACCTTCAGATCTTAGGTACAAATAAAACTACATACGTATCCATAAATAATGCATTCTCACATTTAGCTGTCGCGATTTAAAGTAAAAGTTACAAGGAACAGCACAAGCAATTAGTTTTCAATGTTACGTAACCTACTTATTCATTGCCAACCGCAATTCCGAAACGGCTACGCCGTTTGCCAAAATATTTATCATTATTACCATGCTTATCAGATATAGCATTATTTAGCAATCATTAATCATTTCCATTAGTTGCATCGAGTGACATTTCAAACCCCTACATCTTCATTACCATTAACATTGTTCTATCTAGTCCAGGGATTTTTGAACTTGTGAACACACTTACATTAACGCCTAACGCCTCTAACGATCCGGTTAAGGTATTGTGATGTTGTTTAGGTTTGGACTCCGAAGTGCCCGACATATTATCGGAGGGCGATCCGGAAGGCCCAGTCGATGCTAACTGTTTGCTTCAGGAGTCGTGGGCCAGCCAGGGTATACCTTGCCTGTTTAATATCGCTTTGGCATTGCATGGGGTGGGCTAATCGATTTTGATGTTTATTAAACGACGCAAACCTACTCAGTACTCAACACCACCACATTAACCAGAGCCGTCTTCGCTGATGTGTTGTTGGCTCGGTGCCCGGTATCAAAGGGCACTCGAAAAAATGCACGAGCGGAACTAAAAGAGTAGACAGTTCTTTAATAAGAACAGCTATGATGTGTCAGTCTTAAGAATCTTTATATATTATGGTGGTTAAGAATATAAATTGCTGTTACCATGTGATGAAATCAAGACGGCCCTGTTTATAATAACTACTCAGCCACCATTCTTATAGCATGGCATGGTTTTCTTCTCTGTTTGGTTTTGTTTTATATTTTAAAGGAATATTTGAGAACACGCGTAGGGATTGCAATATGGCTTAGTTCAAAAATTTTACGGACTAGACGACTCATTTGCACTCGCATCTATCTTGTAAACCATATTTATCATTTTGCGCATGCTTTGTTCGTTTACTGGTCAATTACCGCACTGCTGTTTTCGTATTGTGATTCTCGTATACTATGAAATAAGTTTTTTGTATAATATATTTGTTTGACTGTACAGTGAATATTCTTTTTAATTTCCATACGTTATTGATTGATTCGCAAATACGTAATGTATTTTTGTTGTGGGCTGCAATGTCAATCATCCAACATAAGGCCGTATCGCCTGAGTCGTCAGTCGCGTAGCAGTATACAGTCGATACTATAACGCAATGCAACGAACCGCCAAACGTAGCGATGCAGTCATATCGCTAGAAAAGAAGCTGTGGGCGCATCTTTTAAGTTGTTACGAGTAATCAAATGTATTTTTCTTACTATTGTATAACATATTTGGTCAAATGGAAACTTAATGTTTCCAAAGTCGGTTGATAACATTAATAACGTAATGTATTGTTGATTTAGAGACAAGCTCGAGCAGCAGCGCGCCGTCCACGTCATCGCCGCGCGCGCCGCCGCCTACCGCGCAGCCGCCGCGAAAACAGCCCACCTCCACCGGTACATACATTCATACATATTGATATAGATTATACACGAATTGTATTTATTGTAATATTCCTCGTCAGTCTTTTTCAGTCGGTTTAATAACCGACTCATATATCATAGTATCTCAACATATAAAATTTTGATGAATTATATGAGATCAATCTGGCACTGAAAGTAAAGTTTGAAAAGTTGCTTTAAATTAAAAATAAAATATTTTACATATTAGTTGATAAATGACAGAGTTGAAAGGATGTGAGTTTCCTTCGCTATCATACTAATGACATGTTATGATATAGAATTCTTACGTGAAACGCACTGTAACAGTTTGGCTATGTAAAATATTACTAATATGTACACGGTTTGTATGAACAGTAGCGGAGTGTATGTCGGGCCAGTGGGCGGGCGCGGAGGACTTCGTGGTGGTGGAGGCGGGCGCGGCGGGTGCGGCGGGCGCGGGGGGCGAGAGCGGCTCGTCGTGCTCCGGCGCGTCCTCCGCCTCGGACGCGGCGCCGCGCCCGCGCTCGCTGCCGCTGCCCGCCACTCCGCCCGCCGCCGCGCAGCCGCCGCCGCACGCGCACCACGCACACCACGCGGTCAGTTGCACCACCAGACCACCACGCAACTACTATCTCTCCATCTCTCTCGCTCTTGCTCTCTTGCTCTCTTTCTCGCTTTTTTCCCTCTTATACATGCAGCCGCCGCCGCCGCATGCGCACGACGCGGCCAATTACACCACCATACAACTAATAGTAACTATCTCGCCGTCTCTGTCTCTCTCGCTACATTCAAGAACTCGTAATTTTAACAACCAGTACTGAAGTAACGCCGCCGCGCAGCTTCCACCGCTGTACGTGCACCACCACGGTCTATCTTGCCGTCTCTGTCTCTCTCGCTCTCTTTCTCGCTTTCTTTCCCTCTTACATACATTCAACCACTCGTTATAATTTTAACAACCAGTAATGAACTAATATAATAGAAGAATTCTGTCATGATAAAACTAAAACACAGTTTGATATCCTTAATGCGTTTCATTATCGTTCAAGTTATTGTTTATACATCTTGTTGTTTATACAGTTTGTTTATCACTATTAAGTCATTGTATCTAATACACGTGGTAGGCCCATCGCATCTTCTACGCACTTCAAAATGTAAATGTTCCACATAATATGTGTCATTTCAGAATCCGATCAATGTCGCGTCGAACGTGCCAAGGTCGCAACCCATCGACGTACTCCGACCCAATCACAATCGAAACACGACTAACATTGGATCGCTCTCACCGCCATCCGTAAGTGTCATCGATTAACTTGTACAGAATATACCGTAATTGTAAGGATATTAAAAATATACTGGCTGTGAATCTAGCTAACAGTCAGATACATATAATATTTTTTATTTATTTTATTTTTTATTTATTTCGTGCATAAGTGTATCAATGATACCTATATGAATAAAATATTTTGACTTTTTTTTACTTTGACTTTTTATTAAAATCATCTACAATAAAATTATTCATAAACATCTGTACTAGATAAATTAGATTCTTCTTAATTTATAGCTTTTTAACAAAAATGTATAGTTGACTTTTAAAACGCATTTTTCAAACTTTTTCTGTATTTATCATAGATGTAATTAAAAAACGTTTTTTAATGACATCATTGGTATTTATTCAAGCATTCTACAACGAACCAATTTTAACGCAATTTATACACTTCGAAAGCCTCTTAACAAACCCACTTCAAATCAGACGTACAAAAAATCTGAAAAGAGACATCTGAAACACCCATCAATAAATGATTATCAGTCATACAAACACCTGCCTCAACCTGTAATCGAACCAAAGAACCGTCTGGCATTAAGGTTCACTCAACTACAAGATCGTCAAATTATAATGTGACAACAAACAAAAAATTTTAAAAGTGTTTACAACTATTTAACATCTTGCTAATTAAATCAGTGACAACGAAGTTTCCTGATCACGTTTTTATTGAATATGTTTTTATCAAATGCTACATATGACACCTCAGATCAATAAGGATCTGAGTATGACACAGTCACAAATTTAAATATGTAATTGATTGCTTATCATGATATATCGCAGTGTACTTAACAAGATTAAACTATGTTTTAAACATTGAAAAATTCATTCGTTGATAGTGCATGCTTGTAAATTGGTTAATCACCTACATAAAAGTAAGACGAATTCTTTCGTGATCGTTAATCTTATTTACCCAGTAATCGCCTGGTTAAAATTGGACAGCAATCGATGTCTTATTACTCATTTATACTTAATATTATAAATCTGAAGAGTTTGTTTGGTTGAACGAGCTAATCTCTGGAACTACTAGTTTGAATTGAAAAATTATTTTTGTGTTTGATAGTCCATTTATCGAGGAAGGCTATAGGCATATAACATTATATATTTTAGTAGTTAGTTTTTTCCACAAAACGCGGGTGAAACCGCGGAGCACAGCTAGTTAGTAACAATGACATACATACATAGTTAATGTACATAATGTCTTGCAGGTACCATACACGCTGGGAACCCCTCCGTCGACCCGTCGACGCAGCGCCTCCGGGAGTTCCCCGCCGCCCTCGCTGTGGCAAGTGTCGCCCACCAACCCGCCGCTGCTTCGATCAGGTATACTTGCAGTATACTACTGACGTACACCACGATACACTGATCTGATTGACTCTTATCTGATTTAGTAATGAGGCTAGATTGATAAAACAGAATTAGCAGTCCAATGTTCGTGTGGCAAAACCAGTTTTGACCAGTATAATTAGGTGACTTCGTAATTTTATGGTTCGTAAATGTTAATGTCAATGTCAAGTCAATGTAAAGTTACCTTTTGATAAATTGAATTACCGTCAAGTTAATTGATGTCACATATTGTATTAGTTCACTATGCTGTAGGTATCATGGTAGTTAGCCAGTAAGGTATGAGGACAAAATTAGCTACACAGTGTGGACTGCTCGAGTTGTTTATGGTGTTATACCATTGTTGTGTCTCTATTTTTAACCTCAGACGCAGAAACAGTAAAGTACTCCTTATTAGTCTTTGCAATCCAGCTAAATTATATGTTTTATTTAATTATTTTTACCTCCAATGTGTTGGGTTCAGCCCAATATAACGACGATATTCAACAACTATTTCATCACTAAATTTCAGAGAGATATGACTTTTGCTTCTAATTTGCAACCGACCGTTCATGCCAAATTTCGAATGAGCTGCGTTCGGTGCTCTCTGCTCCAACGTTGATTACTTTGGATCATCAATATGCTCAATAGAGCCACCAGATGGCGACTGATGATAGTAGGCTACATAAGTCAAGTACCATATTGATATTCACAATGGTTATACAAAGAGGATGCATTACACTGTAATTATCAATGATATTAAACTATAGATATGATATGCCCTTACAAATCAACCAAAAACTCTGTTCCGAAAAGAGCTACAACACACACACGTTTATCTTTTGTTTCACTACACCAATCCTTATTACATTGGTAAATTATGTAAAAGGGATGGCACTACTAAAACCATAATAGTGAAAAAGACAACTAGACGGCCTCACTCACGAGGCAGCTATCAACTGTCTGAATTGAAATCGCTACACTTGTCTAAATTCGACTGACATAATTTCAGCGCCGTCTTGGCATATCTTGTATATAATATCATTGGTAATTACAAAATAGCACGCTAACAAATGATCCGTGTTACGATAGTGTGTGACTGTGTCAGGGTCGTCGCCGCCGGTGTCGCTGGCGCTGAAGGCGAGCGGCGAGGCGGCGTCCCCGAAGCGCGCGCTGCCCGAGCAGCTGCTGCGCGGGCTGAAGCTGCCGCACGACCCACCCGTCTACATCCCCAACCTGCAGGAAGAGACCATACTCGCTGTACGTACACTACTTAAACTGATGATCATTATTATTTACATGTATTAAGTAAATAACCAAATTTTAAATAAATTATTACGTGTAAACGGACAAAAACAAAAAAAAATTAGAATTTTTTCTATTTTCTGTTAATTAGGTGGGCGGGGCTTATCATTTAACACATTTGAAAGGCACTTTTTAGTTAAAATTTAGTCATCATCATCCTGCCCATCTCCCAATTTTATTTGGGGTTGGCGCAATATGTTTTCCTCTTCCACACTTCCCTATCAGCCGTTAAATTTAGTTAGAATTTAGTAAAATGCTAAAGTGATTAAGTAGGTTGTGAAGTATTGTATGAACTAAAGAGCTTTACTTAAATTATTACATTTGGACGCGCACTAAAAATTTGTCACTTAAAAAGTTATCATCAAGTTATAATCCCGGGAGTTTCTTGCCGCTTCTTCTCCCGGAACCACTCATGGTAGGGATTTGTTGAACCGATGGCGTTGAGTGACTTTCGAAAAGTGTTTGTAACAAACCTACTTCGAATAAAACTTATTTCATTCATTCATTCATTCATATCTACTTAACTACTTAATACATATAAACCGGACTTAACGTGTGATGTGTGTGTGTGTGTGTGTGTGGTGTGCAGGAGGAGCACAGCAAGGTGTTCTCGCAGCTGAACTTCGTGCTGATGCTGGCGGAGCTGCTGTCCGACATGGCGGTGTCGTGCGGCGCGCCCATCGCCGCGCTCATGGACACCTCCGAAGGTGATCTCAGCGAACCGCCCACACGTACTTATACATTATAGTTTATACATTATATATACTTACAACCTTATTCATAAACGCTTAATAAACCTCTTTGCCGCTATCGCACTGTTGTACTATGTTGTCTTTATCGTTTTTAGGGTTCCGAAGTAAAATCGGAACCCTTCTAGTTTAGTCATGTCCGTCCGTCCGTCCTTCCGTCCGTTTGTCTGTCCGAAGCATAGCGCTAAGACCCTTAGTGCTAGAAAACTGTAATTTGTTACGGATATTTAATAAAACTCCAAAATCGTAGAATACAATACTGAATTTTTTTTTTTAGAGTAAGTACAGGTAATGTGAGGATGAAATTTTTTTCGTTGCGTACCCCATAGTGTAGGATATCGTTGAAAAGGTCTTTCAAAAATATTATAGGCCTCCAAACACCATTTTTGGATTTAGAGATTCGTTTGCGAAATATTTGACTTTAAAGTGCTAATTCACAGTAAAACTGGGCCAATAAATAATTAAACGCGCGTTGTGCAGTTGGCCGAGCTATAAACTCCTGAATGATCCGAACTGAAAATCAGTGCCGTTATTATCACGGCTTTCGCTGAGTTCGGTCCATTTTACGACTTTTTACTGCAGCATAGATTTCCTAGTTTAGTATAGTTAGTGATGGGTAAAAATAATTATTGTAATCTTTTTAAACGCTTTTATTTAGCTTCACTTCGGAGCATCAAAGCATCAAAGGATCAAATCTTGTAACGTTAATTTGAATGACTTCCCTTTAATGAAAATTGATGAAATTTGGCAGACATGTGTATTTCCGATGACAATACACGAAAATTAAAAAAAAAAAAAAAAAAAATTAAATTAAAAAAAACGATTTTCAGACTTTAGACGCATAATTCTCTATGTTCTATTTTACGTAGAGACTTGAAATTTTCACAACTTGTAGCTAATTTTATAAACTAAACATTATTGAAATAAAAGCGTTTAAAAAAAAAAATTTTTTTAGGATTCAACTTATTTCCTTTTTGTTTTGTTGAATTTATGTATTTTGTTTTGTATTGCTGTTAAAATTAAACATCTTGTGTTTGGTTAAGTTATTTAAATGTGTGCTATTTAGAGTCGTAAATAATTTTTTTTGTCCCCCCCCCCCCTGCCGGCTAAACTGGAGTTGGACAAATGAAAAAAATTCTAAAAAATAGGTTATATGATGAATTTACAAGGAAAACAATCACGGATATACTGCTAAGCTAGTGTGTTGTTGTCCCCCCGCAGAGCGGTGCAACGAGAGCGTGCGGCTGGGGCTGCTGGTGCAGGCCATGCAGGCGCTGGCGGCCGGGCTGCGGCTGGCGGCGGCGCACTACCGCGAGCGCACGCTGCAGCCCACGCCGCAAGTGCGCAACGGTCAGTCGGCTCATACTTCATTGTTCACTTGCTTGCGTATCGCGATCGTTGAGTCAGGCATGGCGCACTCCGCGCTTTTGGTATGATGTTACGAGTACGTGCCGCGTTCGACGTGTCGGGCCAATTTCAGTACGGCTGTCACGCCATGTCATACATTCGTAATCTATCACACATGTAGAAAAAAGACAACTCTGACGTTGTCAGAGAGGATAAGAGTTATGATTAATATAAAGCGTGTAAAAAGAGAGGCAACATCTAGATGTTAACGTCTGTTGACGATTAGCGCTGTGCGACCTATTGTGTCGGAGGAAGAGTCGTTATTTATTTAAATAATTTTTCGGAAGTAACTCATATGTATAAATTAAGTATTCTGTGGTAACGCTGCCTTTATAATGTATGCGAATAACATTAAGTGTGAAAAAGTCACAAATATGCCTATGAGCGTTAGGACGTGCGGTTCTTGAAAAAAGATGTAAAAGGGACTCTCCTCCGGACCGGCATTTCATTAGTGTTTGGTGTCCTCATGATGCCCACTGGCGAGAGTGAACACTTACTATCAGGTGACCTTAGATGTGGCATTTATATATTCTAACCGAATCACTAAATTCAGCTAATTTACTGGCTACGTCCGATGTCTTAGTAAACTTCACTGAGAAACTTAAAAGAAACAATTTACTAAATGATTGATACACCATTTCAGTTGTATCCCTGATGAACGGAAAGTACAAATGGATCGTGAACGAGTCCCGCAGACTGCACGAGGCTGGCATCACGCCCGCCGTCTGCGACAAGATATTGTATGAACACGCCATTGAAATGGTAAGAGTATTTTTTTTTAAACTCATCTGCTTTGAATTAGCCTATTTTACAACCTCATGTAATAGTTCTGTAATTATAACATTTAAATGAAGTCGATAAAAATTTTAGCAACTGCTGTTCGATTGAACAAATTCAAATGTTGACACTTCTTTTGGCCTATTGAAAGAAAGAAAACATTTATTTGGTCTTTTATTATGAGTATTACGACAAAAGATCAATAATAAGGACCATGATTCCTGTTCAGTTTAGACACAGTGCCGGATTAACCACGTAGCAAGAGTAGCAATTGCTACGGGCCCCGTGCGAAAGGGGGGGGCCCGCATATTTTACACTTTATAATAAAGAACCACTTTATACAGTTTTACTTAAGAACCCATAGTAGATCTAGGGCTCTTTGAAAGAATTTGCTATGGGCCCTGCACTTGCTTAAGCTGGCACTGTCCGGACACGATGAATCACTGCAAAACTGTTAAATACATACATACATTAGGAATAGAATAGAATAGAAAAATTTTATTTCGTCAGTTTTCACAACAAATTAAACTAAAATTACAAAATAAAATGCTATTAAATAAAATAAAACAAAACATGACTAGTTAAATTATGTTGCGATACACGACGAAAAAGGAACACACTCATCTTTAGTTGTTGCGGAGTGCCCCAACCGCTGGTTTTCAGTGTGCTCTGTTTCTATCGTGTAGTTCGGTCAATTGGCATCAACATGCGGTGATTTACAATGCCGTACTTAAAATTAACACATTCATGCGCACTTACTAGATAAAACTACATAACAGAATAAAAAAAAATATAATATACAAATTAAAAATTTAAACTAATAAAATTAAGGTGCTTAAGTAGGCCAGATAAGTAACGCAAGATATATAATGTATAGTTTGTTTTATTAATTTATGTGTGTACCGCATTACGCAGTGCCAGATGGCGGCGATCGAGGAGTTGTTCGGCGACATGAAGGAGTGCGAGCGGCGCTACATGTCGGCGCAGGTGCTGCTGCACTCGCTCGTGCAGCGCCACCCGCTACACCCGCAGCACCGGACCACGCTCTCCAAGTGTCAGTACCCACTACTCACTACCGACTACCGCTGCCGTATTGGGGTGGCTTGGAATACTAACCCTAATTCCACGCATGGGTGTCGTAAGAGGCGACTAAATCTGGCCCGGTTGTCTACCGAGTACAGCTGTCGTATTGGGGTTGCTTAGAATACTAACCCTAATCCCACGCCGGATGGGTGTCGTAAGAGGCGACTAAATCCGGGCCGCTGGTAGTAGGGCCCCTCGAGGGATTATATTGGTAATATTGATTTTAATTGTCAATTAATACCATTATTACTATTATTATATCTCCATGGGGTTCGCCTAGATAGCTACCACCCTCGAGCATGAGTCAGCTGCCAAACGACTCGTCGTGTTCCGGCTGGGGGCTTGAGAGCCAGTTCTTTCTTTCTTTTTCTTCACTTTCTTGGCCCGAAATGCATCAGTGATGCCTTTGGTGTTGCTGACGTCCATGGGCGACGATAACGACATATCATCAGGTGGCTATTTGCATAAAAAAAAACTGCCAGACTGCCGACTTTAAATCGGCCGTTAGTTTGATTGAGTTCGTAATCAGTATAGGGAGGTATGTAACTGCGCACATTTCTACGATTCGCTCACTATACTGATCACGAACCCGATCAAACTATCGGCCGATTTAAAGTCTAGAGTCTGCAGGGACTCTTAGAGCGTCTTCACATTATCCGATCCGGAGATGTAAAGTCAACTCCAGACGACTTGTGTTGTAGAATAAAAGCACTCAGATACTTCAATACATTTATTCTCTTTTTGTATCTACCTTCATTTCGCAAGTCTACTACAATACATTCTTGACTTAATCAATTGTAGATTAAATTATTTTTACATATTATAATTAATCCAAAACACCCGTGTCACTGGTTTCCCAGTCTAAGATCCGGATATCAGAGGTACATATTTCATACATTTTACTTGCCCCTATATAGGCGTCCGATACCGGTATCTGATCGGATAATGTGAAAACGCTCTTAGGCTGACATTACACCTGTAAGTTGCTGCAGTAAAATTTACATAAGTAATTTTCAGAAATATACACAAGTATTACGGAATTAGGTATGATAATGATACGATAGTGTGTTTACATTTGAAAATTTACGGTAAGTTAATTGTATAAGTTAGTTACGTGACTCAAACTTACTAATGTAAAGTAAATTTAAAATGGTCCAATCCGTCCGCGACAAGTGTTTTTTTTTTTATGGTGTTAAAGTAGACATTTTGCATGTTGACTGGTTTATTTAACAACCTTTAACACTATCCCAGTATAAAATGGCATGGTATCTATAAATCATAATTTGATCCACAGATCGAGATGCAGTGCAAAGGCGGCTCAATTGCCTCAAGGTGGGGCCGCGAAAAATTATGGATGTAAAACTTGAGGCCGGGATCTCATAATGCAATAAGCAACCGTTAGAAATAAGAACACACAGGACGCAAGATGAGAAGTGATTTTATTTTGTTGTCATGTATGGATGAGTGAAAAACTATATACAACAATTTATCATATAAAAAGTGTATAAAAGGAATAAGTGAATGATATCAATTAGAGGTAATCAATCACACACGATTGTTGTTTAGCAATGATAATTACCAGAGATTGCAATAGTGAGTTATATTTTTTTATGTGTAGCAGATTGCGGATTTCTTGTAAACAAAGTAAATCATAGTAACATTTTAGTGGATATTTTAGAAATGCTTAAATGTCAATAGTAGATAAGTAGTTCAATATCTTTCGGCCCATGAAGTGTAACTACCAGAATGTTAAGCATGTCGGTTGCCATTATGTGGATAGAACACAATATTCCTGTACTGTAAAAAGTAACAAACATGTCTGAAACTTATCAAATCTCAATATTCTTCATAGCTCTATTAAACCTGTAATTAACTTGAAACACAAATCACTGGGAACCACATAATGTGGCACCTCGCTACAGGCATCGTACACTGTTAATTATTCTTCTGGACCGAAAGTGTTACATAGCTGTGTCACTAGTATCTCTGTTTAAAATAAATGGTTGTACCTATATAATATAATAAATGATTCATAATGTAGATGATTTAGTACAAGATAAACAAAGAAGTAGCATACAGCTTTTACTGAATGACTTGCACTTTTTGTATATTCTCTTTTAATTTCTTTAACATTAATAGAGATTTATATTAATAATAAAGATACATAAAAAAGTAAAAAATATTATTAGGAATTGTAGCGATTGACTCACAAAACATGTCGCATTAACATTAGCGATTACTAATTTGTAGTGTGTAAGTGGAAATTTTGAAGTATCTTAATGGACAACCTGCTATAGAGATCTCATTATCGACCAATAACAATATCGCATTTTTAGGTTAAGCTATGAATTATGTTATAGTATTATTTCACGAGAATATTCAATGTAACTTTTTGTATATTTTCTTGTAACACTCTTAATTCACACTTCACCAAATTGTGATCATGATTATGATTTCTCCTAAAAGTAATGTTTAATTAATTCTTTACTGAAATAAGAATAAAGACTGTTGTATTATAAAATTATTTTGTTTTGTTTCAATAAATAGTTATATTAACATCTGGACATTGGCATATTATTTATTAAAACAACAAGTGAATTCATTGTCAATTCTTTATTTCCTAGCGAAATTTTAATGTTATTTTACCATAAAAAATACAATACCAGAGAAATTAGTAGTGTACAAACACACCCATCCCTTGTTCTAAAAATTTGTATGGTTTAGCACGATTCCGTCCACGCACAGGCTGTAATATAACTTTATCCGGAGGAAACTCTGACGATCCAGAAGTTTCTAATAGAATATCTAAACATGTCAGCAATTTCGTCATCTGTGTGGTCAATGTCGGACATTCCTTGGACTCTTCAGTATTCCAATTAGTATTGATTACCCTTTCTATGTCCCTCAAATCATCATTACTGCTTGCATTGTGAGTTCCATTCCAATGTAAAGTCAAAGAAAAAATAGGTGCCTTCTTGGGATAGTCACTGCTAACTGCAACCAAAGCTACCAACTTCGCTGACTGCCGGGTAATTATAGCTCTGTACAGCATATTGTCAGAGTGTACTAGACCTTCTGAAACTAAGTACGACGTTGACGGCGCTTGGCAGTACTCCGCCCAACTCACAGCCTGCCATTGAGTCAGTGAGCCCGAAAGACGTACTGGACTCTTTGTAGGTAATATTTTACCACATTCTAGGTCTTGCAGTTCCATCATCAACTCCACTCTAGCTTTTAATCGTCTCTTCAATGTAAAAATGAAATTTTCTACAGATACACCACTAATGCTAGGGGAGGGCTCCAAATATTTTAGGATGTTTTTATCATCAACTGTCATTGCCATAAAATCTAAGCCACACATTCTTTGAGCCCAAATATAAGGTTTACCAAGCTCAGGAATAAAATGGGAAAAATCTTCAGTTACTCCAGCATTCTTCAACAGGTAACTTGTTGCTAGATGTGGAGAATCATTACCGGTGTCTCCAGGATACAATTCATTTAAAATGCAATCTCCACTTAAAACATCAGCAGCTGAAACACCCACAACAGGCTTTGGCAGAGACATTGTCAGTTTAACCACAATAATTTTTAGATGTAACAGGTATGAAAAAACAAGGTTTATCGCAGTGCCATCTTGCAATTTTACAGACAATTGCACACTCAAAGGATGCTTCCTCAGTGCCTCTTTTTTCTTAGTTTCTGCCCTTTCTTCCTTCGATATCTTTGTGGTCCTGTGATGTCGTTTTTTCTTCTCCCTAGGCTCTTCATCATTATTGTCTTGATCTGAATCTGAATCATTTGAGACCACCAGTTCATTCTCTACATTATTCAATTGATCCAGTCTCCTTGCTTCATCTTCATCACCAGCTATTCCTATAATAACAATAAACAAATTTCACAATAAGCATTGACAAATTAGTACTTATGTACTTGAATAAATAAGTATTTTAAAAATATAAAAACTATACTGGTGGACAATAAAATAAGGCCACCTACGCAACATGTACTCGTGACTGTGTTTAAAAATAAAAACATTTAAATATTTTTTTTATTGATTCTTTGTTAATTCTACGATATACTCTTTTGCGACCATCAATGCTGATGGACTGTACAAATCATTATTATAGTTTTAATAGAAACAGAACTGTAAATATTTCATTGAAATACTAATAATTAAGCCTAAAAATGTTTTATTTGCATCAAACTATGACTTTTAGTGTTACTGTTTGTTAGTGCAATTGATTTTTTTCTAAAACCCGGTAAAATCTTACGTAATCAGCCCCCCCCCCCCTTCTGAGAAATTTTACGTGTTCTTACATGGGGGTAGGGGATATAAAATACTTTAACATAATAACCACTGGCAGATCTTAATAATATATAAATAAATAAATTAATTAATTAACTTACCAACAGTAACAACTTTGCTAGTCAGCACATCTGAATAAGCATAAGCATTTGCATACAGCAGGAACAGCGGCGCTGGGAGCAGTGATGCAGCTCTTGTCTCATCTCTTTTCTCATCCAGGCGTAGCGCTAGACACTCTTGAAGAGGCTTGGTGGCTTTTAGCACCTCTTTTAGATGTGGTGTGAGAGCTTCCAGCCTGGAGCGGGCAGCTGCAATAGCTGCTGCTACCCTCTCTTTAGAGGCCACTAGCTCATTACAAGCACCTGCTAGCTCGCGACGTTGACGTAACTCCCACTCTAATCTAGCTAGTTGAAGCTGGTGTTCATCCGTTTTGGTGATTTCCTAAAATAAAAATTATTCTAATTATTTTTAGGGTACCGAACGAAAAAAAAACGAAAAAGGGAACCTTTATAGGATCACTTGTGTCTGGGCAACCACCCTTCACATCCAATTTTCTCCAAAACTACTGGACCTAATTTGTTGAAAGGTACTCATGTGCTATTTTGTGACCCAAACACAAAGGTATAAAGAAAACAAATGAATTTTGAAAAACAAAATTTAACGAAATCAAGATTAAAAAAAGGGTGCGTGTACTTTTGTACGCGCGTGAGAAGTTATACTTCTTTGGCATGAAAAAAAAAATCAAAAAACAATATTAAAAAAACATTGTTCAAAATACAATATTCAAAAACAGCAATACTAAAAATAAAAATTAAATAATATTTTGAAATAATTTAATTTACGAATCTCTATAGTCAAACTATATGTGTTAAGCGCCATCTGTGATTAATTTGGTAGTATATTCTAATATTACTTTGCAAAAACAAATCAATTGTAAATCTTTTTTTTCTGTTTTTACAATTGTAAAAACACCATCTATGTTCTATTACGAGAACTATTACGATACCATGCTGTAAAACCAGTTTTTGTGGGGGGGAGGGAATGAAAGATTTTATTCAGTTCAGTTGAAGAATAATTTATTTTCCGACAGGCATTAAACTTTAATACAGATAAAGGAGAGAAAAAGAATGGGCTGCTAGTCCCAAAGACAAGTATCGATTACTATTTACTACAGTCCGTTCAGTTATTATACCTCTGACAAGCTGTCATTACCTTCCCATTAGATTAGCATTACTTGCTGTCAAGTGACGAGTGTTGCAAAAGTTCCCGATTTATCGGGAGATCTACTGATTTTGGTTATCGTCTCCCGATATCCCGTTTTAGCGACCGTTTCTCCCGATTTTTTGCATTTTCTACCAATGTAATATAATATTGAAAATTAAAATAGAAAATAGTGCTATAAATACAAAAAACAATAGAAATTGAGTCGCTCAATGAAAATACAGAAGAATTTTGGGCAAACGTAGGTACATATTATAGCATAAAACGTGGTCATGGCTCACGAAATCGTGTTCTAATATTTTTTCCAACTGAAACAATGATAGGTCTATTACACACAAAAAAATTGAAAAATACAAAAAACCCGACTGCGTATAAAACATGTGCGACATATTGAGGATAAGTTTTGTAAAATGGATGGAAGCTTAGACGCGGAAATTGATAAATTTATTATAGGATTGAAAGACGAGTGTGATACGGAATCTGAGAGCAGTTTTGATGATTCATGTTCGTCCGATAGTGATTATTTATCATTAGGCGTGCGTTTGGATCATTCGTATGCCAACCCAATTTAAAGCAATTCAATTTGTTGTAATTTTAATATAACTACCGAGAATGTGAACTGATTAGTTAGAAGACTGTAAAATAATACATTATTTTATTTGAACGTGTATCATTTTTACTATCGTTACTTTTGGATCAACCTAGTAATTAATATTTATATACATCAGAAGAAACATGAAATATTTCATGTTAGGGAATCGTACAAACTAAACATTACAACACACAGCTAAGGTTAACCAACTTAATAAATTAATAATGTAGTTTTTATAAGGAAGAATATAAACGCGTATAAACAAAATTTTGATATTATGTAATAATCGCCAAACAAAAAGAATGTATCAATTAATTACGCCTTCGTTCCGCCTAAGTAAAGTGCAACGATCTTTCATAGGACTTGGTGTACATTTCTATAATAAAATCCCAAAATTAATACGTGACTTGCCAATAGAATCTTTCAAAAAACGTGTGTTAGGCAAGGGATATTATAGTGTAGACGAGTATTTAAATGACAAAGACGCTTGGAAATGATTAGCTCTGCAACCAGTTCCACTCAGAATAGTAAACTTTTGTATGATAATATCTTTTTTGTAATATTTTTTTAAAAGATGTGCTGAGGAGTTTATTTAGGCTTTTCTTCTCCTCCATGACAAAGCACCTTCCGAAAAGCCAAAAAATGACGTGCATAAGTGTATCAATGATACCTATATGAATAAAATATTTTGACTTTGACTTTAATAGCTAGAGGTAAATTAACTGTGAACGGACTATAGACAAATCGACCCATAGACTCGATCAATCAGTACAGACTACATTGTCTTTCGTAATTTTTCAGCACAGAATAAAAAGAAAGATTTTAAGTGATGTTTTAATATTTCAATCTCCAAACAAAACAACAACTTTTCTACGCGAATTAAAAAATTATAAAAGTCCTGAAATCCAAATAAATAAAATGTACTATAATTTCGATAGACACGAAACTAGACAAAATCACAGACTGCAGATCACGGATAGAACGATATGGCGGCCATGGAACTAACGCGCCAAAGGAGAAACCCAGCTAACATAGAAACTCAGGCCCAAGTAGACAAGACTGGAAATTGGCTGTCAATTAGATCACTGCAAAAGGTTTAATTTCTCCAATTTTCACGGCTGCCAGCAATGGCCAACTAAGGAAATCCTAGAATGAATCACCTTAATTATAGGTTATGATTATGTCATACTCGTGTCTCAGTGCTATTTAATATGTATGTTACACTTACTATAAACCAAACACCTACGAGTAATCATTACAAACGTAATAAAAAGTCAAAAATACTAACACTTAAACTACGAGTTTAATGGTTAAAACTAAGTTGACGGGTGTCTATTATACTATCTACTACTTAAATGATTTTTACCCAAAACGAATGTCATAAAAAGGTTGTATAATAAAAGCTATTGCATATTTCAAGAGATTTTATTAGTTATCATTTATATTAATATTTCGTCTAGTTGTGCAGGAGGCGCTATATTTCGTTGGTACCTTGCCCAATCAAGATACCATAATATACTCATTGTAAGTATGGCCACAGCAAACTACTGATCTTCTAAAGATGCATAGGGTACGTTATCCAGTGTTCAGGACTTATTCTGAACCTTTGTCAATCACAAAACAGGCGATTAAGTAGTCCATATTCATATAGTATTGGTTTGCCAGAAATTGTAGCGAAACTGCGAAAACACATTCACCAAAACACAAGTACGAAATCGAATACAACAGTAAATTAAAATAACTGTGTGCGTGTCGATGAGTTTCAATAGTAAATAGGACTCCAAATAGGTACCTACGCTGAAAATATTTAATAGAAAAATACAAAAAACCACGCGTAGAAACATGAAAGATCGATGACAAATATGACAGTACAGTGGTGTTATTTATAAATACTATGGTTACCAAAATGACATTATTAGGGATTACATTACATCATCTTTGTTGTCAATCGATTAATCGATGTCAAAATATTCGAAATGTAATTTAATAAAATTAGCGTAACGATTGAATGGTAATTCTAAATATATTACATAGTTTTAATATGTATGGAATACGAAAACATGTAAGAAATAAATTAATATTATAATTATAATTAACAAATAATACATAAAATATATTATTATATTCCATCTATCGATTATTATGAATCAATTCAATCGATTATAAAATCGTTTGTAATGAGGTAAATACTGTGAAAACTTTTTTGCATACAGAAAAATACAGAATTTAGCTAACTTCACGTTGTAGAATTTAGGTGTCGGTGTGCGCGCGCATCATAGAAATTCACTCTCATCATTTTTCACCATCGCGCCAAAAGAAGTATAACTTCAAAAAGAACTGTTTTGCAAACCATATTGTGTGGCATGTCAAATCAAAGGGCTTATTGTAAGGATCTCAAACATATTTTTATTATAATTCTACAATGGATAGTTTAAAAATTATTCAAGAAAGAACAAATATTGACCATCCCCCTTATCTCCGTAAAAACTACTGAGGCTAGAATTTTGAGAAAAATACAGAAAATAATTCTTTAGGTATATATTACAGGAAAACTGAAGGATAAATTATACGAAATCTTAAAAAAAGGGCAAAAATAAAGCGAGTTTAGCTCGCACTTGTCAAGTTTATTTCTTACTACAATCACTAAATAAAGAAACAAAATAATATGGCTTACCGGACGAGAAACATCAGCAGGCGCATCTTTATAAAAGTCCTCCACTGGCACCAGCTCTATTTCCTCATCTTTTGATTTAAATTGTAAGCACTTGGTCACTTCCTTGTTGAGATGGTCGGCTTCATATAAAAGATTTTGCAAAAGCAGATGTGTGGAGTCTACTCTTTGTTTTTCCTTGTGAAGTGTATCACGTCCTGCTCTAGTTCGAACTTTTTCCAGACGATTGAGCTTCTTTAAAGCCACAAGAAGCAATGAGGCTTCTACTCTTTTGGCATTTATCTTCTCCTTGGCCTAAAATATACATACAATGTAAAGTAAACCAATATTAGGGTCGATATCCCAGAATGAAACAAATAACAGCATGATAATCACCTCCTCAGTAGCCTTTGCTTTCAGTTCCGCTATATCAGCGAACAATAGTCGAACATCTTGACAAATTTTTTTAAATAATGCTGCGTCTTTATCTGCCGGACGTGATTGAGCTTCAGATTCTTCAAATTCAACGACACGCTAAAATGATTTCCAATAAATTATATAGTGAACGGGCAAAATAAAATGCAATGCAACTTACAAATTATTCTAACCTTATACACATCGGTAGGCACTTGCTTCTGATTGTCGCTGGATGAACTAGTGTTTAATTTGCGCCTTTTTTTTGTTGTTGTGTCCTCTTTCCCCATATTATGATCTTACGATAATGGTTCTGTATTTTGCAATAAAATAAAATTTAAAGTTTAAAATTTATAAACACTGACTGAACAAGACAAGCTTGAAGCTTTATCAAATCAAATGTCAAAGACATTAGCATTTATTTACCACAGAGTATTACGTATTAACATAGAGAGTATAAAAGTCAGAAAGAAATCTTTATTATCATGGATATATGTATTATTCTACGATCATTGACTTTGTAGCTGAAGATCGATGACGTCATATCAGAAGGACCATTTTTGTATTGTGTCCATGTTATGTATAGTCCCAGGATATAATAGATAAGACATTGCCTTGTATTTGACTGAGGAAGAAAAATACCGTGCTGGATTACGTAATTCCTGTATTTACAAGCTACCACGCCCATCTGTTGGAGGGTTCTTTTTGATATGACTGGACTTTGGAGGAGCGGGGCTATTTAAACACACTCACTTCATGATATTATATATTCGAAATACTGTACAATTACACTTTATTATTACATTTATAATATTATTGTTTATAATGACATTACATATGTCTACCCCAGTTCGTGTCTCAGATAGAAGTCCCGTCACAACCGAATACATTTTATTGTGACGTTATTCAAATATATTAATATTCTAAATCAACCAGTGCATGTGTGCATGTGTTGCCTGCCAGTACAAACACCCTACACAATTAAAACTCCTACACCATCCACGTCAAAAACCATGCTGTTTTTGTTTTTCTGTCCGGAAGTTACTGGCAGAAAACAACATTGTTTTTGACGTGGATGGGCGTAGTAACTTGTAAATACAGGAATTACGTAATCCAGCACGGTATTTTTCTTCCTCAGTCAAATACAAGGCAGTGTCATTCGATTGTGATTTTTTATAATGATATAAAAACATTTAAGTTTAATAACATATATTATTATAATATAGATGTACCGTAATTGTGTACCTTAATTTTCAATTTACTCTTAAGGCAATAAATTAAATTCGGTACTTTTGAAGAAATTCTAATAAAATGAATTATTTCAATAATATATTTTATTGTAATTTTGTGTAAGCAGTGATGGTTAGAACGTTGGTCTCCCGAACGCAGGGGCTCGAGTTCAAATCCTGGCACGCACCTCTAATTTTCAAATATTATGTGCTTATTACAAGTTAATTATCACTTGCTTCGGTGAAGGAAAATGTCGTGAGGAAACCTGCACATCGGAGAGTTCTCCATAAAGTTCTCAAAGGTGTGTGAAGTCTGCCAATCCGCACTTGGCCAGCGTGGTAGACTATGGCCTGTACCCTTCACATTGTGAGAGGAGATCCCGAGCCCAGCAGTGGGACAATTATGGGTTATTGCTTGTATTATTTCACCACCAGAAAAAATACCAATATAGAAAACATTTTGAAGAACAGTATCAAAATAGGACACAATTTTTCCAAGGAAGTGTGGACACCCTACAATTGTGAAGGACAACCTCAATCCGGCCTGTGATTGATCGAATAGTCCTTCGTATATGACGTCATCCGTCCACAGGTACATCTACAAAGTCAGTGATCCAGATAGAGTATATATCCATGGTTAACACCTCCAACCAAGAAAAATTGTGATAGTTGACAGTTGTGACAATAACATGTGACCTGTTTACTTTGATTTTGAATTTTTGATGTGAATTGTGATTTGTGACAGTCAGTAGTAAAATTGTGTGACATAACATCAGATTGGAATTTTAATTTAAAAATCGTAAAGAAATTTTTGTAATTATGGTTCGAGTAAGCTTGGTTTTATCTCGGGTTCCAGTCATAAAGTTCCGGAAGGGAGGCTTGGGCTCGCCGGGTGCTGGCGCGGCGCCTTCCTCGGCTGCACAGCCTGCAACTGCCCAAGCAGTAAATAGATTCTTTAGTTTTTACTAAATATTAATAAATGTATGGTATTATAATTATTTTTATACATACCATATTCGGTCAGCTTATTCCTTGTCAAATTATTTAAGATCTAATTTAATGTATTATAATATTTATTTATCAGTCAGTCATCGACTTCTAAAGTAAGTGCCTGCCTGTTCTAAACATCATTTGAACTAATTCAAGATATTTTCCTTAGTGAAGATTGTTGACCAATAAATGCATACAACAAATTCAATTAGGTACATAAAACCACCTATTTTGACAGTTTCATTTCAATAATTTTTTTCAATGTGTTTAATTTATAGTAAAAGTGCAGATAATAATCGATTTAGTAGTAAGAGAGAGGAACACATCGATATAAAAAAATAAGAAACAAAGTATATCTAAGGTATTTGTAGTAAACCTAAATAATTTTTCCAGCCAGTGCAGGCGCAGCCAGCGGCTGCCATGAGCAGTGCTCCTATCTCTGACATTGACCTGCCAGCTCGCTACCGGAGACAACCCCTTTCACAGGAGGAAATTGACCACATCAACGGGGGTGGAGTCGTTTAGTGTCTCAAATTATAACAATATTGTAGTTGTATTATAAATAGCCAATAACTTAAAATAGTTATAATCATTATTGTATATTTATTTCATGTGTTTCTGTTTTCTTGTGTAGTAATGTATGTTGTTTATTTTCTACTAATTCAATTACATGCATAATTATAAAATAATTTTTCACTCAAATAATATATTACAATTTCAGAAAGATCCCCATCGGCCCTCTCAGACCCCCCCACCTCGTCCCACTGTAAGGATACCAAACAGATTTGTAATACAATATGGAAAACAGAAGAAACAACTGATATCTTTTCGAATTACTTTACACAAATCAGACCTTCCCAACTGAATAAAAAATTTATTTAAAAAAGTATACATATTTATTTACAATGAGAAAAGCAATTCTTCAGAAACCTTTACTGTTTAGGTTTATAATCCATATACAAAATATAGAGCACATATAATAAGCTAATGACTAAGATAATCCTAATAATATCTAACGTTAAGTTTTTCGCTCTGGATGGACCACATCTGTGCAGATGGCCCATTGTAAGCACCATCACTGTTTTCTCCAAATTTGATGATTCCAAACTTGGCAAATTTTTTCTTCCACTGTGCTGTTTGTGGTAAACTGAGCAATGTTTTAGTTATTTCTTTCTTAGTTTCAGCTGGAACAGTATGTATTGGACATGTCAATTGTCAGTTAGCAGTTAATAAAGATCAAGGACATTGTGAATAGGTTTGTAATTAACGTACCTGCGAGTCTGGCGTTAACTACGATAGGGTAGGGAGGGAGACGTCCTAGGGTCTCTAGGGTGACAATATCTTTTCCTCCATCTTGCATGTATTTTTTGGAATACAGAAGGGTTGTTGAATCAACTGCTGCCCATTCAGCTTGTTTGGTCAGTACCATTTGAGCTGAAGCTAGATGTGATCCAGACCCTGCAAAAAATATCTTCACTTAATCACAATTTACTGGAGACAACTACTAATTGAATTTACGTAAATTAATCGCAAAACTAATACTTAGCAACGATCCAAAGAAAGATGCATTTTCCCCCTTCTCTTTTAGCATTTTCAATACAATTTTACTGCCACTTAGAGATTCCGCATCGCTGTATGCATAAGTGCAGCCACGAAGGTCTAATAATGTATTCACGTTATGTGCTCTGCAATTAAGAAAGTCAAAAGTATGCAAAAAATTAATTCACGTATTAACAATTACAATGAAAATGTATGAAGTGGTAGCTAAATGACAATAAAATAACGATGTCTTATCAGTAGACACGTCTCCGGCGATAACATTTAATTTATCTATTTATTTACTTTTGGACGGATACAAGTGATACAACATTCATTAAAATAAACCTATATTATCGAAGTGTTTATGAAGGTCGCAGACAGTACCAGATTTATATTTTTATCAGTGTAGGCCAATTTATATCCGCCGCCCCATGTACCATTCTAAAATAATAATTTTCCATTCATAGTAAGGAAGGCACTGAATTATTCACTAAGAAAGTGCGTAAAAAAACAAGAATTACAAGTTTTTGCGGCACTTTTTAATAGCAAAATCATCTATATTATCATCTGAAATCTGCCGCCCCTAGGACGCTGCCGCCCCTAGGCCGCGGCCTATACGGCCTATTGACAAATCCGGGACTGGTCGCAGATGGTATCGGGACACCTATTTTTACAGTAAAGTTAGACGTGAGAGTTAGTAGCGTGACTTAGAGATAGACTGCTTGTGCTAGTGGCAACCCAATATTTCATACAATTAATACCTGATTGGTGTCTTGAACACTATCGTTGTGTCGTTTACAATTTCGAATTTATCCGTTTAGGTTGTCGTTGAGTTTTATCCTACTGTCCATTTTTTATCAGAATCGTCTAAAAAACCGAGTATACTTGAAATAAAGGCTCATACACAGACGCTCGTGGCAATAAATGTCTGCTTCGGCCGGTCATCGAACCCGGGACAATAGAGCCACTGAGCTACAGGGTTATGTTTTGAGTTTATGAAATGACCTTTGGACAATTGCTTACTTCTTATCGCTGTGAATGATAACATCTGAGAAATATCCTGGTTTATTTTCGACATTCATTTGATGAGCAAATATGGGGGTCACTGGTAATAACTCAGCGAATTCGTTGTCTTGTTCGCGGAGTTTCATATACGCAGCTGCAGTCATAAATGCTGTAAACAAAAACAAGTAAGTACCTATCAATATTCAAGAGTTCGGGACTTTTACCGAAATTAGATTTAAGAGAATCCTTCAAATATAACCTATTAACTAAAATTGTTATAATGCTGTTATCTAATTGTATTAAAACGATAACTACCATTTCCTTTCAAAATATATAAAAAAAGTACGGGACTCAAAGTTACTCCCTGCAGTACACCCGTACACCCAATTCTGTTCATTTAATTAATCGACGAGAAAATAGCATAACACACAAATCATCAAATAGCAACCAAAGCACAATAACAGCAGGTAGCACGATATATCCTTGCTTATCGTCGAGAGCTATTTATTATCATAAATAACTTAATTATTTGAATAAATACACATAGGTAATTAATGATGGAACATTTTGAAAAGCAAAAGATTCAACGTTTTTTATGTACCTAGGTAAAAAGCTGAAAAACGAGTAGGTAGACTAGTCATTTCATGTACCGCAAAAAGCGCTCCTGGAAGAAAGTTTACGGACTGGTTTTCCGACAGCAAACTAAACACGTATTAACATAGTGTAAGCAGTGAACGAATATACCAGTATGTATGTACTACAGTACCTATATTATTTCATGTAAGGGTACACGAGTACTTCGGTAATAATTTGCAGTAGTAAGTCTACTACTGCTAAGTGAGTAATTTAAACGAAATTACGGTTACATATGTATCTACTCCTATTATCAATATTTCGCATTATTTTTGTGCAGAAAGAATACTTACTTAAAAAACTGAGTCGTTAATTCATTCTACAGTTTTGGGTTTCAATTTCAACTTGCCAGCGTAATCTAAAACCTATGCGTTGGTATTCAAATTTGAGGGTACTTATTTAATTAACGGAAGTAGGTACACTTACCCAGGTCCACTTTGTCTGTGATGAAGGGATCAGGACGTTCTGGAAGTGGCCCCGGCGATCGGCTTTCATATTGCAATGTAGTATAACAACCCAAAGATGCTTCTAAGAGTTCCATTATTAACTCGTATAACTCCACAGGGTGGGTAGGGCACATGTAAGTTATCAGGCGTATTTCAGATTTATTAATTGACATTTTTATCGTGTGTTACAAAAGAAATTAATAATATGAATGTCTGAATTATAATCGTAAGTGTATTCGATAGAGTGGACAGGGAATAATGTTTATTATTAATACGCTGAAAATCTTTATTTACTGCTACTATCAACACAATTACGATAAACACGCTTTGTTCACGACGAGTAACGACTCGATCTATCTGGTTTCTCTTGCAGTGAACAGTGAACGGTCTGGGGCAGTGACGTCAGAACACTAGTTCACGTGATCAATACGTGCAATGTTGAGTCTTGGTGCATTGTGTAAGTATAAGGGTCTACGTCTATAATAATCCTATAAGGATTACGTAGATATGTAGCTGCAGACTTGCAGTTATTGGCTGTCTATCTACGGCTAATTCTGGTAGCAAAGGATCGTTAATCCAGGAAAACATTTTTATATATAACAAACATATATAACTTGGCGAGTAGAATTATGGCCTTTCATTTTAAGGGTTCCAGAATTACCTACTGTAAAGATTGAAACAGAAACCCCGAACTTATCAGTAAAAGTAGTTAATTGTGTAGTATTACCTATAGGTATTGAAAGGCTGATATAAGAAAAAGCAAGCAAGGAAGCACTATCATAATACCTACTGTTAAAAATCCTATTAATATTATAAATTTGAATGTTTGTGAACATGTTTGTTCCTCAATCACGCCACAGCTACTAAACCGATTTGGAATGGAGATAGCAGCTATACGATTTATAAAATATCGATATCCACACGCGCGAAACCACGGGCACATACAAATCCAAATTAATGAAAAAATTCGTTGCGAAACCATTCTACCGCAGGCAAAAGCTAGTAAGAAATAAGTCTGATAATTTGACGACCTGCGCGCTGTAATGATTACCATGCCAGACCTCCTTTCAAAGGGTACTGGGTTTGATTCTCAGTGAGGCAGTTTGAATTTCTATTCTCCGTCTGGGTGTGTGTTCTCGTCTTTTGTTTGTTGTCCGTGGTACCCATGATACAGGGAATTTCAGTGTGGGCAGTGCCGGATTAAGCAAGAGTAGCAATTGCTACGGGCCCCGCGCGAAAGGAGGGCCCGCATATTTTAGACTTTATACTTAAGAACCCATAGTTGATCAAGTGCTCTTTGAAAGAATTTGCTACGGGCCTCGTGCTTGCTTAATTAATCTAGCACCGAGTGTGGGGCTTGAGTGTTGCGTTTATTTATTTAATTCCTAATGAGGAGTCGTATCTTCCTCCCGAGATACAAGACAGAACAGTGTTTTGAGAGCATAGATGTATACCATTTTCCCTTTCAATGTAATAAATATCCTTTTCGCATTAAAAAACTAGGTTCCGTGTACTAAATATTATCAGACCAAAAAAGACCGCAAAGACAAAAAGTTTATTTTCAGAAATTATCATGACAGTAAATTGCCAATATGATACAAAAAATCTGGTAAATGAAAAACGTTAATTTGATTCATAATTTATTGTTACAGTTATACATCACAATAATGCCACATTCATAACTTATCCTTAAAATTATAATCATAATGAATTTTCTACATGAACCACATTTTGAAAAGTTTCACACAATATGAAGCTTTAAAATAAATAACAGCATTTCAATTTCACAAGACAGATTAAACGATAGTTGCTAAAAGCAAAATGGCATAGCCACTAGTATGGTTCTAAGCACTTTAGACAGGTTGACGGAAGTTCTTGCCGGCGTACTTAGCCGCAGCCCCCAGTTCCTCCTCAATGCGGAGGATCTGGTTGTATTTGGCGAGACGCTCGGAGCGGCAGGGGGCGCCGGTCTTGATCTGGCCAGTAGAAAGACCAACTACCAAATCGGCGATAAATGTATCTTCGGTTTCACCAGACCTGAAACAAGTTAAACGTATTTTATACCTACTAACTATACCCCTAAATATACCCTACTATCGTGCAAGTACCGTCGGGAATCGGGAATAAATAATTCAGCATAGTTGATCATAAGTAGAAGTTTTCTAAGACTCGAGGGTTGGATGAAGCCTCTTAAATCCCAAACGACTTATTAGATTAGTTGAATTAACTTTATATTTTTGTCATGGAAAGGAACACGATGTGAAAGTAAAAAGACTCATTATTTCAATAATGCACATTCATCAAATAAAGGAACAGTGACAATTAACACTAACAGAATGTGTTACTCACTCAATCAATAGTTTCTAAATTAACTAATTTACCTGTGGGAAACCATAGTGCCCCATCCATTCTTCTTGGCCAACAAATGAGCATTGATGGACTCAGTGACACTTCCAATTTGGTTAACCTTCAGTAGCAAGCAGTTGCAGGCCTTCTTCTCTACAGCAGTTGCAATACGCTTGGGGTTTGTTACCTGTTTTTTTTTATAAAAAAATATATTACACACTGATAACATGTATTTCAATATTTAAAGACATAATGAGTGGAAAATAGTGCGAAGTACTAACAGTAAGATCATCTCCAACAATCTGGATGGGAGTTTTGGCAGTGATGTTGGTCCACGCTGCCCAGTCGTCCTGGTCGAAGGGATCCTCAATAGACACCATGGGGAAGTCCTTAATGAACTCCAGGTAAAGGTCGCACAGCTTGTCCGAAGACAAGTAGTCTGCTGGGTTGGACTTGGGGTTCTTGAAGTCCAAGTCGTAGGTGCCATTCTTGAAGAATTCAGAAGCAGCCACATCCATTCCAATTTCAATCTGTAATTTAAAAAAAATCATATGTAGTCAGACATAACTTAGTCTATGGATACATACAAATTTATATCGCACCCTCAGTGGAAAAAAGGCATAAGATGAAAATTGCTCATAATATGAGCTAATTTATTTCATTGAATCAGATATGTATGTGCAATGGAATTTGCATATACTTTAAACTAAAAAAGTTCAAACAATAATGTTGTTGTTTTAAGCACTCAATATAAGGTGACAATCCAGTAACAAAGAACCAAAGTCCAAGTGGGTTGAAATTTCAGCTTACAGTTTATAAGCCATGACATGACATCAAGATGAGAATTTTTTTATTAAATATAAATTACTTTGCCAGTGTATCCAGCCTGCTGGATAGCATCCTGGATCAGGTACAGGGCATCCTTGTTGTTCAGGATGTTAGGGGCAAAGCCACCCTCATCACCAACAGCGGTGGAGTCAAGTCCGAACTTCTCTTTGATGATTTTCTTCAGGTGGTGGTAGACTTCAGAACCCATACGCATCGCTTCGCTGAATGTAGAGGCACCTAAAATAATTATAAATATTAAGTACTGGTCATCATTACAATGTGTTATTCACCATTACAACAACCTTCCTGAGGAAAGCAGAGAGCCAAGAAAAGTAAAGGCAAATTATAAGAAATGTGAAGGACCTTCATCAAGGACATAGCTAACATGATATTCAGTGATAAAGAATGTGACAGAAAAGGTGTGTTATTCAAAGATGCATAATTAACTATGAAAAAAAAATGGTTTTATAAATTACCAGTAGGCAAGATCATGAATTCTTGCATAGCTAACTTGTTGCCGGCGTGGGAACCTCCGTTGATAACGTTAAATGCAGGAACGGGCAACACAATATTGCTGTTGCCAGCCAAATCAGCCAAGTGCTTGTAAAGTGGCACTCCCTTCTTAGCTGCACCAGCCTTGGCAACAGCCAGGGAGACGCCAAGGATGGCGTTGGCACCAAACTTAGACTTGTTTTCAGTGCCATCTAATGCAATCATGAATTCATCAATCTGTAAGAAATAAGATATTTATATATTTATTTATTGATTGACTGTTGAAGATTTGCACCATAACAGAATACCTTAATACCTGTACAGCACTTCTTCAGTCATAACTATTTGGTTATTTTAAGTGCGTGAAATAAATCCACTGGCGGAAGGCCCCTTGGAGGGATTATATTGATAATATTGGTTTTAATTGTTAATTAATACCATTATTACTATTATTATTCCTCCATTGGGTTCGCCTGGATAGCTACCACCCTTGAGCATGAGTCAGCCGCCGCCAAACGACTCGTCATGTTCCGCAGCTTGGGGCTTGAGAGCCATTTCTTTCTTGGCCGGCAAAGTATCAGTGATGCCTTTGGTGTTTGCTGATGCTCATGGGTGGCGATAGCCACTTACCATCAGGTGGATCATCAAAAAAATAATAATTTGAGTGAAATATTGATATTTGTAAACAATGACAATTATGATAATATACCTCCTTTTGCTGTGTAACTTCGATGTTCTGCTTAAGAAGTTCAGGAGCAATGATGGTGTTGATGTTCTTGATGGCGGTGAGCACACCCTTGCCGTGGTACTCGCTCTTCACATTGTCCCTGAGCTCCAGTGCCTCATGGACACCAGTAGATGCACCGGAGGGTACGGCCGCACGGAACAATCCCAACTCAGTCACCTACATTAATGGTAAGATAGAAACAATTGTCTTCTGATATTTTATTTATTTAAAAACAAATATGTTTTACATAATATAATACAATCTTGGCTAGTGGACATTATTAGACAATTTTTAGCTAAATTCATAATTAAACAACCCTCTACTTTGTACAAAGTTAATAAAGCAAGGGGTCCTGGGTTTTCAGCTGTAGTAGCAGCGATTTCCAGCTGGACCAGATACATATGACAAATAAATATTGATTACAAACTACAATGTGTGTGTGTGTGTGAATGTGGGTATCAAAGAATTAATGTTGATGACTACTTACAAGATCCACCTCAACCGTGGGATTACCACGGGAGTCGAAGATCTGGCGAGCCTTAATTGACTTGATGGGCATTTTAGATATGTATCTGAAAATTTTAAAAATAGACTATAATTTAATTATCATTTATGCAATAATTCATATTAGAACAAAGTTCCAAAGCAGCCAATGATTATCACAACGAAAACCAAAAAAAAAAAACAGTTAATTTTCCTTTTGAAATAAGTTGCTTCAAGGTATCTTCAATTTCCATGAAGGTATTTTCAGAAGTGTCATTAGTTTTTACAAGGTCAAGTGGAGGTTGTTTGAGTGTTAAAATGCTACAATAAATAACTATTTGTATAATTACTAGTGATGTTAAAAGTTAAAACAGTAAAAATTTACACCTTTTTCCACCATTTCATGAAAATCTAAAGGATTATTTAGCAATTGGACTAAGTATATGTGGGAGTATGTTAGAGCAATACCAATTTAATGTATGCATATTAAATACAGAAAATGTATACTATACCTGAGAATACTTTGAAAAATAACAAGGGTTTTCTCCTTCTTTACTACTGAAACGTAATGAAGACGTAACTTTATTAAATTAATTTGCCGGCAAGGATTTTTTTAGTTCGACAAGTCGGTGGTTGGCAGAATAGATTTGACCTCCACAAGGTGAAACTAGGGCTTGCCACCGATACCGACCTCGTTACCGATACCGAGCGTTTCGACTATGGCGCCATATTTACGACAAAACATGTTGATTGTTAGTTGCCAATGTTTCGAGTAACGTTTACATTGTCTTACAAATTGTATATAACACTTGACACAGAGTACCTAAACACTATGTTTGGACATACGAGTATATAGTGAAATTAAACATATTTGAATTATTACTGTTGAAATGCTGATGAGTCATCCCCGATTTTCTTTTTCTATCATATATGTGTAGTTTTTTTAATTTATTTTTAAAATCTTAATTTTAATAACACTTCAAGTCTCAAAACTTGGTTTGAAACAAATTGATGGACAATTTCTAAACATCATCAGTGCGCTTAAACCTAGTATAACCAGCTAGAGCTATGTATGTGTAACCACTCACTATTGGTTAAGCCTAGGTGTATACTATTTATCTTTGGCTAGAACTATAAGTTTTTAGTTCAGTTAAGCCCTCGGAAATAGTAAGCTTAAGCAGCATCTAGATAATTTAATGACCTTACATGACAAAATTGGTTGACCTATGTCAAATAGAGTCATGGTAGCAGCGAATCCTTAGTTTCTTTCTTGGGCGACAATGTTTTGGAGGTGTACCTGGTGTTATAGATATCCTGGGGTCTTTCATGTCAAGAGGGTTAATGTAAGATATTATTTTGGAAATATAAAAATCATACTTATTACTATTTGTTTGGCAACGAAAAAAACGATTCTGGTGAAATTGTCATTTTACGGTAGTTGTAGTGTATTGACTAAACTTGTAGTCGATTGAGAACATCACTATTTATTTCTTGTTGCCAACCATAGACCAGAGTTAAGCGATAGTCTGTCCCATCCATAGATATAGTACTCAATATCTATGGTCCCATCCGTGACGTCCGTCAGGAAGGTCAGGAGCACTGTCAGATATGACAGAATCTGAGAATGTCAATTTGATTGACAATGACATATTATTGATGTTATTTATGTCTTGTTCTTGCTCTTGCATCGTATTCGTACTCATCGTAGCAGATATATATAATTAGGTATATAAAATCAGTTTATTAAAATGAGTGAAAACAAGGAATCGAAGCAAGAGGAAAAGAAGGTTGTGGTAGTCAAAACCGCTACTGATTTACAGCGACTTAAGTTAGAAAAGCTTATGAAAAACCCTGTAAGTTTAATATCATAATTACCTAATTATTATTCCCTTAGTAAAGGCAATATATTTAAAATTAATGTTTTTAGGATAGACCAGTAATAATTCCCGAGCCACCAAAACAAAAGAATTTGCCCTCGGCGCCAGATTTCGTACGCAATGTGATGGGTTCAAGTGCTGGAGCAGGATCCGGAGAATTTCATGTGTACAGACACTTACGTAGAAAAGAGTATGCACGTCAAAAATTCATACAAGAAAAAAGCGAAAAGGTAAACATTAAGCTGCTCCGCTTGAGCAGCCTCATCGCGACCGTGCCACGGGTTGCGGAAATTCCATGCGTCTCCATTTGAGCCACATAAAAGAGCATCGAGGCAACAAGCCTCAACCCGAGCCACAGTTCTCTCAGTTTCTTACAACCACCTCCATTGAATACACGGCTCACACTGGGGTGCCTTTGAGCATGGACATTTACCAACATGGTTTGGCTCACTGCACAGCGGCATAGTTTGCTTCAAATCGAGGCAAACCTGGACTTGCAGTACGGTCTTCACTTTCTCTGCCGCAGCTGCTGCAGCACTGTCACTGCTCGACCTGCGGTTGCATCAAATAGATACATGGCTTTATAATATCTTTGCTATGCTAGATATTTCCTCTCAAATATTATTATTTATTTAATGTTCAAATCTCTTTATAGGAAAAACTTGATGACGAATATCATCAGAAACTAGAGGAAAATAAAAGGCTTGCAGAACTAAAAACTGCCAAGAAGAGGGCTAAGAGACTGAAAAAGAAGCAGAAAGTAAAAACAAAGCCTAAGAAACCAAAAACAGAAAATGCTTCAAGTAATCAGTCTTCTTCAGAATCTGAAAGTGAAACAGAAGATGGACCACAAGATAGCAAGAAAGAGAGTGATAGTGAAAAAGATAGTTGATCTTTTTTTAGGTTAAATAGTATTATGATGTGATGCATTTCACTGCAATGCCACTTTGCGGCATCAGTTTGTTTAACAAAAATTAGATTTTATTAAGAATTTCTATGTACCCATATTTAATTTTGATATTTTTATACACATTGTTGAAAGTATTGAGCAATCAATAATTTCAATGGTCATAAAAAAAGAATAAATTGCAAGATTGATATTATAAATCTTGTAGTTAAATTGGAAAACAAATTGGCCTTCTTAAATTTTTAGCTAACAGTGTATTCAGTATCGGCCATCTAGTATGTTGGCTGTGTTGAATACAAGATGTGAACATCAAATTATATAAAATAAAGACTTTCTTATTATTAATACTTAATTTTATTCAAAAGACAATAATTATGGTAGGTATTACATATTTAGAAGAAGCATCAAATTAAAGTAGGAGGTAAAAATAATCTACTGCACGGAAGCCATGATGCTATCTTCATTCTTCTTCAGTATGACAAATCCTTCCATCACGGGGGACAGAGGAATATATTCGTCAGTTGCCAGTTCTGCTCGTTCCCCAAAGGACAACAACACTGGGGTTGTGTGGGTGTGTGAACCAGCGATAGTTTTAGGTGTTCCCGCCTTTCCAATGACATCTACAGCCTGTGGGATAAAAGTAAAGTTTTGTACCTCAAACATTTCAACAACTTTTCTGCAGATAATTGTTACCTACTTACAGATAATTGGTACTATCATGTGGAGAATTATCTTAAAAATTTACAGTAAATTTAGAATAGGTTACAATGAACTTTGCATTCATTTAAGTTGCTAAATACTTATTTGGTTTGGTAATCTAAGTGAAATAATTAAACTATTAAAATAATTTAATTTTAAATAATTTAACTATATTTTTATACAATGAATATGATAAAGGACAACATGTAAAAGAGATCAAAATATTAATTACCTGTCCAACTCGAACGCTTACGTTCAGGGGTTGCAGGTTCTCGTCAAGAGTCACCAGCCAACGGGGCTGCATTGCTGTCGCCAGTACATACAGCAAATAGTGAGATTTTCCAAGGATAACTGTGAACAAAACATTGAATTTGTTTGAATATACCAGATACATAGTGGAATAACCCACTATATTTAGTGTGTAATTGATAGCTAGATTAACATGAAAACATGAGATCCTAGAGTTTCAATAATCTCTCCTCCATTAGTCTGGAGTTCGACTGGCCTTCCTTAACTTGTATCATTCTCACCAATCCTGAGCCTTCTGAATTTAGCGGATAACCACTGAGTTCTTGAGGTCCACCTGGTCGAGGGCAGTCCTATACTCCTTTATCCGAGATGTGGATGCTACTTGAGGACCATTTTTGCCGAAGTGTTATTGGTCCTTTGAGCTGGGGCCAACCTATTGCCACTTCAGCCTGCTTATTCTCAGAGCTATGTCGGTTACCCTCTTTCATCTATGGATTTCATCATTTCTGATTTGATCACATAGACATACCGAGCATAAGCCCCTCCAAAGCCTCTACGCGACTGAGCTTATGTATTAGGCAAAAATAAAGCAGTATGCACACAACACTAACTGTTCTTGCAGTCGAGGAACGCGGTGAGCACGACGAGCAGTCCGGCGAGCGCGGGCTGGTTGATGAGCCGGCGGTCGGCGTGCGCGGGGCACAGCGTGACCGTGCCCTTGCCCGCGTGGCACAGCCCCTGCGCCAGCCGCACCATGAACAGGTGCACCGGCGATTTGCCGTGGTACAGCGCGAGCGCGCGGAGCATTGTTGCTAGCCTGACGTACACAACAAATAGATTACACGTTAGATGGTATACGACTATTGTTAGTTATACTAAGCACATTTTTACAAGTTTTTAATTTTGAGATGATATGATAGTTAATTTAACTTTCTCTCTTTCTTTTTCTTCTTTCTTTCTTGGCCGGCAACGCATCAGTGATGCCTTTGGTGTTACTGATGTTCATGGGCGGCGATAGCCACTTACCATCAGGTGGATCGTCAGCTCGATTGCCGGCTATTTTCCATAAAAAAAATAACTTTGCTCATTATATTTCATATCTGGTATTGTATGCACCTACTACATTTTTTCACCAGCTCCAGGGTTGACTGGTAGAGAATGCCATCAGGTATTAAGTTCGCCCATTGTACTCTTTAGTATTAAGGTTGTGACAATAAAGGATAAATAAATAAATTTAGCTAACCTTCGTATATAATAATTTCTGTGTATACTCCTATGTCATAGTTGGTTAGATGAACTAGTGAAACTGCTTACTGATCATGGAATTAAATGATTACAATGAACCACGTCAAAAACATTTACAACAGCTGGAGCAAATGTGCATCAATTTTATAATAGTTCAAATGACGCCATGGCAAAGTCGCAGGCAACTCGAGCCAAACGCGCCGAAATGTATATCGAATAACTTTGATTCGGCGTCGTATTGACATAGAGCTATGTGACCGTGCGGCGCAATGGTTACCATGCCGGATTGCCGCGCCAAGGGTCCTGTGTTCGATTCCCAACGAGGCGGAAATTTGAATGATGAGTTTGAATTTCTGTTCTCAGTCTGTGAGTGTGTGTCTCTTGTGTGTTATCCATAGCACCCGCGACACAGGGACTCCTAGTGTGCGGCTATGAGTGTGTAGCGTTATTTAACCAACTTCAAAAAAAGGAGAAGGTTCTCAATTCGACTGTATATTTTTTTAAACTTAATTTTTACCTAGCGTTATTAGTCCCGGCGCCGACGAGTCCCATAGCGAAGATGGCGTTGTAGGCGACGTCGTTGTCGGAGTCGTGCGAGTACTTGTTGAGCACGTCGATGACGGAGAGCTGCGGGTTGGACACGGAGCACAGCGCGATGGCCAGCGGCACCGCGCGCCGCACCGCCGGCTCGCCGTACCGACCCTGACGACAACAACACACGTTCACACGTTATACATGTAATAGGGATGTTGACTAATTTTTGGATTCAATTTTATTTCATAGATAGAACCTTAATATTCACAAAAAATTATTATAAAAATACATAATAATCTTAAATTTAAAACAAAAAATGATAAATAAAAATCATTATTAAATGTCCCACCAAAAACGGTACGGCTGACGTATCTTGGCGCGTCTGAACTTCGCGCAGAAGGCTCGCAGTAACATAATTCGGCAATGCTCGGTACGCTGTTGCTATCTCTGTCTTACATGCGCTAAAGTTCGTAAAGGTACCAAGACGCACCAAGATACGTCGGCCGTATTGTATTACATATACATCCATACTTATCTAAATAATTTTGATTAATGATAAGGGTACACGTTAACGGACTAGCTGTGCCCTGGGGCTAGGAGCAAATCCTCACTTTTTCTTAATTATTCAAACTGTGCAAAAATCAGAGATAACGCGAATCATCGCGTTCACGCTAACACAGCGCAGCATAACAAAAAAAAACTTGCTTGCTGTGTGAAGATGTGCAACGCGTTATGGTAAGATGATGTTATTATTATACATCAGTAACAAAGTGATTGGCTGATAGAAAATCCCAACCCAAAGGTAATCTGGTACAGATCGCAGTGTAGCGTAATCTCTCCTTATTGTATATGCACAATAAAACACAAAAACTATTCTTGAAAGCATATAACAAAATGGGGGTGTTATACTACAGCAAGTATTTATATTGTATTGTATGTGTACGCACCAGCTGTCCGAAGATGCGCGTACACATCTCCGCGCCGGTCTCCTCGGCGAGCGCGATGACGGCGACGCCGAGCGTGGCCACGGCCTGCACCGACGACAGCTCCTTGTTCGCCTCCTTCTCTTTCTCCTTCTCCTTGCTCTTGCTGTCCTTCGACGACTTGCCTGTGGAAACAAACATGCAAAAAAAACGAAATGTATAGAGTTTGTGCTACCTAATGTTAAAAAAGTCAGCAAATCTCTTAAACTAAATAACGAAACATTGCATATGGAGGAATCGACGGTCTTTTAGGGGTGACCTTAGATAGTAAACTTCAATGGGGCCCACATATAACAAATCTCGCGACAAAACTCGGTAGGGCTGCTTTTGCTGTTAGGAAAATAAGGCAGTATACAGACGTGGAAACTGCTAGGATAGTCTATTTTACTTATTTCCACAGTGTTATGTCTTATGCCATCTTGCTGTGGGGCAAAGCAGCCAATATAAAACAAATTTTCATACTCCAGAAACGGGCAGTTAGGGCTATTTATAAACTTAGGTCTCGGGAATCTTTGCGTGAAAAGTTCAAGGAAATAGGTATACTTACAGTAGCTTCCCAGTATATCTTTAACAATGTAGTTTTTATACGGAAGAATATAAACGCGTATAAACAAAATTTTGATATGAATAATCGCCATACGAAAAGAATGCATCAATTAGTTACGCCTTCGTTCCGCCTAAGTAAAGTGCAGCGATCTTTCATAGGGCTTGGTATACATTTTTATAATAAAATCCCAAAATTAATACGTGACTTGCCAATAGAAACTTTCAAAAAACGTGTAAAGACACAATTGTTAGGCAAGGGATATTATAGTGTAGACGAGTATTTAAATGACAAAGACGCATGGAAATGACCAGCTCTGCAACCAGTTCCGCTCAGAATAGTAAATACTTTTGTATTATTATCTTTTTTTGTAATATTTTTTTAAAAGATGTGCTGAGGAGTTTCTTTAGGCTTTTCTTCTCCTCCACGATAAAGCACCTTCCGAAAAGCCAAAAAATGACGTGCATAAGTGTATCAGTGATACCTATATGAATAAAATATTTTGACTTTGACTTTTGACTTTGAAACATTATGTACTTACATGTACGACGTAAGTAGGTACATTACTGTACTTAATTACCCACATTAAGGGTTAACGAAAAAGCCGACAAGCCATGCTTGCCACGGCCGTAAGTGGTCACCGTCGAGTGTAAATATACCACTGGTTAAAACGCAAAACATACTAGATGAGAGAAGAAAAAAGTTTACTGAGGTGAGTTTTAACGGATAGTAGTTATAGTGGATAGTTCACAGTCCAGATTAAATGACGATCTCTATGAATAATTCTCATGAGACAAACTACAAAGCTAAGATTACTTTTATTTTTATCATCCTTAGAAGTGCTGGATGAGCCGCTACTGCCGCTGCTGCTGCTGCTGCCGCTGCCACTGTTGTTACCACTTGTACTTTCCTTGGCCTCTTTCTTGTCTTGTTTCTTGAATGCAGTATCTTCAGTTGAGGATTGTTCATTCTGAAACAACACGAAATTGTGTGTGTATTAGTAAAACTTGTCTAAAGATCGTGACCTCAGATAAATAAATGAGATCTCACAAATGTTACCCTTACGATCTAACGTATGTCAGCATCTCAAACAGAATCTTGAGATTATAGAGGCCTTAGAAAAGTTAGTGGTGCCTTTATTGTTTTCTATAGCCATTGATATTGGTGAATTGTGTAAGGTAGAACCATAGTGATCCAAGTGATATTTTTCATTAATACACGATTTTGGCAAAAACGTCTAAAAATTCAATATTCTTTCGAATTTTTCCATTTTTGACCCAAGTGCCATTCAGATCATTGTCTAGGAAGTTATGAGTTGTTTCACTACAACAAGTACAAATGCGTTTACCTTGTTTTCTCACTAAGTTAAAATTGTTGCTTGGATCACTATGGTTCTACCTTACCCGATTTATCTTGGTAGGCTAGCCAATTTATAAGCGTCTACCTGAAATCATAGTCTGCCCCCCCCCACACCCCCTCACCTCAGTGTCGTAGTGCTTGGAGCAGATGTGCAGCATCTGTTGCACGACGAGCACGTCCCCGGTGCCGGCGTACGCGCACATGGACAGCGTGGTCTGGCACAGCGACTGCTGCGGCTCGGGGAGCACCTCCAGCGCCGCCATCGTCGCCTCCGTGCGCTCCTTGCACCCTGCACGCACACACGCACAGGTTTATAAATGACTAGTTGTAGCTTCGCATCGGATACCTAACTCTTAATTTTGTCTCTCACATTGGACTTCCTAATGAATGTGGCTAAAATTACCCTACCAACATTCAATCAATTTTCCCTTCGTCATCTTCCCAAAGGTTATCTGGAAGAGATCGCCTTTTGTACACTTGTAATATTAACATTGAAAAGCTTTTACTGACTCTGTTTTGGTGTGCAATAAAGTGTAATAAAAAATAAATAAAATTCACAAAAACAATTTAAGTCATACATACCCAAGAAACACAATCCGAGCCCCAAATGCAAGAATCTGGAGTAAGTAGAAGAAACCAACTCCTTGTTGTCATCGATAAGGCGCTGAATAATAGCGCATGTCACCTGCAAAATTCAAATAATAAAACTTCAAAAATGTTACCTAAGTTAAAAAAAGTTTTACCAATAAAATACCAAAAGAAGTGCAACCTCGTAATACGTGCACAGCGGCTTTAGAAAATTATTGACTCTCAAAATTATTAAATACAATAATTTAAAGAGGTCCTATAATTGCATATGCATCGGAAGTTTCTTAAGACATTAATGCACTATGAAAACGCGCGCTTCTAAAGTGTACTCTATAAATGTATAATATAAACTCCTTCAAGAATAAGGTCCGGCAACACTACCTGAAGCAAATGGAATGATGTCGCCCGTGGTCTTCAACCAGATGTAATATAATAACCTACTACATCTTCTCACCAGCTCCCAGGGTTGACTGGTAGAGAATGCCATCAGGCATTAACTCCATTGTACCCCTTAGTATTAAGGTGACAATAAAGGATAAATAAATAAATAAACAAGACTCACGTCTCCATTGCAGGAGCCGACGGCGATGAGGCCGCACGCGATAGCGGCGAGCGCGCAGATCTCGGCGGGCGCGGCCGCGTCGCTCAGCACCGGTAGCAGGTGAGACAGCACGTCCTCGCGCTGCGTGCCCGCGTACGCTATGCCCAGACCTGACGCACAGGTCAAACACCAATATTACCGAAGCTGTCGGATATCCGTAAGTCTCCGCAGACTACAGACTTTAAATCAGCCGATAGTTTGATCGGCTTCGTAATCAGTATTCACGATTCGCTCCATAAACTGATTACGAACCCGATCAAACTATCGGCCGATTTAAAGTCTGCAGTCTGCGGGAATTTATGAAAATATAACCGTAACCGAATCCAATATCTAATTTTCGCATAGGTTCGGATAGAGGCGGAGTTCGGATATCGGATATCCGTTATAAAAATATATCCGTAACCGTAAAAGAATGCGATATTAAATTTTATTTTTAGGATAGTTTCGGATTGTGTAAATGAGACATGTTATGACAGGTTTTCTATTGCATTACCTATTTATATTTTACTTTTAAATCCTTCAAACAATCTAATATCCTTAACAGAAACTAAGGGATAATCCGAAAAGATTTCATATCCGTATCTGTATCTGGGATCCGAAGTTTCAAATCTGTAACATTCCTGACACCTGCAGACGTAGACACTATCGTTATTCTTTTTGGCTTGCGCACGTCAGAAGTTATTACGGTGAATGTCCTATGGCGCCACGCTCAACACAACGACACAGGTGATAACGATTATGTGGATAGGATGTGATGGGCGAGGGCATAGTGGGTCATTTGCACTCACCGCCTTCAAAACAAGGGGTCCTGGGATTAATCGCCAACAGATAAATTATTGTTCTCGAATCATGAGCATGAGATGTCTAATTTGTCGACCTTACCAGCGACGCAAGGAACCTTACGGGGGTATATTATTAGTGTATAAACACTTGTTATCTATACTAACATTATAAAGAGGAAAGATTTGATTGTTTGTTTGCATTGAATAAGCTCCGAAACTACCAAACCGATTTGAAAAATTCTTTCACTGTTGGGAAGCTACATTATTCCCAGGTGACAAAGGCTATATTATATATTTTTTTAATATCTTTCCCGAAGCGAAGCGAGTGCGATTTCCTAGTCATCTACACATCTAACTCACCCAAAACACTGCCAATCCTCAAGTTAGCGCTGGAATGCAGCACGTAGTCCGAGAGCAGGGCCAGCGCGGGGTCGCACTCGTTCCTCACACCGCAGTTGACGAGCCCCAGAGCGAGCAGTGCACCCGCCTTGATGTGCTCGTCCGAAGTATATAGGTACTTGTCGATCGGTGTCAACCCACCGTCTACGTCCCATAAGTGAATCATGCCGAGAGACGCCGCCGCAGATAACATGCCTGTTGATAAAAAATTTTATACATTATCGATCATCGAAAAGGATTTGATTTATTATCGAAATGTATTTAGACTATGAAAAGTTCATTAAAATGCTTAATGTCAATATTTTATTACCCGCAGAAAAAGAAATAGCATACAGTTTTTTGTAAGAGCTGGATTATGTTGACTCAAAAAGTCAAAAATGCGAAAGTGATCAGGAAATTAAGGCAGTGGTTAAAAATCCAACTGCAGAATTAGTCAGATATTCCTCATTTAGTTGTTGATATCAACTCTTAGGGGCCGTCCATTAATCACGTGAGGCTTGAAATGGGGGGAGGGGTTTGACAAAAATCACGAAAATAGCACGAATGGGGAAGGGGGGTGTAGTAAGATATCACGTGTATTTATTTTTTCGTCAAACGCGCGATTTTTAAATAGAAAAGCAGCGTGTAGTGTGACTTTGACTTGCCGTTGCCAGGCAACCTCACTACATATCACCAAGGGGGAGGGGGGGGGGGGGTTAAAAAATGCTAAAAAAAGATCACGTGATTAATGGACGGCCCCTTATGATGAAGGCTAAGTTGCTGTTATTTCCTTTAATTATGTTCATCAGTATTTACCATGGTCCTTATTCTTGTACATCCATTTATTTCCATCTTCCGTGGTGACGAGTTTATCGCGACCGAATCCGGCGTTCACGAAAGCATTGACGAAGGTAGCAGACAGGTTTTGCCTGGCAGAGTCCACAGGATGCTCGGCAAGGAGGGAGGGCCGAAGGGCAGATCCGGCCGATTCCAACCAAGTCTTGTATACTTCTTCTGGTGTTTTTGGCTCCATTATGTCAAGCTAAAAAAATATAATAACTTATTCTTAACAATAATAGTTATAAAAATTATAATATGATATAATGCAAAAGTACGAGTGCAACTATGAATGATAAACTTTGAAAGTGCTAGGTAAAAACGAAATGATGATATCCAGTATGTGAAGTCATACAAAGTATTTTTTAATAATAGATCTTACCTCTCTAGCCAAACTCAAAAAGTGATCATTGATGTGGGCATTCAAGAGAATTGTACGGAGATCCTCATCTTCTAGTTCTAACGGCACATATTGTCTTGCAAGCATGTAGCAGAGTTGTTTTTTGATCAACCTGTGATAAAAATGAATTAAAGATGTAAAAACCTTGAAGAAAACCCATTTTATTTGACGGCTGAAAAGGTTTCCCTTAAAAACAAAACTTACATATCATTGCAGGCATAAAAAACTTCTTCACACTTGGCTTTATCGTGTAATTGCATAGCAACGAGCAATGCTCTTGGGTACTCTCCAAAACGCAAATAAGTATCCAATACACCTTGAAGGATTTGTGTTGACTCTGGTTCCACAACATAGCTGGCACAACTGAAAAACAATATCTCTATAGTAAATCTCTGTATATTTTTTTATTACTTTTTTTATTGCTATTACTAAACAATTTACAAATTTACTTAACATATGCCAATATGTAATTATAACATTATTTAATATTGCACTTAATATTATTTATCATCACAAATTATTCATTATAAATAAATTGTTTCACCTTAGACAATTATGCAAAATTTTTTGATAACATATTTAACATTTTATAGCACAATATCTTACCCAATCAAATACAAGCAAACACGTGGGTAGTTGCTCTGATCCATGTGTTGGGTGAGTAGATCCAGGCGGTCTATCTCCATGAGCAGATCACATGCTTGGATCTCTGCAGAATGCTGCATGTCGAAGGCAACTACATCTCGCACTATTGTGAGCAGAGTGTCCATATTCTCTATATTCCACTCTTCTGCTATTTCGCCTTCCAGTTGCCTGTTGGCATAGAATTTAATCATAGTACATTTAAAATTTTAAAAATATTTTAAATGGGTCATTGAATTGTTTAAATCTTCTGTTTCATTCACTTCTTTACGGATATACATTACAAAATTTAGATTACATAAAAAAGTTTTTACCTCACATATTCATGTCCCCATTCACCAACATTTGCCATTGTTCCTAGCAAGCAATACTTGAGACATTCTCTCTTCTCTGCTGCTTCCTGTGATGAAGAAATGGACTAGGAATCATCAGATTGTGATACAACAATAAATAAAGTGAGAATGCATATAGTCTTTGAGTCTGATAAAAGGTTTCTGTTGTCAAATCAAGTCAAGATTATTGTTTTTATCACAAACTCACAAGTCACAGTCAATCCTTAATTATCTTAACAAATTATGAAAGGACTAAAATTAATCAAATTGCGTTAGAAGTATGTACTTACCATGGTACCGCTAACGCCCATAGCGAGTACTGATACAACATCAGCACAAAATTTCTTTGCTTTCTCATCCTTTATTTTTTCATATACTTCTTTCAGTGCTGGATAATGTTCTCTCAAAAACTTTAAGGGTTTTGGTACTGACGTCATTGATGTTGTGGAAGTTCTGATAAGATTGCTGAGCATTTGCAAAGCTGGTAAATACAGGTCAACATCATTGCCCTGTAAGAATTCGTGACATTAGGTTATGCAAAAAAAAAATGTTTTACACAAAGTTCTAACTAACAAAATCTTACCGTAAGCTTTTCAACCAGCATATTCAGCTCTTCTTGCAGGCGTTTATCTTCCTCTGACTAAAAATACATAAAGAAGTTAATTTACCGATATAAACCAACAACGAATTATGTATGTATGTAAGTAATTAAGTACCAAATCATCATTTGTTGCCGTTACTGGCTCCGTTTTTTCTTTCTTTGCTTCTTCTGGCTTATTTTTCACCGTCATGTTTGGAAAATAACTTTTTACTAAACACAATACAAAATGATCAATTGAATGACTTGAATTATACCACAACCACAAATCACAATGTACTGAAGACAAATTTGACAAGTCACTGCATCGAAACAGAATAATAAACATTTTTGTGCACAGCTCATACAGATTATTTGAATGACCTTCTTCTGTCATAGACAAAATTCTTATTCGTATATTAGGTAGCATGTTACCTACGAGAAGACCGGTAGGTAAAAGGTTCAAAACTATGAAAGCATGAAAATGAAGTGGTGGTAATCTTACTACTAAGAAGTCAAAAATAAATTAAAAGTAAGCCGTCGCGGGACGCCCTGCATAAGGAATCATCTATATTTATATTGAAATTTATAATTAATACCTATACCGAAATATGAAGTGAAATAAAGGAAAAATGGAGTTTCATTAATATATTGCAGAACTCATAACGCGGAGCGTTTTGAGGTAGTACTCTACAGTTCAGTATTACAACATTCTAAACTACTGGGTTTGTTTTTTCCTTTTAGTTTATTTTACGCAGTCAGGTTTTTTTAATTTGTTTGTATTTCTGTTACTGTTTCTTATGGAAACTGCTGGGCCAATTTAATTGCGGTTTTTTGCATTCAAAAGGTATCATCATAGAGCAGGTTCATATATTATAATATATTTTATGGCGGTAGACCACCAAAAGGCGCTGCAGTAGCCTAGCTACGGTAGGGTATTTCATCCTTTTTATTTTTTGAAGTGAAACTTCTTTAGAATCGTTAGTGATTTCAAACCGGATGCAACGGAAAAACGACAGGTAAGATAATATAACCGCTAATTTTGTCTTTGAATTTAACTTCTCCGTAGCTCAATGGTCAGGACGTAGATATACAATACCTGATGCGCAGGTTCGCGTCTCTCAGTATTTCTTTTTTTTAGTTTTATTTTTATACTGTTTTTTTAGTTTTATTTTTATACTGTTTTTAAATACTTTCAAATGCTCTTTTAAACATTTTCAAAGAATTTATCAACAAAAAATAAGAATTTCATTTTCGTTGTTTAATATCTGTCGATCGACCGACCGATTATACACACAATAAAAATGCTAAGTTGTATTCATAGATGGCGCGAGGAATAAGATAGAAGATTCGCTTTATTGCTAGATAGATTTTTAAAAAGTGCTAAGTTGTATTCATAGATGGCGTGAGGAGTAAGATAGAAGATTCGTTTTATTGCTATTGTTATTGTTTTATTGCTTTATTGCTTTTTCATCTCATTATCTTGAAACCAAAATTTTGGAGAGTTTTACTTCTACCACGTGTGAATTGCACACATTTTCTTTTTTTATTTAAGTACATCCAGCGTGGGTTTTTTCAAAATTTTTCACATACCGTTCAATTTCTCTTCTATTCTTCTATTCAAAGTTGAGGTGCTTCAGTGGTGGTGAGGATATTGAAGCATTCCACGTTTGTAAACTTTGTAATGGTTGTTTATTATTAATGCACTTGTTTTTGAGTTGAAGTTTATTTTTTCCAAACAATAATATTATTGTTGAATTCATGAATTATTAATTTTGCGAACCTCTCAATTCTTGTTCGTTGTTCTTGTTCTACAGTATTAGAAAGATACCAATCTATACAAATAAATAAAATTGGAGTGTCTGTTTGTAATATTAATAACCGCTTTTTACTAAGTGCAATTGGATGTATAAACGGTACATATACCAAAACAACATTTTTTATAATTTTTGTCTGTCTGTCTGTTTGTTTCGGTTTTGAAATGGATGGACCGATTTTGACGGGACTTTCACTGGCAGATAGCTGATGTTACAAGAAGTAACTACTTTTATTTTAGAAAAAAAATAGTTTTAGAAGAATAAACGCGATACGAAGTTCGCCGGGTCAGCTGGTAATACCTAAAGTTAAATGCTACCTATGCACATATTAATGTATTATTTCCATTGATAATTATCAGGACATTGCCACACAACATTATTAGTATGTCGAAACTTTTTTCACCTCATGCTGGCCGGGTTAATAAAAATTGGCATATCCTCACAAAGTAACATAATATAAACCGGTGGCTAGCCATGACACGAACCTGAAATTTATTTTTCTTCAGGAACTACCAACTAAATTGTTTTCTTTTTTGGAAGATACAGTATTGCATATTTGTTTTTTATTGTTAATACACAATAAGGAAGTACAATATTCCAAAGAAATACATGCTACTTAGATAAATAAACTACACTTCTGAGATATATTTCAATTCAATAAGGTACCTACTCGCGGATTACATTTACATCTTTTCATGTAACCGGTCTTCGCCGTCTCAGTAATACATAATTCACTGAAGTATTAACATATGCGGGATTGCTTCCTCTTGAAGGCGAAGGAAGCTTATAATGCTTACCCAATTTAAAACTTCTCAGTTCACGATATACCGTTGTTGGATAACGTCGCATGTGACAAGAAGCCTTTCAATTATCTACGTGAAGACAGTATAATTGCCTTCGAGTAACGTTAATCAGCCTAAGGTGAGACCAGTTTTATTGTTATTGATCATCGTTTTACAGGTTTAAAATTACACAGACTTAGGATGCGGTTCAGCAATATTCAACTTAAGCTGGCACAGAATAGGTACTGTTTCATAAATTTATGCTTCCCTAGACATAAATGTATTTCATTTTTTGTGCCTTGTTTACTCTGTAAAATTATAATAACCGAATAAATATAAATATCTTTGATACAAAACAATAAGAGTAAGCTTGGCTCAAAGTTATTAAAACGAGATTCCTACGTATGATTTTATTTATTCCGTATTCCGTTACCTATCTGCAAACCATGTCCAATCGACTATATAAAGTTTAGATTCTAAACCATATTCTCAAAAGTACTCTAATTGTAGGGTTAGCGCTGATGCAGTGGGTTTCTTCAGCACTGACTTCTTAGGTCTTCTTCTGAGGTCTTATATTCTACGGGTAGTTACTTTGATGACCTAAGGATAACTTAGTTGGCTTTTACATTGTTGGATTTGGCATAATATCTTAAAGAAAACATAATTAGGTAATTATATCTGGGGAGAATAATTTTAGCGTCATGAGTTCAAGTAATAAATACAATTTATTTAATACGCAGGTAAACCGCTCATAAAGCAATGCTTCGAGTAACAAGGATCTCTGCTATGATCGCTATAAAAAGAAATATTACAACGTCTTTTGAGCAATCAGACCACGTCCTAACAATAAAGGATATTCCGCATCCAAGATCGCTACCATTATTTGGCACGAAATTGGAAATGCTGCTTTCGGGCAGAGGAACTAGGTAAGATCACAATAAATATGTGTCCGTATCATTGTCAAACTTGTAAATTCCAGGATTAATTAGAATTTTAGGCCGTGTTAATGCACCTTAGTACTAACCCCAATCCCACGCTGCATGGATGTGGTAACAGGCGATTAAATCCGGCCCGCTGGTAGTAGAGCCCCTCGGAGGGATTGCATTGGTAATATTGATTTTAAAAGTCCAGTAATACCATCATCACTATAATTATTCTCCATGGGTTCGCTTGGATTGTCGTGTTCCGTCTGGGGGCTTGAGAGCCGGATCTTTCTTTCTCTTTCTTCTCTTTTTCTCGGCCGGCAATGCATCAGTGATGCCTCTACTGTTGATGATGTCCATGGGAGATCGCACTTGCCATTAGGTGCATCGTCAGGTCGTTTACCAGATATTTCTATAAAAAAATAATTCAACATAATCTTTATTTTATGTTAATAATTTCTACATTTAACCCCAAATTCATATAGATTGCACGAATACGTTGATCGACGACACAAAAAATTAGGTTCGATATTTTGCGAAAAACTGGATGGAAAGTCCGATCTGGTATTTATAAGTGACCCTGAATTAATAAAATCAGTTTTTATAAATCTCGATGGAAAATATCCAGTACACATATTGCCAGAACCATGGGTTTTGTACGAGAAGTTGTATGGCTCCAAGCGAGGACTTTTCTTTATGAACGGCGAGGAATGGTTAACGAATCGACGCATTATGAATAAACATTTATTAAGAGAAGACAGCGACAATTGGTTACAAGAGCCAATCCGAAAAAGCATTGCCGATTTTATTCACACTTGGAAATTGAAAAGTGATAATGATAATATTACAATAACCAATTTAGAATCAGAACTTTACAGGTTGTCCACACACGGTACGTATCTTTTTATGGTCCCGAAGTAAAATCAGAACTCTTATAATGTCGTCATGTTCGTCCGTCAGCCGTCTGTCCGAAGCATAGCACCAAGACCCTTAGTGCTAGAAAGCTGAAACTTTGCATGGAAATACATATTTATTAAAACCAAAATAGTACAATAAAATATTGAAAAACATTTTTTTTTTCAGGGTAGGTACCTCCCCTATAGTCGGATTATGGGTCGTCTAAGACTATTTCTGGAATTAGAGGTCCTTTTGGGAAATATTTGTCTTTAAAGTGCAAATTTTGCTTAGAGTCAAGTGTCACCCCCCCTGCCGGCTAAACTATTATAAAGGACTATTATAAAAAAAACCGTTAAATGTTCATCAAAAAATTTAGTTTTGTCTAGCTTTTTATTCGGGTATTATGCTGGTACTATAAAACATTTGCATTAGATAGTCTGATAGAGAGGAGAAATTGGGAAGGTGTTAAATAAAATGCGAGAAAGATCGTGAGATAGATGCGACCAACCAGTTCGAAAATTTCAACGTTTTACATCTAAGTAATTTTATCTTTGATTTAAAGATCACTTTATACTTGTATTATATCTTGTACTTTCAGTTATTATCAACATTTTACTCGGTAATACATCAGAAATTCAAAAAAGCAGACATTATGATGAGCTTCTTGGTATATTTTCGGAATCAGTTAAAAAAATATTTCAAACAACCACCAAATTGTATGGGATTCCAGTTATTTGGTATCAGCGACTCAATTTAAAAGCATGGAAAGATTTCAAAGAAAGTGTGGATGTGTCACTGTCTATGGGTAATTTGTATAACTTACGTTACATTATACAATATATTTTTTTATATTAAATTCGTTGTTGTTCTATGTTTAATTATTTTATTGTGAATTTTTTGTTCATCTCTTAGCTCACAAAATTGTTAATGAAATGTTAACGAATATGAATGGAAATAATGGTCTTATGAAAAAACTTGTGGACGAAAATATTAGCAATGAGACAATTTCGAGAATTGTTGCAGATTTTATCATCGCTGCAGGAGATACGGTATGTTTCCTTGCTTTTTTGGACCAATAAAACATTGACAATGCAAAATTTTTTCACTAAAGCACGGTTACCCAGTCATGTCGCTCTTAACAACTCGTTTCTTTTTACAGACAGCCTATACTACGGCCTGGATGCTTTGGCTGCTTTCGAATAACAAAGATATTGTATATGAAATACGTGAAACAAAAGGATATAATTTACGAAATATAGTCAAGGAAACAATGAGAATGTTTCCAGTGGCACCCTTTCTGACAAGAATTTTACCTAAAGAATGTTATTTAGGACCATACAAGTTGCAAAAAGGTGTAAGTGTGTTTTTATTAAATTTAGTTTACAGAAACAAACATGGGCTTTTATATCTAATGGGCTAATAATAACAGAAGCAACCTGCAGCACCGTAACAATAATGGGGTGAACCGTGTTCCGTGTGGTGAACCCTGTTGTCATTGTGAGAACTTACAAGTTGTCTATGAAGCATAATTACTTATCTGTCCATAAAAGTCATGTCATAGTGACAAATGACAGTTAACGTTTGTCACTGACAGACACTTGTCAGCCTTGTCGCTTGGTTTGGTAATTTAGGTTATAAATTCTGATTAGATAAATATTTAACTTTATAATGAATTACTGCAAATATTTTACTAAATTTCGATTAAAAAATGACATTATTACTAAATATCGAAGTTTTAGTGTTCTACGTACTGTAAGCGTACATAAACCACTGCAAAATGACTTTGATACATGTAACTCCCAGAAAAATTTAATATTACCTTGTATAATAAACATAAGGCATTTATCATTTGAAGGAATATTGAAATGGCAAGCAGATACCTATACGAGCATCGCAAATAGTTATCCCGTGAGTGTAATGCAAGATGGACTGATACATTTTCATGATACAACAGGATTGACTTGGTGGGCAACTATTGTAGTTTCAACAGCACTCATACGAGTACTTATCACTTTGCCGCTCGGTATATATCAAAACTACATCTTGGCTAAAGTAGAAAATGTCAGCATAGAGTTGAAAGACATGGTAGAGGAGATGAAGAAGGAGACTGCAATAGCCAAAAAGGTTTATAATCTTACAGACAAGCAGGCCATTGGATTATTCAAGCGTTCTCTGAAGAAGCAATGGAGAAACCTCATTGAACGAGATAACTGCCATCCCTTTAAAGCCAGTCTACTGATATGGTTTCAAATTCCAATTTGGGTCTGCATGTCATTTGCACTTCGAAACCTTGTTTACATGCACGCTGCTGATGCATCGAGCATGATGACATTCCTGGAGCTATCGGTTGGAGGGATAAGCTGGTTCCCTAATTTAACAGTGCCAGATCATTCATACATTTTACCAGTGGCTTTTGGAGTGACCAATTTAGCTATAATTGAATTGCAGAGAATGTCAAAACTTAGAACTCCATCTAGACTGTACACAATATTTACAAATGGATTTAGAATATTCTCTATAATAATGATACCTGTAGCAGCTAGTGTTCCTTCCTGTATGTGTTTGTATTGGGTTACTTCAAGTGCATTTGGTTTAGGCCAAAATTTGATTCTTTTGTCACCAACAATTCGGCGAAAGTTAAGGATACCAGAAGCACCCAGCGAACTTGATAATCCCTACGGTCATATAAAAGAAGAAATCATTCACACTATAACAAGAAAATCTAAGAAATCATAATAAATGCTGTGAATAATTAGTGTTATGAGACATGACTTTCCCTGTCTCATTTTGTGTCATGACTTTTTTACAGACTCCTATAATAGCTTCAATTTACACATCAGGTCGAGATGAACAAAATTTCAGCAACCCAAATGCATTCTTGCCATACCGATGGGACAGGAATGATCCTCGAAAAAACTCTCTACTGCATCATGTTTCTTCTGCATCACTACCTTTTGCTCTTGGAGCCCGATCATGCATTGGTAAAAAAATTGCTATGCTACAACTGACTGAGATAGTGAGTCAGGTAAATAGAACAAGATTTTCCTAAATTGATTCTAGTCTAGTCTGACCTCTGAACTACTAAAAAACAGATTTTTATTCCATTCCTATTATCATTTTCACTAAAACTCATTTAGAATGATGATAATCTTATTATTTGCTACTTCCTCCAAAACCAAAATCAAATACACTTATTATACTTTTATGGTGTAGGTTAAATAAAATCCATATAAAATCACATTTGAGTTTTGTACAAAACCTATTGAAATTGAGTTTCAGGTATCTTTAAAGGTCTAATTATGTTAAAGTAGCTGGAGACTTACAATCAAAAATAATAAACATCATAAAAAATTAATTATATTTATTAGGTGGGTTTAATAAATCTCAAAAGGCATTTCCATCTCACTATTACATTTATCTCTACAAAATTAAATTTTTCTTTATTTTACAGGTGGTGAACAATTTTGACATTAAATGCACAACTGATTCAGATATTAAAGCAATTACCTCACAAGTCTTAATTCCAAATCAGAGCATACATTTGACACTAAGCCCTATAAAAATATTTTAAATGTAAAAATATGTATGGAAAAATATGTATGTGAAAAACATGTATGGAAGCATTGTGAAACAAGTTCATGTATTATTTACAATGTTATAACTATCAAATGAATGAGAAAAATAAACTGTACAAAACATTAAACTTCTTATTAATTATTGCATGTTCTGAATATATTATTATTATGGAAGCACTGAAACAAGTGACTAAACATTTTCTGTTGAATAGTGACTCCTTTTGTAGATACTCTTAGAAATAGTATCAGCTATATGTAAGTAAATTCGATGTCTTAAAATATTTTTTGACATATTTATCATAAATTACTTGCCATTGTTATTTTTGTAATTGTCTTGTTATCATCGATTTTATATCATCTAGCCACTGGTCTTTATATTGTAGACTTAGAATGTTTTGAAATGCCTGTATTCTTTCCGATTCACACATTCTACCTGTCAACAAATAAGCCACAGCTTCCACACATAAGAATCCCATGCCATCATTCAATGACCAAATATATATCTTATCAGCATTTTCGGGAGTCAATTGGAATTGTAAAATGGCACTAGTGAGCCGCTCCTTTAATTTCTCAAACAAAAATCTGTCGGCCAGTAACAACACTTCTAGATTTGTTTCTAGCTCTGTGGCCATTGGGAAAATCTTTACTTCATTTTCAGAATTATTGACACCACAATGTAAAAGTGTGAAAAGATATTCCAATGCTAATTTTGTAACATTCTTTAATGCAACATGTTTCTCCACTGATTCCTTAAAATGTCCCATTAACATAGCACAGAAAACATCTGAATTTTGGCATAAAAACACTTTGTTGGCCTTTACCATTGATGAATCATCTAATTTGAACGTAACAATATCATCCTTTGACAAATTATCCAATATAGGGTCATATTCAATATACACTTTATCTTTGTACCTATTTTCAAGAACTTTGGGATTTTTTATTTGAATATTACTTGCTAGTTTTGTCAAAGCAATGACACACAGATTGATATCTTCTTCTGATTTGTTGACTATTTGAAGTAGAAAATTCAGGGCATTACAATCTATATAAAACTTCTTGAGGGGTCGTTCACAGCTGTAAACAAGTGATTATTAATTATTATGTACTCAAACATTTTAATACACATAATTGTAATTAACACTTATGGCTAGGTATTCCCACAAAAGTATTTCTCGTCGTCCGTAAGCAAAAGCGCTCGACTAATATGACCTCCTGAGCTACCGCGCTCACAAATTTAGTAGTTATTTAACATAGTAATTAAGACAGTCATTGTATCAAATCAAGCTCAGCGAATTTACTTAGAAATATTTAGTGTCCTTAATTGAATACAAAAATAAAATATAAAAGGTCAGTACTTTTTTTATCCAGTGAAGTTCATTACATTTCATAACTGAAAGCGACTTTACTTAGATTATATCCTTAACTACTTAATACTTAATATATTTTCTAAATTTAAAAAAAAACCTATTTTCTGTCTCAGATGCTTTTAAAAAATTCAAAAAACGACCTCTGCTGGAATACCTTGCATTAAAATGTTTATACATTTCATACCTTACAACATACGGCAATGTAACCGATAGTGTTCTTGTTATATGTGAATTTCCTTTTAATAACTGATGACTAATTTCTCCAATTCCGTAACTGGATTCGGCCAAATTTGTAATTAGATTTAAGTATCTAGTACTTAATCTCATAATCTGAAAGAGGATACAATTTTATTATTATACTAGCTGTTACCTGATCGTATTTTTGCTAAAACTATTTTTTTTTAAATAAAAGTAGCCTAAGTTACTCCTTGTTACATCAGTTATCTGCCAGTGAAAGTTCTGTCAAAATCGGTCCAGCCATTTCAGAGATTAGCCAAAACAAACAGATAAAAAATGTAAAAAAAAAAATTTGGTATATGTACTGTGTATACATCCAAATGCACTTAGTAAAAAGCGGTTATTTTAATATTACAAACAGATACTCCAATTTTATTTATTTGTATAGATGAATGAAACAAAATCATTATGTATGGAATCCATCTATGATAAGTACTCACCTGTTTACACTGCACACACTTAGTGCGTGGATGTTTGGAGTTAACAGACATCTTATGAATCCTCAATGCAAATCTGTGCCTGAGTACATTCATCAGATATACAACATTGCTGTAGGAGAAACATGATATTAACAAGTGTAAAAAGTGGTGTTTTATAAATGTCACAATAATCGGTTGCAGCTAGATCAACTAAGAATTATTAATATTTTTTTTAATAAACATCTGACTACTTGGTTATGGTCTCTAAATAAAATTGTTCCACAACATTACTGTGGCAAATACCTGAAGACCCTCGCGAGTACTTGTGCTGCCCTTCCTAAAGGTCTTTTACATTTTTCTAAGTAATCCAACAATGCATTAATACAATCCTTCCTTGTCACTAGCTCTTGTATGTTGTGCTCGCTAGATACTCGGTACAATAATATTAAAATGCAATCTATGCTTGGCGATTTCGCTGCACTTTCAAGTTCAGCCGGAATCACCTCTTCTGCAATAAATTAGGGTTAATGTAATTTAAAAATCTTTTTTTAAACAAAAATGATTTGATTGCAAAAACGCAACTCTTTGCCATTGCTTGTCAAGTTTTAAAGATCATCATCGATTTTCAAACAGTCACGCAACTAAATTTAATTATTTAATTTAATTTAAGGCATACAAGTAGATAAAAATCATAAGTAAAATCTACCTTTTAAGGGACAATCTTCCTCATCATCAACAATAAGGTCATCAAAGTCATGGGTGACATCCACCATATTATTATTATTAGCCGATGTCCCTGTAGCTTCTGATTCCACTTCCGTTTCTACTCCCACCTCAATTTCTGCTTCACTGCATACGGGAGAATATCTGCCTGATATCTCGGAATCTGAGCTATCTGCCGAAATATATAAATTTTATTATATTACATCACAAAAAACATAGTTACAGCAACCCTTAGTTAACGACCTAATTTGCGAAGCTTGAAGACCAAGTTTCGACGAAGTGAGGACAGTGCTGTCGTACCCGTCAAGCACTTAAAGCTAACTTAATTTAAAACAGATTTACAAACATCTTAACGACATTTACGACATCATAACTTGGGTCGGCAATTTAATATCCCCGAACAAAAGCAACTAGAAGACGTCTCACAGTGTTTTTTTTTGCCCTAAAAAAGTGACATCCATTACTAACTGCATATTTCTAATCAGTAGTTCATTACAAATGCTAGAGTAGAACACCCGCGTGTCAATTATGTATACTTTTTTTTTTAAAAATGTTTAAAGTTTTCAAAGGTCAAACGGTCAAAATACTAAAAATAATTCGTAAAAAAAAACTAAACACAATAGAGATTCGCTTGTATTGCAGGTTTATGAAGCAATTTTAAATGCATACTTTTCCGTTTTTATTTTATCAATAATGATAATAGAAGCCGCAATAAAAAATATTTTACCGAAATCAGTATTTATTTTTTTATAATTTTTCTGTCTCGAAGTAGAACCTCTGTTAAGTATAAATAGATTCCTTATAGTAAGGTTTATCACTCACAAAAAAAAATACTTTCAACTCAGGCCTACTTTTTGAGAAAACGATTTAAATGTACTGAGGTCAAAAATGTAAATTTAGGGTTGTCACAAAAAGGTCAAATCAGATTAACTTTAAGAAGTGACGGTAAATTCTCATTTAAACGTAACGTAATGCTGATGATGGATGGATTGAATATATATTTCCGAGACAAGCTTTTCACCGACTTTAAAAAAGGAGGTTACCAATTAGATACGTAATTCTTTTTTTAAAACCAAAAACCATAAAAAAACATTGATTCAAATCTTGAATAATCTTTCAATCTATTCCTTAAACATAATTTGGAATTTTAGATCAACACTATGTCCATATTTTTAAAAAACTTGAAGTGCGAGTTAATCTCGCTTGGAGAGTGTTCCGTACGTTGATTATTACCGTTATTTTTCTATTTTATTTACTTTTGCCGCTTGCTTAAGACCATAGACTTCTTATATGTTTTCCTGTAATATTTAAGTAAACGTCTCTGTATTTCATTCAAAATTCTAGCTTTAGTAGTTTCAGAGAAGTGGGGGGGATGGTCAATTTTTGGCTTTAATTTTCATTCTTTTTTGAATAATTTTAAAACTATCCATTGTAGAACTATAACAAAAATATATTTGAGATCCTTGCAAATAGCCCTTTCATTTGACATGGCACACAATACGGTTTGCAAAACAGTTCTTGATTAATTTTGATTTGGTTAAAAAAAACAAAATTCCGTTGTTTACTTTATACTTTCGTCTTTGGGTTACAGAAAAGTACATAAGTACCAAATTTCAACTCATTTATGCCCGGTTTCTGAGGTCTATTTGTCGAGAGATTATCTATTCAATAACGCTAACGGATCGATAACTTCCGAAAAAGCGTTTCCTAGCACTGCGATAATAGATAAACTCCGTTCAAACTAAGATTAACTTATCTAACCCAATGGCCGTTTATAGGTTCCATAACTTTATTTGACGTTTCATTTTAACATTTCGTGGACAGAATATGACAAATTACAAGTTACAACAATTTTGAGATCATTGATTGATTGAAAAGTACAATGATGACAAACAAAAAAATTTCAAGTCTATAGACCACACCCACAATGAGTATTGGACGTTTTAAGAGTCATTTTTGTGTCCCCCCTCCCCCCGCAGATATTAAATGTTATTTTAATCGAATTTTTAGTTAATTTTGGTTTATTTTTATTCATTCATGTTAAACTATGGATATTTATGTAAATTAAACATAATAATTACGAAATAATGGTTGTTTCATTTAATTATGACGATTTTTTCTTTTTATTTATTTATTTCGCATATTTTTTTTCGCATTAAAATTATGAATACAATAAAAACCAATACGGGACTAATATTTGTTTTAATGATTAGCTTGTTTCATAATGATTCCAATGACATAAGTATTACATATACAGTAGAATCCGTTTATTATGACTCCGCATATATTGACCAACCGCTTATTATGACGTAATTACACAACGAATTTGGTTTTCATATAAAATTCTTTTAACAAAGTCGGATATAATGACTTCGCTTACAGTGACATGTCGCTTATTATGACCCATTTTTAATAAATTTTGCCCGTTTATAGTGACCGACATGATTCTTTACACCTTCGGCAATGTTCGTTGATTCCCGACGACGTTCGGCACGTGGCTTGTATTTATTTTGAATCTCAAAAAATGAAAATACGTGCATTTATTACGTGCAATTTTAATTTTTATTTAATATGCTATGTTTCATTATTAAAATAAGTATTTATTTACCTAAAAAAATAAGGTTGGTTTTTTTTTTCACAAAAATGCTTTGTATGACGTCCGCTTAGTATGACGTGTTTGTCAATTCCCTTCGATGTCATTATAAACGGATTCCACTGTAGCTCTCATACTATAATTTTGAGATAGTCATATTATAAAACGCTCCGAGGCAAGCTTTAGAAGCGTGCGTCACAGTTGTCCTGCGACCTCTCTTCTGCTTCTTTATTCTTATCTGCATGCCAGATACTTTCTTCATTAACAGTGTTCAATAAATCTCGGACAGCGGGTGACAGAGGAAGAACTTTAGAAACTCATCGTGTGTTTCTGTTTGGCCTAATGGTTAGCTGGCAGAGAATGCATTAAGCATTAAACTCGCCATTTGTACCTTAATCCTGTATTGTGGTCAATAAATATTAAATAAATAAATAAATAAATATACACAGTAGTCACTGTATTTAACAATTTCAGCTAATAATGATTAAATATTAATCGTTAGTATTATTTGACATAAAAAGCTGCTTATTTTAGGTAATAAAAACTTAAGGTCAAAAAAGTGACAACCCTAATTGAAACTTTTGAAAATCGTTTTCTCAAAAAGTAGGCCTAAGTTGAAAGTAATTTTTTTGTGAGTGATAAACCTTAGTATAAGGAATCTATTTGTACCAAACAGAGGTTCTACTTCGAGACAGAAAAATTATAAAAAAATAATTACTGATTTCGGTAAAACATTTTTTATTGCGGCTTCTATTATCATTATTGATAAAATAAAAACGGAAAAGTATGCATCTAAAATTGCTTCATAAACCTGCAATACAAGCAAATCTCTATTGTGTTTAGTTTTTTTTTACGAATTATTTTTAGTATTTTGACCGTTTGACCTTTGAAAACTTTAAACATTTAAAAAAAAAAAGTATACATAATTGACACGCGGGTGTTCTACTCTAGCATTTGTAATGAACTACTGATTAGGAATATGCAGTTAGTAATGGATGTCACTTTTTTAGGGCAAAAAAAACACTGTGCGTCTCGCGAAGTTGTTATAAACTCCTAGATTATTGGCAGTCACAAATCACAATAAGGCTTTGTTTACCTCAACTAATGTTAAAGTTACAACTTACAAGGAAATATAATTACTTACTATCGATAACGCTGAACGGAGAATTGGGGCTGGTAGAACTACCGGGGCTCCAGGGCGACTCGGCCCATGAGGGTGATGCAGAACTACCCTCCCCAGTACTAAACCCAGATTCAGGACTCCAGTCCCACCGCGGACGTTTGCTACTTGACCCCCTGTATTCTGGACTGAATGCTGATCTATTGCTGTCCGAATAGGGAGACACGGGATAATCAAGTCTGTTCGGACTCATAGCTGGAGGCGATTGTGTCGATGGCCATTCGATGCGGCCAGAAGAGCATTCATCTCGATACATTATTTTAACACCGAGCAACTGAAAAATAAAAATAACATCTGCTGAACGCGAGTTGCCCATATATACATATTATAGCTATACCATAAGTGTGTAAATTACTATTCTCTGTTACTTACCTCATCCGTGAGACCTGCTATTTTTATGGACGTTTTGGAACGTTTTCGTCTTACAAAACTCTGTCCTCTGGTGCGTTCAGTTTCACTGTCACTATCGTCTGTTACATCGCTTTTGTCAAGGAATCCTATCATCATGTTGTCATGTTCTATTACAATTTTAAACTTTTTATTGTCTTCGGGGGAAACCTGTCTCCTTCGCCTCTTTAACAGCCTGGTATTATTTTTCTTACTTTTAGATTGTGGTGCAGAAGGTGGTGTACTTTGTTCTACCTTGTGTTCGTATTCCATCGTACTTAGATAATTTATAAGCTTATCTGTGAGAAGACTGATTAGACCTTCCTTGATAAGAATTTGGAATCCTGTAAAGTTATATTAGTATTATTAGTCAAATTAGTAGTTATCCTTGCAAAGCATTGATTATTGTTCTTTATGAGTACGAGTTCTTCAAATGAACCACTGGATATGTATGCATAGAATAATACGTTAAGCAGCAGATGGCGCTGAGGGTAATTGTATGGATGATCACCAGTAGTCAAATAATTCTTCTCGTTTCTATCGTTAAAAGTCGTTAAGCCATGTAGGAGGAGACGCATTCGCGCTAGATGAAAACTTCTGATACCCCCCACACCACTACCCCCCACAAATACCCCTCCACAAGTTCATGTTGGGGCAGCGTGGTGGAGTAGATTCTCTTGGCCTCCACAAGGGAATAGAACCGTGCTGATTAGTGTGCCATTAATGGGTTGAAGCCATGGAGAATTTTAGAAACATTATAGGAGTTATTTAGGAGGGGTGACATGACCGTGATTCGACGACACAAATAATATAAAAATATTTAAGTCATATAAATATCTGACCCGACCGTAAATAAAACCATTGTCAACAAGTCGTCAAGTCAACAAGTTGTTTACAAGTCATCAAAAACTATTTTGAAAAAGCTGGTTATGGTAAAGCTGACCTACCATCTTTATCATAAAAATATTGCAGTAACGCTGGCATAGCGTGGGTGTGGACCCGTGCGGCCGTCACCAGGAGCCCTAAGCCGCCACAACGACGGAGACGGGACCGGTTCACTGCATCCTGGCTAAGGTGTCCTAACGCCTTTACTGCTCCATCCGGCCATAATGATGATTCTGTAATTATTGTATAATAGGATAAAAAACGGTTTTTTTTATTGAATCGAGGAATTTTTTAATGATTTTGTAATGGTATTAATTTTACGACCGATTAACGTGAACATAATTAACGGTTATGTTTTATGCATTAAACATACAAACAAGCGAGACACATTATCAAATTAAATAGTCATGTAAACAATGAAATTCGAAGGTACCTGAACATTTCTGCAATATTCCCACTAGACATTCAACAAATCCAGTAGTGCCTAGAAGAGGGCGGCATTTAGACATGTAACATAGATTCATGAGGCATTTCAAAGCTAAACTCTCATAAGTACTGGCAAGTGCTACCAAACATTGATATCCCCTTCCATCACCTTGCAGCTGAAATGTCCAAAAATGTTTTCAAATATAAGTTCAAATGCAGCATAAAACAAAATAACAAAATTTTATATTGAAATAATTTTGTTTGAAATTTTTTTTAATAAAAAGTTGAGCAGTTGAAGTTTGAAAGTGTGAAATTAAAACTAATTTGTACTAAAAATTAGGATCACTGAAGTAAACATAACAAGATTTATAGTAGAGTTTAACTTTTACCTGTTCTGCACATTGTTGATTAGTGTAAGTAGTGAAATACCCAAAGGATTTCAAAATACCAATGATCAATTCCTCTTGGCTCTTCTTTGGGCGATCAGCTACTTTATCTTGATTTGCAGATTTTATAATTCCGGCAGCTTCACATTCAACAATCAGTAGCATAGACACCGTGTAAACTGCTTTCAAACCTAACATTTCTTCTCTTTTATCTATTATCATCCACAGTTGTCTGAAAGAAATGAAATAATTATGGGAAAAATATTGTAAACATCACAACATGCAATTTGATAGAATAATAAACATAAAAATTAATTAGGTAATATAATTTAACATATTGCTAAAATTAGGTATTTTTTCTCAGTATTTAACTATTATGTAGTTTGAAGACAATTGCTCAATTATAAACTAACTTTATATAAATTTAGTAAAACAGGTATAGAAAAATGTTTTTACAGATAATTTGATATAGATATGCTAAATTGATTGGAAATATGGCTTATTTTATTTGTATTCATTTCAAATATTTCTTATCATTTACTTATTTAAAATTGTATACACAACATATTTGCAAGTATACCTTATTGCTCTGACAGCCATTGTAAGAGTTGGGTATGAAGTGTTCTTATCCCTTTGCTCAATAACATTGATCAAGGCCATGACTGTCCCATGAGTGTGCAGGGCTTCGGCATTAGTGCGTCTCTGTGCTAAGTTACCAACCAGGCGACAGGCTCTCCCAACAATACTGTCTCGATTGACAGTCTTCAATATAGTCACCAGTGACCCAAATATATTTAACTTACCAACCTGGAATATTTTTCAAGAAACATGTTAAGCTGGCCATACACGATCAAGTGTGCTTGTCAAGTTTGCAGTTTGATGCTGCATCCAGATTGCATGAGATAGCTAATGGCCAGATAGCCATACCATTGCCATATACTGTTAAGTTTACTGGATGCCGCGTCAAGTCCGTTGCAAACTTGATACACATACTTGATTGTGTATGGCCAGCTATAGAAAGTGTTGCTGTACATACATCAGGTAGATCGTTAGGTACCTAGTTTCTTGGCTACTTACATAAAACAAGATTCAGTTATAAAAAAAACACTGCCTTAAACATCATTAAAATATTAAAAGAAGTGGTTGAATGTCTCTTTATATACTCACCAGCAAGCTACTTTCTTCTTCTAAGCAAACATTACCAAGAATGCTTAACGATATATCTAGAATTCTTTCATTAGGCTTACGTAGATGTGGCACTAAATAATCTAACCCACCGCAATCTCTAAAATGCTTAATACCTGCTGCATTTGTTATTATTTTACTCTTTATCTTAATGAGAGCTTCCTGAATGCGAGATGAGGAAGTTGATTTTAGACCCTCCAAAATTAATTTAATTTGATGTTTATCCATATTATTTATAACCACCAAAAAAGACTTAAAATATTAACAATATTATTCTAATGGGAAAATATTTTTGATATATTTTTTTGATAATTTATCATTCCATCTGTCGTGTCGTTTCATTTACGATGGTGACAGTGACAGATGTCAGCATAGACAGAAGTCAGTTTGGTTTGGCATGAATCAAGAACTTTGCAACTTTGCAAGAACGGCAAGCTCTGAAGAGGTTCCTGAAGACGGATCACGTGACATTGGATGAATAATTATGTCTGCGTTAATCTTTGCCACTCGTTTATTGACTAAGTCAAATCCATAGAGGTAAGCAGAGCCATCTCTGTGTAAGAAAAGTGCCCGTAAAAACGCGTCCAATAAAGGTGGCGCTGTGGCCTAGGATAAATTGTTATTCTACCTCCCATAATTATTATTATAGAGTAGTCAAAGTCAAGGTCAAAATATTTTATTCATATAGGTATCACTGATACAATTAATATAGTAATATTTGAACTCAGCAAACTTCACTCCGTCTACAACAACTATATTCATATCAAATTTTTTCCGATGCCACCAGTGCGAATGGCAATGGTCACATGGTAGGTATTGGAACTTTTATTTTCAGCATACAGCTGGACACTTTTTTCAACTTTCTCTATACTTACTCTTAGCTCTATACTCCATGTTTGGTACCCATGGATATATTACATTATTTGGACCCATGGATATATTACATTATCTGAATTGCTGACCTTGTAGAGGTACCTGAAGCACAGAATAGTTCGATGACGTCATATCTTAAGGACTATTCGACCAATCACAGTCCGGATTGAGGTTGTCCTTCATAATTGTAGAGTGTCCACACTTACTTAGAAAAATTATTTACTATTTTGATATGGTTCTTTAAAATGTTTTCTATTGGTAAATTTTCTCCTGGTAAAAAAATATGACATTGAAATAAAACATTTTATTAAAATTTCATCAAAATTACTGAATTTAAAATATTGTAATTTTCTCACTGATAATTTTATTTATTTTTTATTTTCACAAAAACCACAGCTTAATTTGTTTACAGGTATTAAACTTACGAATTACATATGAAAGCCAAATTATTATGGACTTACATTTTACTTACTATTAGCTACTTACATTAACAGTCGCTTAGTATTTTTGCGTGCGTGCGTGTCGCCTATGCGTGTGCGTGCGTGTGTGTGTGTGTGTAATATAATAAAAAAATATACATATTCATTGATATCTACTACAACATAACATAGAAATATCTAAATTATTCACAACAATATACAATATAACAATATGTAATATATATAGTAATATACAATATATTATTTACAATAATTTAGTTATTTTTGTTAAGTACTTCTGCTATGGGTTGTTTAAATTTTACTCTGCTGTTATAAAAAATATCAATGTTACTAAATCTATTATTGTAATTGGTGGTCGATTCACTAGTGAATTTCGAGCATAGTTTGTATTTTTATGTTGACTGGTGATTAGGCTTTTCCGTGTATGTCTCATACGAGATTTTGGACATGGAAATTCAGTATCTTGGAAGAAAGTTCTAAACTAAAAGTTCTAAAATTGACAACAGTACAACACCACATTTTATGCAACACAAACAAAAACGATGACCACAGTCACAAATCCCCGATGGCCTTAATCGCCACTCTGAAACATTGCATTAACACTTTGGCGCAGTGTTGCAAGCTACCACACACTTACGGTACTTATAATATTCATCTTAGATGTTTTTATATCATTATGAAAAATCATAATCGAATGATATATCCTGGGACTATTCCCAGAGTTTATTTATTTAGTTTAATTATCTATAGAGTTAACATGGACACAATAGAAAAATGGTCCTTAGGCTATGACGCCATCCATCCTCAGGTACCTCTACAAAATTACTTATCCAGTATACATCCATGGGTTCAATTACTGATTTGCAAAATTATTTTGTCTATGGTCTATATTACAGTCTGTGTAGCAGCAGCTAAAACAGAGAGAGAGAGAGAGAGAGACAAACAGAGAGAAACACTACGTTAGAAAATAGATAAAAAATGCGTTTGCGATGACAGAATTTCTGATACGTTTTTTATATTGAGAAGTAATAGTAAAACTGTGATTGCTAATTATTATTGTAACATAAAATTGTCATGAAATCGTTTTGTGAGAGATGAGCGTCTTCGGGGATTTCCAACGTGTGTGGGTGCAACGTTTTCCAGAGAGTGCTTTGCCAGCCGCTTGGGAAGAAGATGTCAGGGCCAATTTAGCTAAACATAAACAGAAAGTGGCTATTCTTAGAGAGGAGTTGGAGAAGGAAGAATTTTATGTGGAATACTTGGAGACACTGTTGTCAGACGTAGAAAAACACAAGGCAACTTCTCACGGCAGCAGAACGGCACCGCCCTCGGGGGCTGACGCGAATGACGATAACACTGCAGATATCAAACAGGTATGTAATATCGCTCGCTTATCATTATGTAGATTTAAATCCGAAGATAGCCTACAATAGCATTGCATTTGATGTCTTACCTGTACCTTCACACGAAATTAAAGTTTCATTTTCTGGCCTACATTCCAATCAGATGACCTATCATTTGGCATGTAAGTAATGTAATAAAATAATAACAACAGTCTATTAAAATTGATTGCATATTTCGCTCATATCAAGCCTCTAATGTTATATGCATATCTTAGTATAAATAGTTGTGAGGATTATGAAGTTGATGATTCACCATCATAGTATAAACATGTGTGCTAGGCATATTTCAATTCTAAGAATTGTTTGAGGATAAATTAAGTTGCTATTAAGACATAATCCCATTCATAATTACATATAATATGTGCATCTAAAAATGAACAAATTGTAACTTTAACTTATTAAATTAGTGTAGACTTAAAGAATCTACTTGATTCACAATACAAGATGCTTATTGCAAAGACACATTCAATCATAATATCCCCTTTTAGGAGTCCAACACCGATTCATTGTCAAAGAAAAGTTTAAGTAGTAACAAGAGCGATGAATCTAATGACATAGACTGTGAGGAGGTACACCTGAGGAACAAGCCATTGCACCTTGCGGAACGGAGTTCCGTGAACCAATGCATCAATGAATTATCATCAAATCTGGCAGTGGAGGCAGCTCGAAGACGGTGTAACAGCGAGGTTGTCCAGAGAACTGATATTGATGCAGATAATAATGGTAAAATCTTCATTCGTGCATTTTAGCTATGTATGTACAATGTTAAACATTGTAACATACACAAATAGATTCTGGAATCAACAAATAAATTATTAATATTATTATTATTATTATTATTTATTTATAGACGAGCAGCTAAGCTGATGTGTCTATATCAATTGTGCTGAAAAATCATTTTTGCTGTAGTGATAGCTTCTCTGTTTTCAACCAGCTATCGAGTCTGTTTTTGAAGGCATTGATTGAAGGAGAGGAAACAATTTCTTTAGGCAAGTTGTTCCAATTCCAAACCACTCTATTGCTTAAGAAGTTATGTGCAGCTGTTTTACAGGTCGGTGCTCTATACAATTTTATTTGGTGTCCTCTGTATGTTCTTTGGTTATCTTTAAGGTTATAGATGTTTTGTATATCAGGTAAATCATAGTAATGGTTGAGAATTTTGTATGTTTCAATCAGGTCACCACGTAAGCGTCTTTCTTCAAGGGTTGTGAGATGTAAGGCATGGAGTCGGTCCTGGTACGACTTACGGCGTAGAACATACGGCATCTTAGTGGCTCTTCTTTGTACATTTTCAAGCAAGTTAATGTCTTTTTGGTAGTAGGGGTTCCAAATTTGAAAGGCATATTCCAGTAAGGGTCTTATGTAAGTTTTATAAATTTTTAGGAACACTCTAATTGTCATCATTTGAAAAGACCTCCTAATTACATAAATAAATGAGTTTGCTTTCTTTACTATCACAGATATGTGCTTTTCCCATTTCAAATCAGATGTGATAAATACACCGAGGTCTCTCTGCACACTGACTGATTCAATGATCTTCCCGTCTAAACTGTATGCCACTTTAGGGTTAGTTCGACCAAGATGGAGAACACTGCATTTGGATATGTTAAGTCTTATGATCCAGTCTTTGGTCCACTCCTGAATTTTGTTAAGGTCATCTTGTAATTGCCCAGAGCTTATTAGAGGATCAGCAAAGAATTTTCCATCGTCAGCAAAGAACGCTACTTGGGATTCAATTAGCTCCACCAAGTCCGTTATGTAGATGCCAAACAGATAGGCAGAGAGGACTGATCCTTGGGGAACGCCACTAAGCACTTGTTTCTTTTGCGACAAGCAGTTTCCAACCCGTACTTGGAATGTTCTATCCGACAGATAGCTTTCTATCCAGTTTAGCAGTCTACCTCTCACACCGAAGTGTTCAAGTTTCTTTAGAAGCCGTTGATGGGGAACTCTATCGAAAGCACGTTCAAAGTCAAGGTATACAACATCAACTGGTTTATTTTTATCGAGGTCCATTGTCCATGGGTGAACACATGATAGCAGGTTGGTTATGGTTGATCTTTTCTGAACAAATCCATGCTGCTTAGTTGATATAATACATTCACGGTTTAGAAACTGCATTAGTTGATTACTAATGATTCTTTCCATGATCTTCACGATAATACTGGTGAGGCTGATGGGTCGAAAATTCTCAGGTTGAGTTTTGTCACCTTTTTTATATATTGGTGTAACTATTGCATGCTTCCAGTCTTGTGGTAGATATCCACTTTGAAACGATGAATTCATTAGAATGGCTAAAGCTGGGGCTATCGTTTTGACACAAGATTTAAGAACACAACTCGGTATATTGTCTGGTCCGGGTGAGGATTGAGCGTTTAGATTTCGGATAGCTTTTTCTACATCTTCAACCGTGAATGTGATGTCACTTAGGCTGTTTTTAACTTTATTTCTTGAAACAATATCAGTGCATTGGTTCATGTCTGGCTCTTTACAGTAAGCTTTTTGGAATTCCTCGGCAAAGACATCAGCAATATCACATGGTTTTGTTATTAAGTCGCCTTGGTGATTACGCAGTGCCGGTGGAATGGACACTTTATCTGTAGTACAGCGACGAATATAGGAATAAAAGTTTTAACTAAAATTTATATAAGTTTTAACTAAATATTACTAACATCATCATCATCTCATGTTAATACCTGCCATCAGCTATTTCCACATCCACCCAGGGTTGACTGGTGGACAATGCCATTAGGCATTAAGTTTGCCCTTTGTTTCTTCTTTTTAAGAGGTGAAATAAACATGTAAATAAATAAATAAATAACATCCAATATAAAGAAAATTTGCGTTACATCCTGGCTTGGCAAGTAGCCAAGTCAGGATGTAATGCAAATTTAATTAGAATTTAAATTTAATTTAGAATCAATAGTGAAATATTTTAACAGTTTTCAATGTGTCATATGAGAGGCAGTTGACAACCAGTGTTTCTACTCTGAAAAAGGCCAATTCTCCATTAATTTATTTAGAATAATAATTTGACGTCTTAATTTTACATTGACTTGAAATCAACAGGTGGCCCATTTGCTTCTGTTTTGCATTCAATATTTTGACAATCTACTTTTTATGAAAGTAGAACAACACTTTGTAGATATAAGGTTGATTAAGTTATTGAGCATGATGGACTATCAAAACTTACAAAGATAAGATAAAATTTAAACAACAGCAGATATTCAATATTTTAGAACACTTAAATTTATTTCATGTTCACCAATATGTATGTGTACGTATATTTGTCACATCAGTAGGTGTAGAGACAAGTCCAAACCAAGCTAAAAACCGTCCAATGTCACAAGCTGGTGATTTTGTAACAGTCATCGAAGTCAATGGTCTGAAGCTAGCAGAAAATGCATCGAAAAAATCTGAGGAGTCTCCGCCATCATCTGAAAGTAGTTCCATAGACCCCACCACGGCAGCTAAGAAAAAAGTACCTCCTAAGTGAGTATGTTTTAAAAATAAAACTTCATATAAATAGATACAAAATAGATATCATCAATATTCATAATTTAAAAAATGTAGTATTCGTGTCTATTGTCTTTATTTTTTCTTGTTCTTTAATTTTTATAAAGTCTGTTAAATTCAACAACAGCATGCTATAAGAAATCTCAAAATAGGTTCTGCTATGTCTTATCACTGGTCACATGGTAACATACTAGCAGAACAGCTAGTATTTGGGCTACTTCCATATCAATATGATGTGTACATTTAAAATGCAAAGGGTTCCGACGATTTGTATTTTATAATCTCGTCGTCGCATCTAGGTGTAGTCTCGCTGCAACCACGATCTATGTAACTGTATAATAATAGTTTATTTGTTTATTATAGTGTAATAGTATTAGGCATATTGTTCATTACGAGATTATAATTATTGTGTTTACTGCATTTTTTTCATGAAGTCTCACAATCGGTGATTGTATTTTTGCTTATAATATACGTTTGTTACCAGACCACCACCAAAAGTGTTCAATAAACGCGGGGCTTCATTGCCAGAATCAGGTTTTCCTGATGACAGCCCGCCCTCCTCTCTTGGGAGGAAAATACGTAGCGCTGACTCACGGGAATCAATTGCTAGTCGAGCGTCTACACCTTCTATCAGTGAAAGGGTAAGTTCTATCATGGTTACAATATAAATTTATTTATATGCATATGTTTACATTTTTCTCTTTTGTGTGTTTCTGTCCAACGAAGATGTAAAGACAAAGTCCGTTCTTGATTCTAATGACATTTAATGTTGGTATACACAATTTTTTAAATTATTAGTTACCAATTTGAAGCTTTAATGACTACAAAGCATTTCTAAATTTTTTTATGATTAAAATACTCAAAATGAATCATGTATCCAACTTTATAAATTAATGCTGGAAGAGATCACCATTAGGCTTGCTGTCTTAGACTTTAAGCCTTGAGTTAATTGACGCGTAATACAGGAAGTGATACCAATATTTTGTTACAGGTTAAAAGCTATGAATCAATTAATTCATTATCGTCTGAACGTAAACGTTCCGGTGGGGCGGCCACGCCTCGCTCTATCGACGAGGAAGTGACGTCCACCACTCCGGACCTGGCGGAAGGTACTGACGACAAGTCGGCGCCCATATCGCTGGAGAGCATACCTGCTGCTGTGCCCACTAATGAAGATGAACCCTATTATGACCAAGTTCCAGTCGATAGTATCAATGACGGCGAATACGTTTATATACAAGCAGGTAGGTTGTAATCCTTTGATTTTAATTATATTGAAATTGTATTTAGAAGATTTAAAATGATTAAAGTATTTGAAATTGTATTTAGATTTGTTTTTTGTGTTTTAGTAAGTGGCAAATTAATTTCATTTGATGGAAGTGGTCCATGTCACAAAGCGGTTAACTAATTCAATTTTTACATTTTATATTATGTACTATTGTCTTCTGTGATTTTATTTGTTTAATCTTGTTCGATTGTTCCCACCACAGGTTACTCCAAATACAGATTATAATTGAAGCTTAATGTAGACCATTTATTATAATATAACATTTTAGTTACCAACCTATAAAGAGAGTAGGTAATAGAGTAAAATTTTAAATATGTATTTGATTACTACAATAATAACTATCATAGTCAGATTCCATACTTATTTAATTTTGTTGAATATTATTATGATTGACATTTAACATTGCCTGCTCCTAGCAACCCACCTGAGTAGTAATTGAATAATGAACTCTCTCCGACTCCTCTAGTATGATTTGCGCATCCGCAGGTAAAACTATTTAGATACAGTGCGGTGCAGTGCAGTGCCCAAGCATTCCAATTGCATATCGTCGTCAGTAATAATATTAAAATATGATGGTATTAATATTTGATGATAGTAAGTGCATAATATGATAGATAGGTGATAGTAAGTAGAATAATAATTCAAAGTTATTGTGTGAGTGGATTGTATCGTCGATATTTTGCGTTCACAGGTCAACTGATCGTTTGTCGGTTATTTACATAAAAATATAGTATGTTGCAACATAGAGTGGTTTGTTCACGCGAAGATATTGTACTCGGAGCAGGTGGCGCAGGCTCAAGCACAGAAGACGCTTCGAGCGGCAGCAGCACCCTGCCGCTGTCGGGCTGCGCCCCCTCCGCGCCCTCCGCCCCCACGGCGCCTGACTCCCCTCCCGCGCCCACCGCACCCAACTATGTCAACATACATTACTTTATACAGTTAGTATATCCTTCATATTACCTACAATTCAACAAAAAAAATATTTGATCATTTCTTTGCATTTTTTGAAATTCACCATAAAAATTTTTATGTGGTATTTTTTTTTGTGAGTTATTTCTCACTACTAAATAAGAAAATCTACACAGGTTTTTTCTTGATATTTTCCTTGACCAACCAAAGCAAGTGGTAATTAAATAATAACAAAGAAGTGGAAGTTAAAGGTGCATAATAGATTTGAACCCAAAATCCAAAACGTGTGTGAATAACGTTAAAATCACTAGACTGTCACTGTTCATTTAATTGTTATTTTTGACTAATATATCAATGAAGTTTACTTCTACAAGAATAGCTATAGTAACTACTACCACTGGGTATTAATAGATACTCTAACCTACCTATTATAGAGTGTGCCCTAGATTGGAACCCTCCATAGAGTCAATTGTCATACCGTTGAACGAATAAATATATGATATATGACCTGTAGTCCTGTGGCTTAGTAATTTATAGTGGCTCTTTTTGCTAAGTGACGGGTGTACCCAGTATAAATATTTACATATATTATTTATATATATAATATTAGCTAAAAGCATTGGATTTCTTCTGGAAATCCTCTTTAGTTCTGTCCTGAGAAAAATAAAAACTATTTTTTTCTACTTTCTATTAATATTTTTCTTGTGCACACTATTTTTAAATATATCTGATCGTTTGAATAAGTCGTACAGCAAAAGCAGCGCTCTTTGTTTTATAAATACACCCTGTATGGGTATACAATGACACTCTACAATGATACTCTACAATGACATAATATGAATAAATGTGGTACAAACTCCTAAGTTTAAAATAATGTAAATTTTTAAATTAAAAAATCTCCTGATACTTATTTTCACCAAAAAAGAACTGATGAACTTGACCGGCTAAACAGATATACAATAGCTACAGATGTAGCTAAGACCCATCTCGATTGCGTCAGAACAAAAAAGGCAGCATATTCGGTTAATTCGTTTAGGAGCTAACACACACACACACACACATAGCACATCAAACTTATAACAAACACCCTTTTGCATCAAGGGTTAATAAAATGAGATCTGTCATGGTAATTTATTATTGTGTTCAGGCAAGGTGGGTCAGGCGCCGAGGCGAGCGAGACGAGCTCCGAGCTGGCGGACTCCAGCGACACGCCGCTGCTGCTGCGGACCATCTCGTCGGACACCGAGGCTGGAGCCACGCCGCCGGTGATGAGGAAACTTCAGCATCAGGTGACCATACTTTATTTGAATAGTTAATATGGCCAGTAAGTCGCAGGCCAAGAAAAAAATAAAAACAAACGTGTACTTATGTAAGCGCGTGAGAAGTTATACTTCTTTGGCATGAAAAAAAAACAATTTCAAAAAATCCATTTTAAACAAAAAATTTCAAAAAACAATATAATAAATATGTATAATAATAATCACTTTTTCAAAACGACCCTTTTTAAAAACGCGCGTGACGTTTTTCGTTACCGTCGATTTAGTGCATAGATTTAGTGTCACCGTCCGCGTTACAAATCTTAGATTTTTTCAAAACTTAAAAAAAAAATCCGAGGAAAAAAATTACAGTATATTGTCATCATCAATTATCATCATCATTATTATCATCACGCATACGAATTAGGATGGATATTGCAAGCTGATCGTCCTATCATGCTCTGCTTTGAAAAGTCACTACAATAAGTTCGCTATAGGAAGTCGCTGACTGTCAAGTTCGCCAATTGTTATTCTATTGTGAAACTTGCAAAATTTTATTAAGTGAACATTGAGAGTAACCCTGAAAAGATAAACTACAAAATTGCTGTAATATTTTTACGAGCCGTTTACAACTTCACCATAGTTTGCTAAGATCGCCATCCGGGTGAATAAATAATTACGTCGTGCATGAATTGCGTCCGCACGCAAACTTAACAAAAACAATTTAGTAACGGTATTACGGTTCATCAATATACTTAGCTCAAACCAGAAACAGTTTGAATCTATTACTGTTAATCATGGTTTTTATGACATGTATGTATCACGGCTTGCGGTTCTTCCTCTGAATCAAATGGGCATCCATTACCATCTTTATATAGAACTACAATAAAATTATTGAAACTTGATAGTTTGGAGATATTTAGTCTTCGTGTACGTAGTACACTTATAAGCCCTCATGTGTTTCGGTAGCAGTGTCAGAGAGCCAGAAATCGATGCCTTTCAAGTTTCAATTCAATATTATCAATACAGTGACATATTTCAGTTCTTTACGCAAATTGTGGTTCGTCAGTTCGATTGACGACTATCTAACTAAAATCTGACTAAAAGTTAGTTTCCCGCCGCGTCATTTTTCGTTTCGGTAACTCTCAATCGGTAACGCAAAATCTCAGAAACGAAGTACTGAACGATCTTCATGTAATTTTCAACGATGAATTGAGTGGTTTATGAGGAAGGTTTACAGTCACGAAAACCGCGACACGATTTGCGACTAAAACAAAAATGTTTTAGCGATGCCACGAAACAAAATAAACGTGAATCAGTACAGCTTCACAAGTGTACGGCCAATAGGTCAGGGACTAATCTTGAAAATTTAAAAGAAATAAGGAAACATATATTTCCTAAAGGTCCCCTATTTGGCAATCTGATCACCCACACAATATTTGTTCACATTCGTTGACGATCTACTGATCGTGATAATTATTATAATATGTTGTTGAATATAATAAATTCCTTTAAAATGTAAAATCCAAAACAAAACAGGAAAAATTAAATACGCATGTCACGACAAAGTGAGAACCGTTCCTTTATTACTGGGTGTGTTATTAAGTCTAAGGGCAGGACTTCTCCAGAACTACTCAACAATACAGTGACATATTTTTACGATGCCATTAATTGCAATGTGTATGTGATTTGCGTATTAAAACAATCGGTGCTTATCGCATATTTATGTCGATTGACTAAGAGATTACTAAGCCGCACCGATGCACAAGATAAGCTCATGAATTTTGAACGCCTCTTTTTACTATTTATCTTTCGACGCTACACTGCCTATTATGGATGATGCTACAAATATGCATTTTATGTATCAGTTCAGTATAAATTAACCACAATACTTATAATTTTTTGTGAATGTGATTTTATCAGTTTTAGACAATAGGCACGAACGATGTTTTTTTATATATTACAAAATATGCGTTATGCATAAAATCGGAAAATATTCTGATAGGCTATTTTATACATAATTAATTTGAAATAGCACTGATAAGCTATCTGATTCTTCAAATCTGATTTATTAAAATCGTAACATTGTAATTTGCTGCAACCTGTGTTGCAGTTTAATCTTTAGTGCATTACAACATGACTGACATTACATTGACTAAGTATGGATAATTAAGTTTTGCAAAGGTTTGAACGTCGTTTGTTTGTACTTCTGAACGAACGTACGAATGTACTTCTAATTTTAAGTGCGTGTAGGTACATTTTTGTTATTATTTTTGTTTCTGTTTAAGGAAAGTTCTACATAATGTACAAAAATGGTGATTTGTCTGTCAATATATCAGCCCTTGGCCAGGCCGTTGACTATGGTCCTAACCCAGGGGTGGTTATTCTAGCTAAGAGGAGACTAATGGGTTTTGGAGATGTAGTATAGAAATGTGGGGCTAATAAAACGATTGATATCATAATAAATCATTTATTTATAATCCTTTTCAGCAGCTTGACGTTTTTCTCTATGTCATTAACATCATTAGCGTTCATAACGTTGCTGATTGGCACTATTGAATTGTCATTCAGGTCTAGTTTAAGTATACCTAATGGTCCTTTGAATGAACATTGTCTTTCACTTGTAACTAAGTTATACTTGCAGTACTTAGTTTGACAGTTTTCATGCTCACACAATGAGTAATAGCACACACCCTCGACACAAAACGAATCAATATCTGATTTTAGAATTAAAGCATTCGCTAATATTGTCACATGATGAATTAGCTTTGATCGAATATAATTAAGTAAAATTAAATCTATACCTAATGGCAGAAATGACGTTGATTCCGTAATTTGTCGATTAGTATAATCTGAAAAGAGAAGAAAATATATTAATATACCATTGCTCACAGTCACATTATAAATAGACCTCACAAGGTACATAATTATGTGGTTATAATATTAATTTTATTGCGACATATTATGTTATGCACTGAATAAAATGATATTTATATAAAACTATTATTATTACTCAAAAATCAATTAGGTCATATCAGCTAGGTCTTAGTATCACTTAGTAACATTTCAAAACAGTGAAACTGAAAAAGGAAGCATTAGTATAGTAATCAGTGAGGTTTATACCGTTTTAGTTATTAAGCGTTATGTTGTGTCGGTTTAGTTGACGCCTCCGTGACGGAGGATGATAACACTGCCTCAAGCTCCAGGGGACGTTCATCGACGGCTTGGTGCGTAGTCTCCGTAGATAATGGTGTAGCCATTGTTGATTCGGGGAGCTTCGCCGTTGTTCCATTTCCCTTATCTTTATCTATTGCTGTGGGCTTAACTGTAATAATTTGTGCTGTGGGCTGCGCTGGTAAACTTGCCGGTTTCTCCGATGTAGGTTCTTCGGGTTTCACTATCGTATTATACTCTCTACATTCTCCATTCAAATCCGTATCGTAAATGTTGCAAGAAACATTCACGCAGCCCAATCTGTCACACCTCATAGTGGTGCAGGTTTGGTCGTTACACCATATTGTTACGTTGTGCTTGCCAATTTCTATAGTTTCGAACGATTTGTGCGTTGTGGGTGCTATGAGCTGATCTGATTCGGGAATGTCATTGCTGGTAGACCACCATGTGAACGGATAAGTTAACCAACCCCAAATTGTTGAACCAATCCCGCGGCCCTCGTTATAGTTATCTGTAAGCGATGTTAGTAGTTTAATTCATGGAAATACATAAAGCCCAAAACAATTTTTCAATACTCACTTTCAACTGGTTTGCTTAGAGACCCGTGCACAGAAATTAAAACAATGAAAGCCACACTAAACTTAAAAATGTACATTGTGACAGGTACTATTGCGACTGTTTCACGAAAGTAAATGTTTAAACAGTCCCACTTCGCCTTTTTATATGCCTCGACTAGGCATGGCCCTATCTGCTGTAGAAAGATAAGGCTCTTTCGGGAATGTTTGTCTAATGAGTTACGAAGGAACTTAACGACAAACGATTTAATCATCTCGAATTATCCTGAGCTTTAAGTCTCGTATGAAATGCGTCAGACACAAACAAGATAATATTTTATTCTTTATTAGGTTTATTTTCCTGAGATATTTGTAAGAAAGGATTAATTTTTTAATTCTTTTTGCGATATTAGAAATTTTGTAGAAAATTTTTCACATGTTGTTGAGTTGTCGCTTCGATTCTTCATCTTAACCTCACACAATAAGCAATGGTCTTTTATATTCGGACAGGCTAGAAAGCGACAGAGCGATCTGTTTTTTGTACATTCAGTGAGTATCTTAAGTTTTTTCAATGGTCGAAGTGTTGCGTACATTTCGTTCATGTGGATTCTAATCTCATCCATAACATTGGTTGTATTCAGTATGTCATCTTTACGAAAAAAATGGGTTGCTCTGTACTTTCTAATGTAATTGTCCATTAGTTTCTTCAAGCTGACTAAATTTCGCAATGGAACATGTTCTTCTTTGAATTCTCCATTCGATGTGAACTTGATTATTTTTGGTTGAACTCTGTTTATATCTTTCCATGGATTCAAATATAGTTCCTTACTTTTCTATAATTGGAAGGAAAGAAAATATAATTTTTTATTTCATTTTCCATTTACTGGCTAAGTTATTTAATCAGCATGTTAATGTTATGTAATTATATTGTAAGTAACATGTCTATATTAATTCAAAACATAATAATATTATTTTAAAATAACTTTTATTAAAATGAATCTTACCGAAGCACAAGTATTTTTTAAAGGCATGAGGAAATGAAACACCATTATTGTTGATAGGACTGAGTATAATTGTATACGTACAGTGAAACTTGAAACAAACATCGTAAGTGAAGTTCAACTGAGTAAACTATTTCTTATCAACGCGTGACGTTAAAAACAAATAGTGTTTGTAAATTTATAATGCACCCGTTTCTTATTTTCCAAACAAACGTTACGAAACTTTTAAACAGTTTTAGCGTTTTTCAAACTTTGGCAGTGACCTTCGGGATTCAATTGTTTTTTTGAGCATTTAGTTTTTGTAAAACTTTTCTTATTAGCTACTAAGGTAATGCATTTTATGTTGATGCATATTGTTGCCTTTCCGTAAGTATAACCCAACAATTGGTTTTGCAAAGTTTCGACAAGTTCCCCCGCTATATCAAAAGATACGTCTACACTTGATTCCATTGAAATTGTAGAGTCTGTAAATGAAAAATTAGTACATTATATTAATACAAGTAAATATAAAAAAGTTTTAGGAGATAGGTGGCAAAGCTTTAAAATGTTTCTCGGTCTATTTTAGTCCATTATCATAGAAGATAAATAATTATCTTAGTTATTGTATGCATAGTTTCTAGTACAGAGTCATTCCTGTTCTTATACGTAAAAAATACTGTTAGAAAATTATAAAGGTAGGTTTTTGATCGTTTGTCTGTCCGCCTGTCAATCTTTTAAAGCAGCATGTCGAGACAAACATAATTATACATTAAATTTTGAATACGACAGTTGATATTAGATATATGAGGTATGCAGTTAATGGTAAAATAAATTTTCAGAGTAAAGTTCATCAAAAGATTATCAAATTGAAAATATCTAGTTAATGTCATTCGTTACATACCAGTTTCATTTGCCGCTAAACTGCAGTGTCCTCTCTGATTATAACGTTCCTCAGAATAACATTTTCTATGAACACACAATTTTTCAGCACATTTTACTGATCGACATCGATTTTCAGAGCAAAACGTCAAAATACCATTAACATGTTTACCCATAAGGGAACTAAACGTGGACGCTGCTATGTCTATGTCTGTCCAATTAATTTTACTCAACGCTTTTTGCCACGATGCGTTTAAATTCGTCGTGTATCCAGTATTGTTTACAGTGTCATTAAATTGTTCTTTTTGTGAAGTATTTGTATTATTTCCTGATTTATTAGGCCAATATAATAAATCACTGTCTGATAATTGTTGCTTAATATCTACTTTCTTACTTGTTTCATGGTCATTTTTTATTTTTTGTGTATTGTTTAAACCTTTTACTTTTAAAAAGTTGTTATTAAGTACAGTGTCATTATCAATTATTGCAAATTTGTCTTCACGTTTAACGCGTAAAAATAGTGGTGAATCTGTTGTATTTGTTTGCTCCCATGATGTATTAAAGGTGTTAGAGTGTTTTTCTGTTGTGGTGTCTACTTCTACAAAATTATCATCGTTTGAAATATTAAGATAAGTAGACATGTTATATATATAACCTTGGTCTATGGAATTTACGTCTGATATATTAACACCTGCACTTGGTTCCAGTTCTTTTGTAATAATAGGCTTCATGTTAAGTTCTGTATCCTTAGTTAAGTTATTTAAATTATGACTATCATTGGTAGTATCTTCCGGAGTTAGTAAATTTTGTGGAGGAGTAGACTTTCCGTGATGCAGTGTCAAAAATTTGCTACGATGTTTTTTATTTGGATACGTATGAGTTTTCTTCTTCTTGTGTGACCATATCTTATGTATCGGAGCGTAATCGTAGTTATGTAATTTAGACACTCCATATGTAAAAATACTTAAAGGTATAGGAAAGTTCAAATCGGGGGTTGTTAAGTTTACAGGTGCATCATTTTCATCTGTATTCTCAACTCCTGCGGTTTTATTTAAACTTTTGAATACTTTTTTCAAAACATCGTTAATATTCGGCAATTGAATATCAAATTTAATTCGTATATTTAAATTATTTTCTGACTTATCACCAGCGTTTTCGTTGAAATAACCTAAATTTCTATATGAATTACTGCTGGTCATCAACGAATTGTCTTTGAAGGATGTTTTTGAAGGTTCGAAGTAGGTACCAACTTTTTTTTCTAAGGGTATGAAACATTGCTTGCAATTGCACTTACATGGAAATTTGTTTTCCTCACAAAAACATGACGAAAGCATTCCATCGTTTACTGTTTTGTGTGTATTGCTTAAGAAATCATTCATTTTATTTTCTTTCCAAATTATCTTATTAAAAGGAGGCCAGGTTTCTCCCAGCGTGATTTGCATCGGGTTTAACAAGTTGTAAGGATGTTTATAAGCTTTTTGTGATGATTGAATGTTACTCGTATAAAATTTTGGGTTTCTGTTATTGGTTTGTGTTTTCGGAAAATTTGATTTTGTGAATCTTTCATGACGTAGAAGCGGTACCTTATTTTTGGCATTAGACTTTTCAAGATATTTGGCTCTCTGTTTTTCAGCCTTTTCTAAATAATGTTGGTATTCTGATAATAAGCTTTCGATTTCCTCGTCGCTTTCATTTTCACTACTTTGCTTTCTATCTGTTTGGAAATTCTGAAAAATTACATTTGTTTATTTCATGTAAAAATTCATTCTTGCTGTAAAGTACCGTATATAATGGGGATTGCATAGTAACTAAGAAACCAAGTAAATAAGAATATTTAAATGTTGCATAATAAAATGGCGGAGTTAATTTATTCTGTAATAAATAATATCTTACCCAACACAAATTCCATCCAAAATACCGAAAACATGTTAACTTAAGTTGAAACTATCACATGACTTAGAACTAGTGTCTGGTATTGTGTTTCAACGCTGACATGGACAAATGTAGACCTAAGTTTAGACTAACTTAATGTATATTTATATAGACTTACGTACCAAGTTAGAGTCAATATCATTAATAATTTCAGCAATGTCACCGAATATAATGGCATCATAAAACGGTGAAATCTCCAAACCTGTGAAAATTACACTTACAATTTGAAAAAAGTATTAGAAATATATTCCATTACGCTTTGTCGAGTGCGAGGTATATCTATGTTAAACCTTGGCTTGCTTGCACTTCATACGAAAAAAATATAGTTATTTATAAGAATTTTCCTTACTTAACTGAATATTAAACTTACTATTTAATTCTATGCATTGTGCAGCATTAAGCATCCAGGCGCTAATCAGAACGAACGTGCCAATCATGGTAGTGCTACTGTCGAACTGAGCCAACTACTGACCACCATACCATAAACTAAATCCTGTAACAACCCAAATGTTTATCCTTTTTTGCGATCAATGGTACAAACAAAACCACGAACAAGAAGTTTATTAACCATTGTGTTGTTATGCAATCTTATACGGTGCTTATGTGCACGAGTAAATGTGCATAACTAAAATCTTTTTTTCTTTTTTGTTCCGAAATTCTATAGTTTATGTACAGCAGTATAAATATAGAGTTAGTTACTTTGCGAAAAAAATTACTGTAGTCTCTTGTTTTCCAAAGTAAGGGCAAAATGCGAATAGGAGATAATTATGCGTATCGACATGACGGTTCCATACTCAATTAGGATTGTTGAATTGTACCAGTTTAAAGGGATCAGCGATATTAAAGAAACGGGGCATACAACGATGTCTGTTAATACTTGTAGTAATATAATTTAACATAATAGTCTCTGAGTGTGACGTCTTTTGTCCATAACAGTCTTGTCACAGTTATACTCGTAGTAATTCTGAAAACCAATTTTTATTCTTTTGGCGCATATTTTAAAAACTGAATTAAGGTAAAACTATGACTACATATAATGAAGTTATTAGCAATAAATATTTAAATAAAGAGTACTAATCATTACACGTGTTGACACAAATAATCATATTCAATACTAATAATAAAGTATACTAGCTGTGTTGCCCGCAGCTTCGCACGCGGAAATTATGCTTATCATATTTGTACCCCTAACGGAAGCAAATTTAAAAACAGGTTTACTACTGTTTTTAAATTTGCTACATATATAAGGTTTTCATGTGATGCCCGGACAGAGAAACAGGTAGACCGACAAACAATAATTAAAAAAAAAAAATTTTGGTGCTCTAACACGTTATTAAAGTGCCCTCCCCCTCTCCCGCTTCCTGTCCCTCCCTTCCAGCTTGTCAGTCCCTTCCGCTCACCTCCCCTCCCTCTCTCCTCCATTAACCCTCCCCTTCCCCTCCGCTCCCCTCCCCCTTCCCCGTTGCTGCCCTCCCCCTTCCCCGTCGCTGCATGTTTGTTAATTCTTTAGAGGAATAACTGGTTGTTGCAGCGAATAATTAAAACTTTTTCGAGAGCAAACATTTAATTATTGTAAAAAAAGTACAGAGAGAATGAATGCATTCAAGCGACAGTCGACAGATAACAAATAATTTTACGTGGATAGCTTCCTAGTCATGTACCAGCAATGCGCGGCTCTACAAAACATTGCTCCCACGAAAAAGTAGGCGCTCACGTTTCAACCCCGTATCTTCTACACCCTTATAGGTATCAACTTGCAACCACCCTTATCTGAGATTTGAGTCTCGTACTTATTGCGACATATACACACTATGCGCTTGCGACGTGCAGTATTGGCTGAAAAGTGAAATATAGGGACACACACGTCCTCTTTTATATATATAATAGATTTATAAGTTAAATTTAATTGACGACAGGAATCGACCAGCAGCAACAATGCGGAGGCGGAGCGCCTCACAATGCACCGCTGCATAGTGACGAGTATTATTGAGAGCGAGACCGTCTACGTCGAATGTCTCTATGTTATGGAGAAGGTAAATATTGCAATGATTTAACTGATACATATGTATGTACAGTACGGCCGACGTATCTTGGCGCGTCTGAACTTCGCGCAGAAGGCTGCGCAGTAACATAATTCGGCAATGCTCGGCACGCAGCGTATTATGTCTCAGTCACACGTTAGCACGTTCGTGTCGCTATCTCTGTCTTACATGCGCTAAAGTTTGCAAAGCCTATGTTCAGACGCGCCAAGTTACGTGGGCCGTACTGTACACTATGGGCAATTAATATGCTGCAAATGTGTTATTAATATTTTGAAAGAATACTTTACTAGTTTCATATAATAATTATTGTTGCAACAAAATTATCTTTCTTTATTTTCTTTTTTGTAATTATAATTGTGGAGTCAGTCTACTGCTTCCACTCGTCACTTATTCTGAACCCGCAAAACATCGACGTCCCCAGTGTTAGAATATCACTTGCTAGTTGCCCGGGTAGTAACATAACATTTTTTAAAATTCCAGTACATGAACGCAATAAAAGCGACACTGTCAACATCCCAACCCGTCATAACGGAAGAGGAGTTCGGGACAATCTTCTATAAGATCTCGGAGCTACACGAGCTGCATAAGAACTTCCTCGAGGGGTTGAAGGCAGCCGTCGCCAGCTGGGAAGAACCTTTGTCTGTTGGGATACATTTTAAGAAAATGGTAACATTTATTTTACTACTTAGGCATATGATATAAATCATCATCTAACTAAAACGTGTCTCCTCTTGCGTTTAAAAGTACTGATATAACTAGGAGGATATAACTAACCAGGAGGATCGTAAGGAGGTAGTTTCAAGCTGCCTCGTGACCTGTTGATAAAATATTTGATTGCAAATAGTTTGCCATCAAAATAATTTATTTTGGCATGCAGATCTTCTACGACACATTACACTATCTACCTATTGAAAAATATATCGACGCTTGAAAGGAAAAATTTACTAAACGACATTGAGCTAACTTTACAGCAGAGCAGTTTAAAGTTGGAATTTTTAGAAAAAAATCATATATCTTTTGTAATCTTCCTACCGACGTTATTCTTACTGTTTTGGAATCCTTATTTTATCATCTATATTGTGGCATATACAACAACTTTTCTAAAAATTCAACTTTAAACTGCTCTCCTGTAAAGTTAGCTCAATGTCGCTTAGTCAATTTTTCCTTTCAAGCGTTGATATAGTCTTGCGTCTATATTGTGTCGAAACTCAAAACCAACATATCGCTCCATACAAATAACATTAGTTAACATTATTTTACCTTCACTCTCATCCACCCTATCATAAAGGCCGAGAACATAAACGTATACGGCGCGTTCCTGCACAACTACGGGCGCGCGACGGACGCGGTGCGGCGGCGGTGCGGCAGCTCACAGCGGTTCGCGGACCTCACGCGGCAGATCGCGTGCCGCGGACAGCCCATGTCGCTCGACGACCTGCTGCACAAGCCCGTCGCGAGGGTGCAGAAGAACGCTCTCGTGTTGCATGTGAGACTCTTTTTGACGTGATAACGTCTATTAAAACGATGCCGGGTGCACGCACGTTAAAGCATGACTCACTGTCACGTTCCGCGAGCGAGAGCGCGGAACAAGCGATAGAAAGGCACGATCGGCTACGATTGGCCGAAGCGCTCGGTTCGTGCCGCATAGTTAATTTATGAATCAAAATGTTGATTTCATTTCACTCCTTTTCCTATACAAAATAATGGTAATTTAATTAAAATGATTCAATTTTTTCTATAATAAAAGTATGCAATCATTTCATCAATGTTTTGTCATGACGTTGTCACGTTAAACTACCGTCCGTAAACCGACTTTACAGACAACCATTTTTTTATGGAAATAGCCGGCAAACGAGCTGACCATCCACCGTATGGTAAGTGGCTGTCGTCGCTCATGGACATCAGCAACACGAAAGCCATCACTGATGCGTTGCCGGCCAAGAAAGAGAGAAGAAAAAGAAACAATTGGCTCTCAGTCCCAGCCGGATCACGACGTGTCGTTTGGCGGCTGACTCATGCTCAAGTGTGGTAGCTATCCAAACGTACCCTATGTAGAAATAATAATATTAATAATGGTATTAATTAACAATTAAAATCAATATTATATATATCTCTGTTACGTGTACTGTTGCAAACACGATTTAGTTAATGAAATGAAATTAAATATTTTTTATGCAAAGTTGTAGTTAAACACCGTATGTGTTGGGTGTGCGCTGAGTAGTTTTTTCACCTCTATCCACAATCCACAATATAATGTTTTACCGCCTGGCTGTGTCGATTGATGCAGACCCGAATATTTATGTGTAGCATCCCTTACGACACCTAACGCTCCAACTCAGAGTCATTAACGGTTACTTTAATCGCTCCTTAGTAAAGAATCATTAAACAAATTCTGTACTAAGGAGGGATTTAAATAACCGTTAGTGACTCTGAGTTGGGGCGTCAGTCTTAGTAATATGTTGATTCTGGATTTCTGTTTTACAGGACCTTATTAAATACACTCCTGCGAGTCACCCGGACCACACAATGTTGACTGAAGCTTTAAATATGACGCAGCATTTCCTCGACGAGTTCAACATTATACAGACCAAGTCTATGTTTCCAGTAAGTGTGTAGCTATTACTGTGCATTTGTTTGATTTATTTCTACAATGTTTTTATAATGCAAGGGTACTCACGATAACCCGTTTGGTGCTTGCAGAATGCTGATCGTGCTCAAAGAAGACTTGTTAAAAATTCGTTCATAGTGGAGCTTTCAGACGGCCATAGAAAACTGAGGCATCTGTTCTTATTCAACGACGTTATAGCCTGTGCAAAATATAAGGTATCTGATAAAAATAATGTGAGTTTATAGATTTTTATTTAATGTCTTAAATTAATAATACTGGCCTTAATTTGCATGATTTTGAGTTGAATATGGATTGAATTTATGTTTTTTTTAAGTGTTTGTGTACAGCGAAAATAAATTTTCAGGCATCAGGTCGCGATAAATTCACTTTTGAGTTGAAGTGGTTCATCCCGTTACCAGATATTGTAGTGGTCGAGGAGGACACGGGTTCCGAACGGGAGACCTCCCCGGCTAATATAGTAGCGCTCAAGTCGCAGGCCTGCACCGTACGCGATCTCATACTGGCCGAGGAAAGAGCTGCTCAGGATGACAAGGTAGGTGGATGGATAGATTGGCTGGATGGATGAATAGATAGATGGATGGATAGATAGATTAATAAATAGATGGATGGATAGATAGATAAACTCTTTATTGTTTGTAAAGGTACCTATGACGTCTAAGTTGATTCGATAGTTTACTGCTATTGGGCCCATTGTAAAAAATTTTTTACGTGTTCCTTCATTATATATGAGGATCCATTGTACACAGTTTCATGCTTCTAGACTCCGTAGTAGTTCTTTATGATCCCGCCATATCTGCCATCTAATACGTTAAAAATGACATCACAAGTTAGTGCGCCAAAAGGGGCGTGGCCTTGTTAATACGGCTTGTTAGTACATTACACGTTAAGAAATAACTTGAGTGGCGGTTTTTTCGACACATCAGGCTACATTTGCGGCCTGCGGATGTCGCAGGGGCATCGGGGTTTAATAAAATAGGTAATATTTGAATGACCCCATATTGTATGATGATAATGTGTAGAAAATCCGTCTGGGCGGTCGCGGCGCGGCGGAGAAGCAGCGCAAGAAGCTGGCGGAGCTGGAGGGGCAGCTGGTGCTGGCGTCCCCCAACCTGGTGTTCCGGCTGGGGGCGCGCGCGGCGCCCGCCGGCCCGCTGCAGCGGCATCACGTCTTCTTCCTCAGCTCGGAGTATGAGCGCACGCAGTGGATCGACTCGATACACGCGTTGCAGGTGATTTCATCGATTTGGATATATGTAGGTTTGATGTTTGTGGTACGGGATTCCTATCAGTATGTTTCCGTATCAGTAAGTTTAGCAATATACTCAGACATATCTTTCGTTTCAGTCTTCATTTGCGTTACGGTTTTCTTACATGGCCGTTTTATTTTATTGAGGTTTTTTATTTCGAGACATAAATGCAGATTCAAATACGATTTTAACATTAAATGAATTGTGAGTTTTTGTACACACTAATAACTCCGCACTGAAAATTCCTGTGTCGTTTGTATGATGTATAATATGTATAATGGTCGATCACAAGCATTTATCTATTACATAAAATATTCGTTAGTACCGAAACTTCAACAACTGCAACTCTTAACTGTGTTGTGACGTCACCGCACAAACAAGTGCAGCTCAAACTGTATTGTGACGTCACCGCACAAACAACTGCAACTCAAACTGTATTGTGACGTCACCGCACAAACAACTGCAACTCAAACTGTATTGTGATGTCACCACAAAAACAAGTGCAACTCAAAGTGTTGTGACGTAACGCAGGCGTCTTCCGCCCCGCCGGCGGGCACGAGCGCGGTGTCGATGCTGGAGCTGCAGGCGTGGGTGACGGCGTGCCGCAGCTACCTGCAGACCGACATGGGCTCGTACCTGCTGCGGAGCGGACGGGACGACTCGCTGCTGCTGGGCGACCTGCACCTGCACGTCGGCGGGATGACCGCGCCGCTCGATACCGCCGCTGGTAATGTCACCACACGACAACGACACGATGACGTCCACGACACAGCAACGACAGTGCTTATTCAAGTGTTTCCACACTGCAGTTGTAAAATAGTGTTTTAGCAAACCACCCCCGCACGCACACATGGAAGATTGCGTGTGTACAGTGATTGTACAATACATTAATAATATGTCGTTGTTGTGTCGTCCAGTAAAAGCCCAATGATGTAAATAAGCGTAAACGAGCAGAAGAGCTTGCAGCCAACCAACGGGATCACTGTCGTCCATGGAACAAAGAGACGTTTTTTGAGTCGGGCAAAAGGGTGGTAGCAAGCCAGGAAGACTTCAAAGAAAAATAATATCACTAATAATATGAAACACTTAAGTTATTCACGGGAGCCGACTTCTGTCGCCTCTTACCTTGGTTTACCGGCATATGGTTGGGGTCATTGACAATATTCTGGACCGCATACAATATATAATGTTAATTTATAAAAGAACATAATTCGAGAAGTGTATTGTATTCCAGATTACTACATAGTAGTGGAGGTGGACTCGTACGGGCACTACTTCCGCAAGGCCAAGTCGAAGCTGGTGTGTCGCAGCGCGCAGCCGCGCTGGAACGAGAGCTTCACGCTCGACCTGGAGGGCTCGCAGAACTTGCGGCTGTTGCTGTACGAGGACGCCGCGCGGCCCGTGCTCCGGGGGAAGTGTACGCTTAAGGTAGAGGTTTTATGCCACAACTCAGTCACGAATAGTTACTTAAATCGCTCCTTAGTACAGACTCATAATACAAATTCTGTACTAAGGAGCGATTTAAGTAACCATTGGTGACTCTTGAGTTGAGGCGTTAATGTTTTAATAGTTTCTAGTGAGTGTATGTTGAGTGAGTATGTTGAGTGTACGATGGATCTCTTTACGTAGTTGGGCAGGTTAAAGGTTTCTTGACTCGTCACAGGTTTTATATTCAAATTTCCATATGTGGACCCACTTCCTGTTGGAATGGTTGTCGTTTAATTTTTTAGACTTATCCGTCGTGGTTCTTAGCTGTTTGGTAGAAATAAAAGTAGTTGTCTCTTAGTACAAAATTAGTATTTTATTTCTAGAGTTCCATACCTGTATACTTTGTCCGTCCGTTTGTCTGTATGTCTATTTTTCTTTTCTTATCCTTTTTTTATCGAGAACAGTTTAACAACGGCAAATTTATGTTCGTTATTCAATTCAGTTTATGAGAGCAATGATCGGTTTTCTTTTAATATTAAGGTCGATGCCGCCAACGTATCGTTTTAGCCCTTACGGGACGGGACGTAAAATTTTGGAAACATCATTACATTGATAATATAAATATAAAAAAATAATATAGCGCATACGCCACGGACGGACGGGACGGGAACGGGGCACGCACGTATATTTATGCCCTGTCCACGTCCCGTCCCCGTTCCGTCCGCGTTACGTATGCAGCGGCCAATTATATTAAACTATAGATACGTTATGACCTTACAAATCAACCAAAAAATCTGTTCCGACCGAGCTACAACACACACACGTTTATCTTTTGTTTCAATACATCAATTACTATTACATTGGTAAATTATGTAAAAGGGATGGCACTACTAAAACCATAATAGTGAAAAAGACAGCTAGACGGCCTCACTCAGAGGCAGCTATCAACTGTCTGAACTAAAATCGCTACACTTGTCTACATTCGACTGACATAATTTCAGCGCCATCTTGGCTTATCTTGTATTTAATATCATTGGCAGCGGCTTTTAATGTGAACCTCTCGCTGGCAGTTGTCAAAGGAGTGGGTGTCGGCGAGTGCAGCGGGCGGCGTGTCTCGCACGGTGGGGCTGGGCGGCGGCTCGTTGCCGCTGCGGCTGCGCGTGTTGCCGCCCGAGCGGTCCGCGCGCCGCGTTCCGCAAGCCAAGCCCGGCGCGCTGTTCGGCGCCAAGATCACCCACGTCGCCAAGTTAGTACCACATTGATCTTAAGTCCGATTTACACGTATTAAGTGCAATAGTTAAGTAGATAACTAAATTTTAGCTAAACTTTAAGTAAATTAATACGTGTAAACGGACAATTTAGTAACTTTTTAGTTAAAATTTACTTAACTACTTAATACGTGTAAATCGGACTTTAGGGTGAATTTTCCAAGTGTGCGTGGATGGTCAAATCCGAAACTACGAGGAATGGCGAATAATACTCAAAGGAGTCTGGGGGCCGATTTTGATGAAAACTAAAACTGCATCATTACAATTTTGAAAAATCAATATTTCTAGCCAGGCAGGAATCGAACCCGTTGATTTTGAAAAAAAAAAACAAGGATCGAAAAATCGAAAATTCACTCTGTATGTTCCCTGTGCGTGTGGAAGTTGTGGGGCCTTAGTATCGTGTAGCGTGCAATGTAGATCGAAGAAATAAAGTAAGCCCTTAAATTTATTTACAAGGCGACAATGAACATGCTTTTACTAAGTTGGTGCGTCTTACCCAAGACTACGTCGCCACTTACCGTCAAGTGGGATTGTCAAGCATTAACTTATGATTAAAATATATATTTATATGGACAGAGCTAATGCACATATAAAATAGTACTTGAATTCATCTATTTTAGAAGGCGATTGGCCTTAAAATGTTTGTCCATTTTGTCGGTAGAACATCAGTAGATATTTATTTAATCTTTTTTGCAAGACCTAAAACAGGTTTTTTACAAAGGGCGGACTTAATGCCTTGAGGCATTCTCTACCAGTCAACCCAGGGTGATGGTGAGAAATTGCGGTAGGTGGCAAGACTGAACTATTGTTAATAGCAAGTCTTAAGAACACACTTATAAATGTTATCATAAAATTGTTTCAGACGGGAGAAACGCAACATTCCGTTCATAATAAGCGCGTGCGTGCGCGAAGTGGAGCGCCGCGGCATCCACGAGGTGGGCGTGTACCGCGTGTCCGGCAGCGCCTCCGACCTCAACCGCCTCAAGAAGAGCTTCGAGACCAGTCAGTATACTTACAATGCTTTTTAACCGACTTCAAAAAAAGGAGGAGGTTCTCAATTCGACTGTATTTTTTTTATGTTTGTTACCTCAGAACTTTGGACTGGGTGAACCGATTTGGATGATTCTTGTTTTAATCGAAAGCTGGTGCTTGTCGTGTTGTCCCACATAAATCTGACAATGGCATCCATGTCAAAAGCATATATAAGTCTTAAATTTGCATTAAGTATGTGCGCGATAAATGGACGAATAACTCAATATCGCGCCAACCGATTTCGATGATTCTTTTTTATTGGATGTACTTCATTTGAAGTTGGTTATTTATTTGTTAAAATGTTATTACCACACAATTTTAACTGTTATTCACATAAATAAGCCGAAAACAGCTTATGACATGTTACTGAGCTATATTGAATTATTTAGTTTTGAATTAACTATATTTAACTAACATATTCGTAAGTCAATAAAATTGACGAAGTGTACAAACTAATTAGTGCCTATTAAAAACATCTTGTAAAACTTACACTTATACAAATAAATTAATTGAATGGAAGGCTTCTTCGGTATTGTGTCGTCTAATGTGCTGATGGCGAAATAAAAAAATCTGATTAATAGTTGACGTGAAAAGTAGTAGTAAATAACAGAATTAGAGGTTACTTTGCGTATTTTTTTTTGTTTGTCGCCTACTTTCATATAAAAAAGAGTGATGCAAACACTGCATCTGAAGAACAGCGGAAAGGACCCGTATCGGCAAAACAAGATTCTGTATGGTCTATCCAGCTGTGAACTTTGAAGCCCATGGAAAGATTATTCATTCAAAATCTAAGTAGATTCTGTAAATATTTTCTTAAAATAAAAGTGTTCAAACCAAAGTAACTAAAAAGATTTTTTATGAAAGAGTAAATATTGCTTACAGATGCTTACGAGGCCGAGCAACTGCTAAAAGAGGTTGACATCCACTCGGTGACGGGAGTTCTCAAGTTGTATCTGCGAGAACTGCCTGAAGCGTTGTTCACTGACGCACTGTATCCCGAGCTACTTAAAGCATGGGGCTCAACACAAGTGAGTTTTGTTATAACATCACAATCAAATCAACTTTGTTTACGTATCTTCACATACATTACATAACGGGCAGTGCTGGATTAAGCAAGCGCGGGGCCCGTAGCAAATTCTTTCAGAACCCTTGATTTACTATGGGTTCTTCTTGAGTATAAAGTGGTTCTTAAGTATAGTCTAAAATATGGGGGGCTCCTTTCGCGCGGGACATTTAATCTTTGGTAAAATTAAAAATAAAAATTGTTATACCGTGTTACGTAAAATCTTAAAGTATACTGTATTTTTGTATGATGTTATCCAGTAGACAATAAGTAATCAAATATAGTATTTATTTATGACGAAATATTGTTTAACTTCGCAGGGCGTAGGCACTTCGGTGGACTCCGGTCCCGCGCACACGCGGCGACACGCACTTCTCAAATGCTACGCGCAACTTCCCGATCTCAATAAGAACTGTATAGACTTCCTTCTCAACCATTTTGTCAAGTTAGTATAAATCATTTTTAAAACTTATATTGTCATTTTTATGCAATTACCCACATATTCATAAAAACAAGCAATGTTATAGAAGCCTTATAAAGTGTTTTGTTTTTTTCAATCTTATGAAAAACGATAAAGATAAAAAATAATATTATACTATTTATAATAGTGTACTAGCTAAAATAGGTTTATTAAGCATTTATGAATAAGGCCATAAATCTATTGTACATTTAAAAGTCCAGTAAAAACTTCCAATAATAATTAATGTTAACCCGAGTTTTCGGCTGCGAAGTTAAAAACCAGTACTGTATTGTAAACCAATTATTTAGTAAGCAGCATATCGTATCATAGCATCAATTTTTTATCTGGTCCTTTTCTAGGCTTTCTATCCAAGTGCTGGTACAATAACAAACACTATTCCTGTAGCTATAAAGTTTGTTTTGCATTGCAGGGTGAACCAACACGAAGCCTGGCCCTTTTCTAGGCTTTCTTTCCAAGTGCTGTTACAATAACAACACTATTCCTGTAGCTATAAAGTTTGTTTTGCATTGCAGGGTGAACCAACACGAAGCCGAGAACAAGATGTCGCTACACAACCTGGCGACGGTGTTCGGGCCGACGTTGTTGCGGCCGGCGGCGGCGGTGGGCGGCAAGCAGCGCGCCGACCAGCTGGCCGCTGGGACCGTGGACGCCATGGCCCAGGCTGGCATCCTCTACTGCCTGCTGCAGCAGCGGCAGCTCGCCGCACAGCTCGCCTCGCATCACCGACCGCTCTAACAACACTTACCGACGGTACAAGTTATAATCTATTTAAACAAAAACCGACTTCAAATCAAGTACATTCTTTCCAATAACAATAAAAAAAGAATCATCGAAATCGGTTGGCGTGATATTGAGTTATTCGTCCATTTGTCGCGCACACACTTAATGAAAATTTAAGACAAGATAATAATTTAATATGGTTTTCTCATGGATGCCATTGTCAGATCAATGATCTTTAAAAAAAAGAATCATCAAAGTCGGTTCACCCAATCGAAAGTTCTGAGGTAACAAACATAAAAAAATACAGTTGAATTGACAATCTCCTCCTTTTTTTGAAGTCGATTAACGAAGTCGCTGTCAGTGTCAGCGCCAAGCTTTAAAAGCATGTTAAAAGGTAATGTTTATTGTGTTCGAAAAAGGTCAAAGAACAACACGCACACAGCACAACATGCACAGATGTGCATTGAAATGACGCTTGTAGCAATAAGCTTCTACCGGGACGGGTTTCGTGACTGAGCCATAAAGCTTTCTACTACTGCAACTATGATTACGCGAGTATTTTAGTCCGATAAAGGCGGATTCGGCTAAAGTATAACTGTTATTCTGCGAACTGAGTGTTGCTATGGTAACGATGGTTGTCATCATTATGGCTTCAAACCATTAATATCCCACTACTGGGCACGGGTCTCTCCTCTTGAGGAGGCCTAGAGCATACTCCACCACGCTGCTCCAGTGCGGATTGCTGGAGGTTAGTGGCCAACCAGAGTGTCAGAAGTTTTCAAACCGCCCGAGAGCCTCTAATATGACTTAACGACATCATTATAATCTGGCTAAATTTTTTTACCTGCTATTGATCAAATTAACCCTTTGCACTCGAGAGGTGAGTCTCGCTCACCACATTATTTATTGCCACAACTCGAGAGGTGACTCGCTCACTACTTTGTTTGGTGAGGAAATTCGATGATCAATTACCAAATAAACAAACATAAGTAGTTTACACAGCGCATCGAATTTCCGCACCAAACAAAGTGGTGAGCGAGTCACCTCTCGAGTTGTAGCAATAAATCATGTGGTGAGCGAGACTCACCTCTCGAGTGCAAAGGGTTAAAAGTCGGTCGCAGCAAAGTTACGCGTACACCGCATAGTATACGTATGGACCATTCAGTATACGAATAGTGAAGTGTGGATGAACGCGTAAACAGTGCATGTGGCAACTATTATTTAAGATGTGGAAGAAATATTGGATCAATGAAAGACATGCTACCGGTTCTCTTCATTCATTAATTGTTTCTATAAAATGATCAGCAATTGAACAAATTAAAATACTTATGAATCATTAAGGCAGCATGTTCAAAAGTAAAACTTCAAAAAGAATTAGCTTGTCTCGTATATTTGCTTTTTTCAAAACGGTATTAATTACTAGTACTATTACATACAAATTCTACGGCACTCGACTAAAATGCAAGTATGGTCTGAACTCAGCTTAACCACATCAGCTTACAGAACGTGTGTGGTTCTGTATTTGTCAGGATTAGAAGCGTTCAATCACCCTGCATCGGAATTTCTAATTACGAAGAACGAATATTACGTAGAGAATTCCGAAATTTTTTTATACTTAAGAAATGAGGTTGTATCCCTTTTCTCGTGTCAATACACATAAATATTTCGGCTTATTATTATGCCTTCTCCTCCCCACCGGCCTCAATTAAATCTAATCCAATAAGTTCATTTAGGATTCTTTTGATGAATCATGTAAGGCCACATTAGACACTTTTTTGGGCTCTATAGCTAAGCACTTAAATGATATCGCATGTTGTGGTATCGTAAAAACTTTTTGGACACCATTTTTGCTGCAATAGATTTAAAGGAATACTTATAAGTAGCTAAACACATTATAGTTTTTTAATGCAAAAGTTGTTGATTTACTTTGTTAAAGCATTTACACCATACTCACCTACATATTACCTACGTACCATATTACATCGATCGTCCACTGTTATATAGAAATAAGCGGCACTTTTAATAGAATAATAATTGTGACTCTTCATCAATCATTTTTAAAAAGCTTGGCAAATGCACATTAGTAAATATTTCGACCTCTGCGGTGTTTTAATAACAGACGTTTTAGGGCCGTTTTTTCAATCGTCAGTAAATTAAACAATCAGCATTACGAGGTACTTATTTATTGTTAAAACATTTTTGAATTCCTGAAAACTTAGGTTATTAAAATACTTGTGGTTCTTATGTTCAGTTGATAAAATATCAGGATATTTAAGTTATTCTTTTGATTTTGAATGTTTATCCATGTCACAAGTACGAGTACCTACGAGTATTCTAACTTTAAGGTATACGATGGAGAGTTGTCTAATGAAAATTGAAAATTGTGTATTGGTGAAAATTGAAACTAAGCAACAGTTATTGATAACTTAAGAGCCATTTCGCAAAACTCGGTTGATAAACTATAGGTATTTGAAGCGGCTCCGCGGCGTGATATTGCCTCGCGCAGCTCGCGTCGCGCTTGACCTCAGTTCTGTGCGAGTAATCTTCTTGATACTTTCAAACGTAAAAATTTTAAAATTATGAACATATAATTTTAATTATACACTTTGTGACCACATACATGTATCTGGTTTGTGACAATATAAGTTTATATAACAATTAAGAGTACAATGTAGTAGTACCATTATCGGTAACTTATTTACATAATACATTTTAGGTACCTACTTAGGTACATCACAATAAAGATGTCCAATAGATGCATATTGCAAAAATCAATATTTTGGCAAATCAACGTGAAAAATTAAAAATCACGTTTTTTCAAGGTGATCTATAAAATGCAATATGCGTCCATTTTGCCTGCGATATTCGCAGCGCGTCGAAATACATAGGTATACCTAAATTCAAATCAATCGGAGGGTATAGAACCGGGAAATCCCGGAACCGAAAATCCCGGGATTTACAAAGGAATACGGTACTTTTCAAAAGAACCAGGAAACAAAATAAAAGAACCGGGAAACAAAATAAAAGAACCGGGATTTTCTGAACTTTTGGGAAATAAAAATATGTCGCGTCGTGATACAAAAGATAACGTAAAAATAAAGGTAAATACAATCCATACACAAAAATGATTACAGCTTTAAAAAGAAGATATTCAGAACGTCGGCTACATGAAGCAGCTATACTAATATAATATTATTTACACAACCCAGATCGATATTTTTCTAATATAAATGAAGATGGTTTAACTCTTTTTTCTCGTCCAAGCAGTGCTGAATTGTGCAATACAATTGTGTTGCTTTCATACAATTAATACGAAACTTATGTTTGCATGTAAGGTATAATAGTATGATGGTTACTCAATCACGGCAAACGACTATACGGATTTGGGTAGAAAACAGTTTTTCCCTATTTAATGCTCCTGAGAGATAAAATAGGAAACGCGATACTAACTATTTTCACGCGGGGAAAGCCGTGGTAAAATAATCCCGAAAGAACTGAAAATCCCGGGAATCCCGGTTCCAGCATAGGCGAGTACCGAAAATCCCGGTAATTTAAAACAGGATCGGTTTTCGATACCCTAATCATTACCGTGATACAAAAGATAACGTAAAAATAAAGGTAAATACAATCCATACACAAAAATGATTACAGCTTTAAAAAGAAGATATTCAGAACACTATTCTTTGAATGTTAAAAACGAATTCTTTATTGTTTTCTGTTGGTTTACAAAACAAAATATTGACAATAGTCTAGTATAATAAATTATGAGAAACGAAATTCGCACTTTCCTCCCAAACCACTTGCTCTACAAGAAAAATGTATGGCACATAAAATGTCAATCTTTTTATGGGCTACAACTTTTACTCGATCCTTTCGGAAATCGTCTAGGACGCACCGTTTAGGAGATATAAGGAGTTTTCGGAAAATTTGGGAGGGGGGGGGGTTAAGGTTGGGCCCAATAAGATTGGGTAATGTTGCAAGTATGAGTTCCACAGGGCGGATGGAAATTCAGTCGGAAATCGTCTAGGACGTACCGTTTAGGAGATATACCTATGGTATTTTAGGAAAATTTGGGGAGGGGGGGGGTAAAAGTGGGTTCAGTAAGATTTAGCAATAAGGTTTGGGGGTTTACTAAAGGGGGTTGAAATTTCCGTCTAAACTTGTCTAGGACGCACCGTCTCCGAGATATCCGGGATTTCCGGTTTTCCAAAAATCTATATCCCGATATCCTGATCTGCCGATCTGCGCCTACCTGATGAGTGCGGTAAGGGGGAGGCGAGGGGTTGTGAAGGGAAAAAATGAGAGGGTGATTTGTATTTGTGTTGTGTATTTGAGATACGTGAGTTTTGGGGAGTTGACGGAACTTGGGTGCACGAGAGTTTCCAAACAACGAATGTATTATCTTTGACTAATAATAAGTGACTATAGCTGACTAATGTCGGAGCTTCTATCATTCCAACATTTTGGCTTAGCAATAGGGTCCCGTTGACACCGTTTGGGTACGGAACTCTATAAAGTACAGATTGATCTAAAAGTTGTATAAATAAAGGGTATGTGTATACAAGTTATAATTATTTATTATTTTTTTTCTATGTAAATATGTAATTTACACATATAACAAAAAACCTAAATACTGTAAACAGTAACTAATGTCTAAAAACGGACAATGTTTTATTTCAAATTACAGCAATGACTTCCAACCCAATAGGGGTTGAATTTCCAAAAATCCGATAGCCTAAAGCCTTCTTCGATAAATGAACTATCCAATACAAAAAGAATTTTTCAATTCAAACCAGTAGTTCCTGAGATTAGCGCGTTCAACCAAACAAACAAACAAACTTTTCAGCTTTATAATATTACAATAGTAATAGTATAGATTAGTATAGATATAGTTATATTTTGTACATATGTATGTTCGTGATTTTGTCCGTTACTACTTACACTACATAAATTGGAAAGAAATAGTTACTTAATTTCTATTGTTTTCTTCAAACCAAAGATGTTTAAAGCAGAATATTACGCAAACGGACCCCTGAATTGAAAAATGGTCTTTTGAAACCTATAATATTTTTGAAAGACCTTTTCAACGATACCCCACATTAAGGGGTAGACGAAGAAAAAATCATACGGAACGGACAGACGGACTGACGGAAGGACGGACGGCCGGACGGGCTAGCCGGCCGGTTGAAATAACGAACGGACTAGACATGATTCCGATTTGACTACAAAACCCTGAAAATTATAGAAAACTAAAAATAATACAATTGACTGTAACTAAAAATTCTCACGTGATCAAGACTGTTCAATGGCAATATAATTACGTTACTTTTACGAAATCTATTCCTTAGATGGCTAAAGCAAAAATTGACATAGGTCCGACGTCCAAGAGTGCTGCCGCACGACTGATTTGATTTCGCGCCAGTGCGTATCTTTATATGGTAAAGTAAATTCGTTTTAATAAATTATTTTTTGCAGTAAGATAAAAAAAAAATTACGTGTCATATTCGACAAAGACCATATTTTATTACTACATAAATTTTTGATGGGAAATACGCTTTATTGAATACAAAAATCGATGGTAAAGTCATGGCATAAACCATGAAAATTGGTAATGTTATTGAATTAATTTTGAAACGAATATTATAGTAATCGTATATCCCTTGTAATAAATGCAAAATATAATATATGAGTGTTCTCTAGACATTTTTTTTTACTCAATTTAATAAAACTTAATAAAGAAAATCAGTGTATGAAATTGACTCTGTCGTCCTTTTGCTGAAAAATTGTTATGCTAGATTGACAGTTACGCAGAAACAAATTAATATTTTCAAAATTCCGGTAAATGAAGATCCAAGATGAAGGATTGATCTATTTTATGAGTTCATTTGCCAGCATTAATATCTTTCTTATGATACTAATTTTTGACATCAAATTCTTCATTCCGCGCGTCTAACCGCGAAATGGCTCTTAAGTGATGATTGAAAATCGACCTTAGTGCCAACGCAAATCGAGATGCGACATAGCGAGAACTTTTAACGAAGCTTGAAGTGTTTGACTTTGTGGTTTGACTGTAGTTTTTTGTTCTTGAATTATTTAGTTTTTTTATTGAAGTGAATAAGGTCTAAATGTTAGCAATAAAAAATGCGCGCAGCGTCGCGTCTCGGTGTGAATTGATGAATATTTCATTAATTGGAACCAACGCTAAAGTTTACTAAGCTTCTTGGCGCGGAACTGACTTACATTATTGCTGCGATAATTGATAAATATCATAGAAGGACTAACTTTTTGAAGCTTTTTAGCGTTTTATATGGAAATTTCCGGTTTTTAAGTATACAATTTTCCATCATACAAAGCTAAGTCATAAAAGGTATGTGACAATACATTCCATGGAAACAAGACCCGAACTGAATGAAAATATTATTTACATAAAATTTAAATATAGCAGCTATTAAATCTTGAGTATTTACAAGCCTCATTGAAATAAAATATTGATTATTTTCATCAGGCTTGCCTCCTGGTGCAAATATTTATACTTTGTACCAACCAATATACCCAATAACAAATTTATCTGTGATCAACGATTTGTACTAGATTAAATAGAAGGTTTCCCCAGTTTAAAACCTAAATTGAATTGCACTAGGGCATATAAGACTAATGATATTTTTTCTGTTTTTCGGTGCTACTGTGATGTTACCTTGAAAACAACTTAATTTCAACATTGGGACATAAAAATTTATACAGTTTAAAGAACAAACAATTGATCATAGAAAAATATTGTTCATGATATTTCTGTAATAACTGTGAATGAATGGTATTCTGTTAGTAGCGAGCCATTGGGTCATTGTCAAATAGATTCCATTTCACATAATTTGTGTATGAATTGGATTTGGAAGGATATGGTAGTATCAAAAGTATTTTATATGGGACCGAAAGTAATGATTATTGTAATAAGCATAAGCTATAATTATGCAGACTGAAGTTGATATCTATGTGAAAAGTTGAACTTTTTATAAATATTCCATAGGCTGGTATGATGACATTGTGTGATTATGAAATATCACAATGATCAATAGATCATCTGATGCAATTTATCAATTTATTTGTGATTACGTTTTTTTTTATTTATATTGCAGCATTTTAAGTGCTAGTCGTGCATATAATTTTTAGATTTTATTTTAATATAGCACCACTTCTAGTAGTGATAGTATTTTTCGCATACTTATTGTCAAAGGAGGGAATGTTAAATGGAAGTTATATACCGTAACTTTCCTAGGTCTTATTTAAGTAGTATTAAACTAATGTTAAATTAGTACTTAATAATAACAAATTACCAAAAATGAAAATTTAGAACAAAGTTATGTTTCAATTATAATTTGTGTTGATTTTGTTGAAAACCATTAACACTTATTTACAATTATTATTTACAAGGTTTAATTTTGTTGAATAATATATTAATATCTTGAGTAAGCATCTACACCGTTATTATCATAATTTAAGTTTAAAAGCTATGTAAACTTGTAATTAATCTATGAACCATTTGTATTTCAACGGCTAGGGTAATGTTATGTCTTTATTATTTGCAGTGAATTAATCCATGTCAGATTAACAGTGAAATAACCAAAGCAATGGTACTATTTTATTACTTAATTAATCCCATGGAATGTACAAGTTTGGAATTTTAAATCACATTTCATAAATTACTTACTAATTATTTTAACTTAAGTATTGTCTAAACTTTAAACAACGTAACTGGTCTTGAGGTATCACAAATTATTTCTTAGTTAAAAAAATGTATTGAACATTGACCATTGCAGAATACCAATGGATGACATTCAGTACATACATAAAGTAATCAAGTAAATTAATTCTTCTATCTACTATTAGCCAAACTTACAAATGCCAATTTACTATTTACAACACTGCTATAATGTTAATAAGACTGCTTTAACACAAAAATTGTATTGCATACAATATTATACAAGTAAATGGTGTGTTGTGTGTTTAGATGTATCAATGATTAAATTGTTTAATTTTATTTATTTTACTATTTCCAACTTCAGTGGAGGCAGCCTAAACCTTAAACTAACAATCAAAACTTACACAGTAAAAATGCTACTTTTAAATAAACTTATTGAAAACTATGATAATATTGCCTTTTTAAAGGTAAATAAAGGGCCATTTTCAAATAAATCTTATTTATTGGACCATGTTATAACTCAACTAACATTATTTTTCTTGGCATTTAGCAGCTATCATCTTTTAGATATTGGTATTTTCTTCTGATGAAATTCAAATCATTTGCAGCTTAACAGATTGCACTTTGTTTTATTCAATGAATAGAGAAAATTATCCTGTGAAGCCACACTGTATTCTGTTGTCCAATCATACTTATAAGTACAATTTAAAAATAATGTTAGTTGAAATGTAGCTTTTTAAAATATTAAACTAACACTTATATCATAACATACACTGCTAGAAGCCCCAATGTTACCTGTTTCCACAAATTTAATATGTAAGTTTTACACTAAAATGTGTTTAATTTTATATTAAAGGAAAGATGTTATGTTAAGTATTTACATGATTTGGTTACTTTATGCAATTAGTTAATGTATTGAAACATTGTATTTAATTTTTGTATATAAATGATAATAAATTGTAGTTATGATGTACCTTTCACAATAAAATGTATTTTTAATACACCTTTACTAGATGTTTTACTTATTGTTTCATTTTTAAATTATCTAAAAGAAAATATGATTGATTATGTCTAACAGACCTACTTGTGAAGATTCTTCAAAATAATATACAATTACAGATACCCCCAATATCATATAATAAGCTATTTCTTTTGATCTTTGGAATACAAACACTGTTAATAAAGCCATCAAAATATACAATGCTGCTCTTTGCATGACATATGTTAATCGTTCATCATCAATGCACATCCCACTCAACATCACAAGGCTGGGCTCACATGATGTACAGTTTCTAGGGCCTACTCCTGCACATGATTGACATGTTTTATCACAGTTTTTACATGAATAACTTCCTTCTGTATTGAGACAAAGTTGGCGAGGTTTACATGCAGATAAATCAGCACATTCATCAATATCCACACATATGCCAGACTCCTCTAGCCAGCCAGGCTTACATGCATTGCAAGACTCTGGACCGTCACCATGACAACCATGGCACGATGTGTGACAGGCAATGCACATATCATCATTGCTATAAAAATTATCAGCACATTCATCACAAAATCTACCAGAGAATCCCTTTTTACAGATACACGTTCCATTTCCCTTTCTTGTACCTTCACCATCACATTTACCATTACCACCACATACTTTTTGGTCTACATTCAATGGACATGGATCACACATATTTCCATAGTGGTTTTTGGGGCAACAATATGCAAGAGTATCAATACACAGCCAGTTAAACAAGTCGAGCGACTGATAATCTTCATGAAACCACCACTTGTCAAGCAATTGATCGGTCTCTTCAGTTATTGCATAGCATTCGTCCTGATATTCGAGCTCTAACTCTGTACACAAACGTTCTTGAATTTCTACTAAACGCATTTCGCTCCGCGCATAAGATTTCAACTTAGCTTCTTGCCAAGCTGTATCTCCTCCTTCATGAAATCCCCGCGTCGTTTGGGCAAGCCAGTGTTTAACAGATTTAGTCAAAATTTTACAACGTTCACATTCATTTACTTCCTTACGTTTAACTGCTTCAACTTGATATTGTTCGTAACTTATAATAAAAACTAAAAGTATAAAAATTGATAGAGATGTATAATTTGCAGCAGCCATAGTTACTAGCTTAATATTTAACTATTAAATCCATAGGATTATTTTCGTAGAGATAATAACTGATGAAAAATTTGGATCGTTTATTTTTTTCTCACCATTTTCTCATCTCATTCCGATTCCGATTTTTAACAATTTTTAACTTGTCGTTCTCACATGTTTGACTGTCTGTAACTGTAACATGACATGACACGAGACTGAGAAGTTGACAGCTTTTTTGACAAAAACATTAGACTGACAGTTATGACTTGAATATCTGCTTTGCCCACAGACTATAGAGTATAGACCAAAAATACATCATCACGAGCATCATAGAGCAAAGTTGATCATCACTGTCATCCAGTGATGATGAGTGATGAAAATAAAATCACCACATATTTCTATTATGTCGTGACTCGTGGACATAGGATTTGTAGGCGAAGTAGGCAGGTGAATTCACGTTTATGATTTCGTTTGTTTAAAAAGTACCTGCCGTGCCAACTGCCATGCCATGAAACCGTGATGAGTGGTGTTAAGCGCGTCACATACGGCGAAGATACGATAATATTTTATGTTAAGATGCCTTGCTATAAAATATTATAGTATCTTAAGGTATCGCACACGGCTAAGATACGATAATATTTATATCCGCTCGAATAGCTCTGGGTCACACTGGGGTTATTTCCCCGCAATCTATATACAGGATAGTCTAATATTAATAATACGGCCTTACTATTAGATTTATTGGATAGCTCATCGGATGATGATTCTGACTTCGAATATGACTTAAAAATTTCTGCCGCACGTTGCCATTTCCGAACAATTTGGGTAGAAATTAATCATATAAAGTTTAGGAAAGACCGCGGTGAGTTTAATCTTTACGAAGACCTTTCATCGAAAATGTTTCAAATATATTTTAAAAAGTCAAAGGAAAGTTTATAGTCTCCAATATTTTGCGTACTAATAATAAAAACAAAAACATGAGAGGTGTCAAGGGACACCTGGATGGAACGAAGTTCCTTTCGATTTAAGTATTGTATTGTTGTACAGCGCCTGTTCAGACTTAAGATATTTAGTTTGGTTAGTTGCGGATAGATGGCGTTAGTAAATTAATTCTGAATCACGCTATCAACTTATACTTGTAACATACGTTAGTTCAAGGAAACTATTAAATTTTTTTAGCGCTCCGTCTCTTCAAGCGGAGTCGCTTCCGATGAAGGCTTAAAGGTCGTATGACCAAAGCCATTTCAGGCAGTTTTTAGTGGGTATTATCCTTGGAGCGGCGATAGATATAGATATTTTTCATAAATATTTATTATTTATCATCCTTGGATTGAGTCTCCACATAACCACCAGAGACGGCTCTGCTGGTATGCGTAAATGCATTCTCTGCCTCCCTCCCGTGAGGGGAAACAAAAAAAAAATTCACTTTTCATTCATTTGAATTCACTATGGATACTTAGTTTCATTTACCTTATATAGTTACGCAGTTTGTACAGCGCCATCTCTGTAAAACTAACTGAATCACTTCAAAAAAAGTGTCGTCATTCGCAAAATCAAAAAGTGTCGAAATTTTCCGTCTGGCCCCCTTTCACAACGCGCGATAAGGAACTTTGTTCCAACAACAAAAACAGAGAGAATAGGTTTTTTTTATGGAAATATCCGGCAAACGAGCTGACGATCCACCTGAAATAAGAGAAAACCTTTAATGAATATAAGGTTTTAATAAGCTAAAATTAACAGTAAAATTTGTTCTGGTTACATTAGATACATTGACAAAGACACTAACAAAATAGATTGACAATGACATCAGCATATGGCTGATAGTTTTAAGCAAGAAGTTTACATCATTCTCCCGCACTATTTTAAAACATAATCTTTTAAAAATTCTGGTGTTTTACGGACGCGGTCAGATCTACGAGGTGTTGGCTCCGGCGGTGGTGATGATGGTAACTCGGTCTCTAGCCCTCTGCTATTATCAAGTACCACAGGTCCCGTCTCATTAGATGAAGGAATCGCCAAGTTTTGGTCTTCTGTTTCCGGAAGTGGTTCTGCGACGTTATGATAATCAGTAGTGTTTTCATTATCAATTTGCAGATCTACCCCTTCTGAACCCAGCGGTGCTAGATGACGATTCGACACCGTTGTTTCTCGGCCATCTGGGAACCGAATGTATGAAAAGTCAGGATTGCTGTGTATCAATTCAACCTCTTCTACTAATGGCTGATATTTATTTGTACGATTAAATTTCTTCATCAAGACTTGTCCAGAATTTGTAAGCCACGATGGAACAGAAGTGCCGTTAGTAGATCTTCGTGGGTGTCTAAACATTCTTTCATGTGGAGTGCAATTTATGGCTGTACAAAGTAATGATCGAATTGAATGTAAGGCTTGTGGTAATACTTGCTCCCAATTTTCTACCGAAAGATTCTTCGTCTTCAGCGCCAAAAGAATTGTTCTCCAAAGAGTAGAATTCAATTTTTCTACTTGACCGTTACCCTGAGGGTTATAAGCTGTAGTTCTACTAGTGGCAATACCTCGAACATGTAAAAATTCCTGTACTTCGGCAGAAAGAAATGCTGTTCCGCGATCTGAATGAACGTAAGAAGGCATGCCGAATATCATAAACAAGTTGTTAAGGTGTTTAATCACTGTTTTCGAGCTTATATCTGAGCATGGGAAAGCAAACGGGAAACGTGAAAATTCGTCAATCACGGTAAGTATGAATTTGTTATTATTGTTTGTTGGAACTGGTCCTTTAAAATCTATGCTAAGGCGTTCAAAAGCAGCCGTCGCTTTAACAAGTTTCCTCTGATCATCAAAGGTATTTCGAAAGAATCTAGGTTTTACTTCAGAGCAGGTTCGACAAGATTTTGTCATTGTTCTGACTTCTTCAATGGAATAGGGAAGGTTTTTAGAGCGAATCCAGTGAAACATTCTCGTTACTCCTGGATGACAAAGAGCCTCATGCAGCGAGAAAAGTTTTGCAGTACATGTCTCTACAGTGGCACAAACTCGGGATAGTGCATCAGCAGCATAGTTCTCTTTCCCCGGTCTGTATATAATATCGAATTTGTAAGCAGCAAGTTCCAGTCGCCATCTTTGAATCTTTTCATTCTTTATTTTACTTGAATGTTTCATATTAAACATAAAAGAAACCGAGCGTTGGTCAGTTACCAACTTAAAGTGTCTACCAATGAGGAAATGTCTCCATTTCTTCAATGATTCCACAATGGCATACGCTTCTTTTTCAATGGCGGAATGGTTTTGTTCGCTTGAATTCAAAGTTCTTGAGAAAAACGCCACTGGTCTAGAATTTTGCGTAAGTACTGCTGCAATGGAATGATCGGAAGCGTCAGTTTCAACTGTAAAAGGTATATTTACATCAATTGCATGTATAGAAGACTTTGCGATACCATTTTTCAGGCCTTCGAAACATTTAATTTGCTCGCTTGTGAGCGGAAAAGTAGTCGTATTAGCAAGTGAGTGGATCCGTTCAGAAAAGTTTGGAATCCACTTAGAATAATGTGCGAACATGCCGAGTGTCCTTCTTAAGGTCGGTAAATCGCTTGGTGGAGGTAAATTAATCAGTGGCTTGAGTCGCTCACTGTCAGGTTTAATTATGTGGTTTTGAATATTATAGCCTAGAATATTAATTGACTCTTGAGAAAATTTGCATTTTTGTAAACTCAGTGTTAAACCGTATTTCTTTGCGGCATTCATAAAACTTTCTAAGTTATGATCGTGTTCTTCAAGAGTACGGCCAGAAATAGTTATATCATCAAGATACGCATATGTGTTTTGAAGCTTCTCTTTTCTTATAATCCAATCGATTGTTCGTTGGAAGCTCGAAACACCATTTGTTACTCCAAAAGTTTACATCACCACCTGATGGTAAGTGGCTATCGTCGCCCATGGGCATCAGCAACACCAAAGGCATCACTGATGCGTTGCCGGCCAGGAAAGAAAGAAGAAAAAGAAAGAAAGAACTGGCTCTCAAGCCCCCAGCCGGAACACGACGAGTCGTTTGGCGGCTGGCTCATGCTGGTGGTAGCTATCCAGGCGAACCCCTGGAGAAATTATAACAGTAATAATGGTATTAATAAACAATTAAAATCAATACTACCAATATAATCCCTCCGAGGGCCCTACCACCAACGGGCCGGATTAAGTCGCCTCTTACGACACCCATCCGGCGCGGGATTGGGGTCAGTATTCTAAGCCGCCAACACCAACACGGCTAAGAAGAAGTAAAATTAATATATTTCATTCCATTTTGCATCGAATATTGTGCACACTGTGTAAGGAGCTTACGATATATTTTGGATCTTAACATGGCATGTTACGATATATTAAGCATCTTAACATAAAATGTCCATATCGCTCGATATCTTAACATGCGTAATATGAAAATATTATCGTATCTTAGCCGTGTGTGATGGTTCATACAAAATGTATAGTGAGCGATATTTTATGTTAAGCTGAAATGTTATAGTATCTTCGCCATGTGTGACGCGCTTTAATGGCGTGTGTGATGGATGCTCTATTAATGTACCGATAGTACGCAACGACTCATTGCATACCGAAGTTTACTATGTAGTCTGTGGTCATATTGTAACAGTAGCACGTATTCTCTGTGATATTCATCAGTATTCTATAACAGTGTTGCCAATTTAGCCCTTTCGGGGCTAGATCTAGCCCTTTTTACGGGTTTTCAGCCCCTCAAATAATTTTTTAGCACCTAGCCCAATTTCTAGCCCCAAAATCATTTTCCGCCATGTTGGAAAAAAAGGGATAAATTCAGGTTTTCCACGAAGTTTTTGATGCAATCGATCGAAAAACGATAAAATGTAGTGAAAGATGTCGAAAAAAATTACCATTATCATACTTGTAGAGCGTCTGACGACCTTTTTTTTTTTCGCCGACTGATGTCTGACGACGGGTGATGGCGGCCGTCACCTCTGATGATTAAGCAATATAGCCCCTATTTTCAATGTATTGGACGAATCTAGCCCTTTTTTAAACTGTGTTTAGCCCCAAAACCTGATACCGAGTTGGCAACACTGTTCTATAATCTTTGGTTTTATTTTGCAATGTCACAGGTCGGCGGGTACCTATTGCATTAAATACCTACGTTTTGTAATTAAATAGTTCCTGTGATTTATTCAGTTAGCAATAACATTATCACTTTTATAATCCTAATACCGTAGTTAATTCGTGAATATACATTTTAAAGTGCTAACTGACCTGATAATACAATTAAATATCGTTTCTAACCTTAGGTGTTGGCAATGCGTACCTTTTACTTTTATAGAATTTGAAATCATTTTATGAACTGCGCTATGGCAGACAAAATCAGGTTAGTATTCAGTATTTACATTTTTGTTTTCACCTAGATTTTGCTTTTGGCGTTATTACGGAAAAATAAGCAAACACGTGCACCAACTGCCTCAAGATTCCTTCGCTCGCTGTAGATTTAGATGAGTTAACCCAACTGAACCTCCTGCTTATTATTTATATAAGCGTTGTAAATACAATGCTTGGCAACTAGGATTTAAATGATGTCATTGCATTCAGTCCAAACAAAACTATGAACATGGGGAGCTGGCACTAAATATTGGCCGATTGGTCTGTTAGAAAGTGACTATGTCAGCCTCTGCGTCGGTTAAGATCGCATCTAGTTGCATCTCATTATAAGAATATGTACAGAATTATGTAGTTTGTGTTCCACATAATTACACTGGGAATTACTGGGGTGTAAGAGCGATATGAAACAAATTAAGTAACCTAAAGCTTACTGTTAAAGAATATAAAATAGTTTCTTTAGTTAATCTTTCAATTGTATAAAATATATTATTTTGTTGTCTTTTTCTCAATTCTTATATATTGTTTCAGAGTAAATAGTAAATATGATGTACAGGGAAATTATGAACCCTCAGACTCTGAAGATGAGTATTCTGAAAAGGAAAAGCAGATAATCTCCAAACTCCGAAAAAGAAAACATGAATCTGACAGTGAGGATGAAGTATACAGGTTTTCTGGATCTGAAGATGATTCAGACAGCAAAAAGGATGTTGATATTGCTGACAGTGATATAGAAGGACAGGAAAACTCAGACAATGATCTTCCAGATTCTAAAGCTTGGGGCAAAAAGAAGAAGTCTTACTACTCCACAGATTATGTTGACGAGGACTATGGAGGGTTTCAAGGTGATGAAGAAGATGCTTTGATGGAAGAAGAGGAAGCCAAGAACATACAAAAAAGGCTTATAGAACAACTTGGAGAAGAGGATTTCTCTTTAGAATTCTTCAATACATTGGCTACTGATGACACTAAACAAGATTCAGCAATTAAAAGTGATTTGAGTCAAATGTCAAAGAGACAAAAGCTGCAAATATTTGAAAAAGAAAGCCCAGAATTTTCAGGCCTTGTAGAGGATTTCAAAACTAAGCTTACAGTTGTTAAGGATGACTTACAGCCTGTTTTGGAGCTTGTGAAAGATGGAAAATTACCTCAATGTTCAGCTTCCAAATTTGTGAAAACAAATTACGAACTAATTTTAAATTACTGCACTAACATTAGTTTTTATCTGTTACTAAAAAGTCAAAGAATAAATATCCAAAATCATCCAGTAATAAAAAGACTATACCAGTACAGGCAAATGTTAAATAAAATGGAACCTATATATCAAGATGTGATTAAGCCTCAAATAGACAAGATACTAACTGCGGTGAAAAATAATTTGGAACTTCATAAATTAGAAGAAGAAAAGAGGAGTAAACGAAAATTAGAAAAACAACTTGACTCAAGTAAGAATGTCAAGAAATTGAAACTCATTAGTTCCTTGGAGAAAGATGATGGTGCAGACACCGGTGTGTCTGATGATGATGAAGAATGTGATCCAAATGATTTCTTCACACATAATGAAGATGATAGTTTGCCCAAGACAACTAATGAGTCTGAAGAGAGTGGATTTTCTGATAATGATGGTGTTGACGAGAATGAAGAAAAGCCCTCTACTTCATCTGATGCACTCAAGATGATGACTGAAGAAGTGGGTGACAAGCGTGAAATTACTTACCAAATTGCTAAGAACAAAGGCCTTACACCACACAGAAAGAAAGAACAAAGAAACCCCAGGGTTAAGCATAAACTAAAATACAGGAAAGCCAAGATCCGCAGGAAGGGCGCGGTACGCGAACCTAGAAACGAAACAAGTCGATATGGAGGTGAAGCATCAGGTATAAAGGCAAATGTCAAGAAGAGCATTAAAATTAAGTAACGCATGGCAATTTTCATCTTCAAACATTAAAATCATTTGGAAAGGTGTACTGCTGCACAACTCCAGAAGTTGAACATAACTGCATCTGCTATAAAAATAAATGTTGGAAATATTAACATTAAAACAGCCGGATAATGTTTATGATTTTATATAATGTTATTATTGTATTAAAACTTATTATTATTATTACAACAATAAACTTAACATTCACAGTTTTCAATTTTCTTTAATGTTGCCATCTGTAAAAAGAAACAAATATTTATTAATTAATAAATTTAAATGAAAAGTAAAACTAGTTTTTGTCTTTATTTACAGTATAGCATAGCTGAATATGCATTTGGCATCAAGACTAATTGAACAAATTGATTACAGTTGTGTTCATAATTTTGTTAGTGTCTATAAGAATTAAATTATACTTGTAAGTGTAAATTATAATTGTAACATTTACTTACAATTTCAAAACTTTGTCTTTTCCTGCCGAAGCGACATACGCGCCGTCGGGAGACCAGTCTACAGCATACACCTCATCAGCATGCCCCGGAAGGTCCAATTCCAATTTCTTTGTTTTCATGCTCCATACTGGAATAAACAAATTTTTTTTTAATTTTTTCACCAACTTCACCAGATTATTATTACTTTTTAACCGACTTCAAAAAAAGGAGGAGGTTCTCAATTCGACTGTTTTTTTTTTTATGTTTGTTACCTCAGAACTTTGGACTGGGTGAACCGATTTGGATGATTTTTGTTTTAATTGAAAGCTGGTGCTTGTCGTGTGGTCCCACATAAATTTGAACGAGATCTGACAATGGCATCCATGTGAAAATCATATAAGTCTTAAATTTGCATTAAGTATGTGCGCGATAAATGGACGAATAACTCAATATCGCGCCAACCGATTTCGATGATTTTTTTTTAATTGAAAGCTGGTGCTTGTCGTGTAGTTCCACATAAATTTGAGCGAGATCTGACAATGGTATCCATGTCAAAAGTACAATGTACCTCATTTGAAGTCAGTTAATTTTTTGTTAAAATGTTAGATTATGTAGTTGTACTAATGATGATATACGAGAGGTTCAAAACCATCAACTGATATCTAACTTCAGCTGTATGTAGCATTATAAAAAAACTAAAGATGCAAGTTACCTTTTAATGTGGAATCCGCACTGGAGCTGAGTAGAAGCCTGGAGTCTGCGGACCACGCCACCATATAAACTGCCTGAACATGACCTCGAAGTGTTGTTATGAACTTTCCAGTTGATGATTCCCATAACTTAACTGATTTGTCGAATGACGCTGAGGCTACGATCCTGAAAATAATTAAGATTGAAGTGACAGTAATGAATATTATCATTTGCAAAAAACAAATTGTTGTGTTAAAAATTTTATGCTTTTCTAAAATCTGAAGGGTAGGCAGGCGACCTACTGGTAAGTATTCGTCATTACTTTTAGGAGCACGAGAAAATTTGCCAATGTAACTACCAAAATGGACTATTTAACAAGTGAATTTTTCTGTTTGTCCCTGAATTGAAGTTTAGTGGCAACAGATAATTATAGCTTAGATAAAATTTGTATTACCTGGTGTCTGGAGAGAATTTCACGTCATTAACAAGCTGTTGGTGGCCGGTCATTCGCGCGAGCGGTCTCTTTTCTTTCTCGGGCAACCAAAGGAACAAAGTGAAGTCATCAGAACCTGACACTAAACGCTCATCTCCTTCAGGACAAGTTTGTTGATATCTCTCCAAAGCCCGTTGATGTAAGACTTTTTCTGAAAAAGATAAATATTATATCATTATCTTTAATATCTATAAAATGGTTATTAATATAAGTCTGGCCTTTGTGAAACTATGTAAGGTATTGCAATAAATAAATATGCAAAGGGTGTGATAGTGGCATTACTTTTGCAAATAGCTGACAAACAGAATAGCCACCCTATGGTAAGTGATTATCACCACCCTTAAATATCCCTAACACCAAACTTTAAAATCATAACATTATAGGTACTTACTGTCAGTGGTTGCGCATTGCTTGTCAAGGATTGGATGGAATGGACCTGTTCGCAGCACATAGTCTGTACTGAGAGCTAAAGTGTTAACCCAATGTGCATGACCTTCTAAAGTTCTGCAAAGAATTCCATCTTCGGCTCTCCAAACCTATATTATTGAAAGTATTTTGTTAAAATCATCATCTTCAGTCTTCAATCACCAATATATGAATATGAATCTTTACATATCTTTCACGCAAAAAGTACTGAATGTATTTTCATTAAATTTAATACACAGGTAGACCATTAGAATAATTTCGACATTTGAAAGGAAAAACTGACTAAGCGACATTGAGCTAACTTTACAGGAGAGTAAAGTTGAATTTTTTGAATTGTTGTTGTTGTCACAATATAGAATAGATGATAAAATAAGGATTCCAAAACAGTAAGAATAACGTTGGTAGGAGAATTACAAAAAAAACATATGATTTTTTGTAAAAATTTCAACTTTAAAATGCTCTCCTGTAAACTTAGCTCAATATCACTTAGTAAATTTTTCCTTTCAAGCGTCGATATATAGGGTCCTAATTATGCTGAGAAACGCGAGCAAAGCCACCGGCAGAGTGCTAGTGATCTTGTCAATTGAACATATTTTTGTAACTGTTTTATTTAGCTTGCCCTGTTTGTAAGCTGAATTAGACCTACTTCCACTTACCCTAACAAGTTGAAATTTTACATATTGCTTTAGTCACATACCCAATTTTTTTTCTTTAGTATCTATCGACATTGACACTATAAAACAGTGTGTTTAATTATTAAAATACTATCTTGTTATAGCTACAATCTTACTTTTATTGTCCTGTCCTGTGAGGATGTGTAAATGAGACCAGTACCACCCCACTTCACTGACGTTACTGCTTTTGAATGTCCTGTAAGACTTAATATTGTAAGACAAGTCACTGTGTCCCATATTCTCACATCTCCATCTTTTGATGAGCTGGCTAGTTTTCGGCATTCTGGGTTCCTATAATATTCATTAATACTTTCATATACTATGCTGCTACATTTATAGTTTGTTAATATATTATATAATAAAAGGTAATATGTAAAATGCAGTTTAATGTTTTAAAAATTTTAGAAAGCTAGAGAAAAAAATTATAACATAAAAAAAAATCTATAGCCAAATTAATTCATATTTATTGTTAATTTGCCTTCTATGTATTTACCTGACATATGGTTCCCACGCAAGTGATGTAACCCATTGTTTGTGACCTAACATGGGTTTGCCTATCTGATTGCCTGTGATTGGATCCCAAAGTAAAATCCTGCCTTGTTTACATGCCGAAGCTAACTTAGTCCCATCTGGAGACCAGCTGATACACAACACCCAATTTGTATGACCTGAATTGAGAAATGGGGAGGTAATATTGTGTTACAGGCTGTAGCAGTAGAACAGAAAATATACATACTTCAGTGTTTGAATAAATATACTATACATACCTTTACAAACATGTAATGGTGTTTGTGTGTTAAGATCCCAGAATCTCACTGTGGTATCACCAGAGCCACTGGCAAGGTGCTTCCCTGATGGGCTGAAGCTTGTTGAAATAACAGCTTCTGCATGACCGGGTATTGAACTGTCATCAAATTTAAAATTATTAATACTAATTGAGGGGTTCCCTTAAACACCACATCCTTTAATAGCTAAGAAGAATAATTCTGAGAAAACAAGTTTATATGTATTTAATTCTAATCAATCAAGTATTTATTATTAACAAACTGCAAAAAATATATTTTTTCTTGTCAATCTAAATTTAATAGTTGTTTTCTCTATTACCTTGTACACCTTGTTACAGGCCTAACTCGAAATACAGCCTGTTGCTGATATATTATGTCCACAACATCTTCAGAATTTGCTTTTAAAACGTCAAGAACGTCTTTTAAAGTAGATGTTATTTCAATGTCTTTGATGAAAAATAGGAATGGTTTGTCCTCCTGAAATTTAAGTTAAAATATTTTATTAAACTGCTTGATGGCAGAATGGTTATAAGTTCAAAGTAGGCGATCCAAAATTGCTATTATTACTACTGCAGTTATTATCAGATTTAATAATATAGACATATTTTATATCTAAACAAAAATACATACCTCTTGTAAAAGGGCATTACATATTAAATTAAGTTGATCTTTTGTAACATGTACTGGAAGTTCTAGAGAACTACCAACTTCGTCTCCAGTGTCCGATTTAAATCTTGCTTGCACACAACTTGGGAGATCCGTAACTTCATCCATCATAAACACCTTACGAGGTTAAGAGGTTTCTTTTACTATGTTCTTTGAAATTAAAAGTAACAATAGTAACATTCAAAATATAACCTTAAAAAACTAGTGTGTTTACGTGCTTTCATGCCCATATGTGTTCTGTGTTTCATGCTCTGTCAACTGTCATCTGACAGATCTGACTGTGACAAACAGAATTTGTCAAATTGAGGCTCAGGGCTGCCAGTTATATTTTTAATTTTCTACTATTACTTTCCTTCAATCATCAAAATGTGTGACAAAAATTAAAACAAAGATCGAATAAGAATATAAACACTAAAATAATATATTTTTTTCTTTATAATCTTGATCCTACAGGGTCACAGTAGCTGTGTGTAGTGTGTGTAGAACTTATAAAATGTAGATTTTTTTAGAACGGAATTGGTGCTATGATGGTAACATTTTTTTAAATGTCTGACGTCGGCTTTTAGGACGTGTTATGTTTATCAAGAAATTGAAATAATTCTTATAATCGGTGCTTTAAAATGAAGTTTTACTACCTTTTGTGTATTCTTTGGACTATAGTTTATTGTGACGAACATACGCACACTTACAAGTTGAAGGAACAAGTTGTACTATGGATGAACACGGTAGGCCCCTACCATAATCGGCAGGAGACGTATGCATATTTTTCCCTTCCATTCTGTGTTGGCACGAAAGTGACTATAGGACATTACCATGAAACTCTGTCAGAAGCATTACAAGGCGTTGAATTGGAATTTAGCGGTCTGGACATTACGTTCAGAGAAAATGTTCCAGCCCAACAATTTTGTGCGATAGAATTAAATGAACAGTCCTACAAGGCCCTTGTGTACGCTGTCAAGAACCATTACTGGTATCAAATGTACGTTGATGACCTTCCCATATGGGGAATCGTCGGTGAAATTGATGGAGACCAATACTACATTTGGACTCACAAAAAGTTCGACATTGGATACAATGGGAACAGAATTGTCGAAGTCAATTTGACAGCAGAAAATAAAGAACGACTCACGCCAGATGCTAAAATTCCGTTTACTTACGAAGTAAATTGGAAGGAGAGCAACATTCGCTTCGAAGACCGGTTCGATAAGTATTTAGATCCAAATTTCTTCCAGCACCGAATACATTGGTTCAGTATTTTTAATAGTTTCATGATGGTCATATTCTTAGTCGGTCTTGTTTCTATGATACTGATGAGAACGCTTCGTAAGGATTATGCAAGATATTCTAAGGATGATGACCTTGATGATTTGGAAAAAGATTTAGGTGATGAATATGGTTGGAAGCAGGTGCACGGTGATGTGTTCAGGCCGGTGCCACATTTGGCGACGTTCTCTGCTCTCATTGGAGCTGGTTACCAGCTAACTATTGTAGTATTAGCTGTTATAATATTTACCATATTTGGTGAACTTTATACTGAAAGGGGTTCCTTGCTGTCAACTGCCATTTTTATTTATGCAGCAACTTCTCCAATCAATGGGTACTTTGGTGGGTCCCTATATGCAAGAATGGGTGGGAAACTGTGGATAAAACAGATGTTACTGTCTGCTTTTCTTTTACCAGTGATGGTTTGTGGAACTGCTTTCTTTATAAACTTCATTGCAATGTACTACCATGCCTCGAGGGCTATTCCGTTTGGTAGCATGATAGCTGTTATGTCTATATGCATATTTGTAATCTTGCCCTTGACACTCGTAGGAACTGTGCTCGGTAGGAACTTAGCCGGTCAACCTGATTACCCTTGTCGCATTAATGCTGTTCCCAGACCGATTCCTGAGAAGAAGTGGTTTATGGAACCTGGTATTATAATCACGATGGGAGGCATATTGCCTTTTGGTTCCATATTTATCGAGATGTACTTCATATTTACATCCTTTTGGGCATACAAAATTTACTATGTATATGGATTCATGTTGCTTGTGTTCTTGATTCTAATGATTGTAACAGTTTGTGTGACCATTGTTTGCACCTATTTCCTGTTGAATGCGGAGGACTACCGCTGGCAGTGGACCAGTTTCCTTTCGGCTGGTAGTACTGCACTCTATGTTTATTTGTATTCCTTCTATTACTTTGTTTTCAAAACAAAAATGTATGGCTTATTCCAGACCACCTTCTACTTTGGCTACATGGCACTATTCAGTTTGGCTTTGGGTATTATTTGTGGAACGGTAGGTTACGTAGGTACAAGCTTATTTGTTCGTAAGATATATTCAACTGTGAAAATTGATTGAACCATTAATAATTGTCATATTAGTTGTATAGGTCATCATATAGACTTTTTGAAATAAAAAGAGTGTTTGTACTGTTTAATTTAAAATATGTTTAGATTTTAATATGTATGAAAATTGTAGACAGGTGTGTAAAATATATAAAAATACTGGTTTCATGAACATAAGGAAAACATTCCTAAAATTTTTATTGAAAATATTTTTGTATGTGTGATAAGCTTGGAATAGTTATTTCAATGATAGTGTAGTATGGTATTATAAATTGAAAATATCATCTAATAAGTCAAGTTATATTATGTCATCTATATCATTTGTAATAGAATACCTAAAAGCATGTTAGGCTTTAGTCATAATTAATAGTGATAAAAAAAAAAACTAGCATATAATACCAGTCAGGAACAGTAGTGATACATTTCAAAATAAAAGTTTAAAACACATGATTACCTACAAATCCTTTACCAAGTGATTTGTCAATTTAATTGATTTTAAAAATATTTAATAATAAAATGTATTTATCATGTTTCCAATTACAATGTTTTACTACTGTTTGAGATCAGTGTATATTATGCCATACCTATTTATTGTAATAAGTGGAGGTAGCACAACTATCCTGTCAACATTGTCCATGTAATGTAATGAACTAATGATTACATTTTTGTTGTAATTACTACGTAGGATTACTAAGTAGGATTAAAAGAATAAGCAATTACTTATATCAAGCTTTAGATTTATACCCAGTTAATTTTCCAACTGTAGCAACAAAATCTCTGAGACTATTTGAAGTATTGAGATAATATGTGTCCCACTGGAATGTGTTTATACAGGGTGAATTTTTCAAGTGTGCGTGGATGGCTAAATTCTAAACTATGAGGAATATCGAAAAATGGTCAAAGGAGTCTCGGGGCCGATTTTGATGAAAACTAAAACTGCATCATTAGATTTTAGAAAAATTAATATTCCTGGCCAGGAATCAAACCCGTTGATTTTGAAAAAAAACTCATCCTGTATTATTACTAATAATACAATAATACAGGTGAGTTTTCAATTTTAGTTTGAGGATGAGGTGTAATAATTTATTACACCATTCGATAGTGTTACTAAGGATCCACCCTGTATAATATCGTCAAAATATCTCTAGCTGTAAATTTATCAACCTAAAGGACAAGTTATTCATATCTTGATTTGTTTTGACAAGTATTAAGTATAACAATTAATAATTGACTTGTAGATAGCTTAACAATGTGCTCCTACTGTTATTTGTAGGTAAATTCCTCACTAAAACAGTTTGTTCTGATTATTGTAAATATTTTAGCCTATGTTAATAAATAATAGATATAGTCCCAAGTTACTTAGTAATAATACTTTAGCATTTATTGGTAATATATTTAAAAAAATCTGTCATGTAAGCCTGTGCTAATACCGATTTGTTTAATTAGAAGAAATTACTTGCGAATTTCCTTGTTTTTAATTAGTCATTTTCTTATAGTAGAAAATAAGTAAATGACTAATTAAAAACAAAGCCAATTTTAAGTGATAATAACCACACATTAGTTTTGCTTACATTCAATATTTTAAATGATTTCAATAAGACTTTAGAAATCTTTCAATGAAGTTGTAATATTGTAATAAATTAATAAAGGTGATTGAAAATAATTGTGTTTTTTTTTGTGGCTCTATATTCATGTTTGGGTTGTTTTTTTTAAATTCTTTTGTTCTCTAATATCTCCTCAAAGTAGGATATTTTATTTTGGCATTTTGCAAACTCTAAAAATATCGGTGTTATTTTCATGTTGCTTACCAGATGCTGATAATTTATTTGCAAGGTTGATCATACAGACATGTCTGTGGTGGATGAGAACTGCCACTGATTTTATATCATAGGTCAGCTGGCCGCTAATAAAAAATCAGGCAAGTGCGTAACTACTAAAATATATGATGTTATGTAGCCTATAGCCTTCCTCGGTAAAGGGACTATCGAACACAAAAATAATTTTTCAATTCGAACCAGTAGTTCCTGAGATTAGCGCGTTCAACCAAACAAAACTCTTCAGCTTTATAATATTAGTATAGATTACTCATTAACTACTTATGCTAACATAGCCGTGATAGTTTTCCTAGTATGTTCATCATATAACCTATTTTTGAGAATTTTTTTATTTGTCCAACTCCAACCAACCAACCATTTAGCTGGCAGGGACGGACGGACACACTTGACTCAAACCAAAATTAAAGGCAATTTAAAGCCAAATATTTCGTAAACGAACCCCTAAATCCAAAAATGGTTTTAAGAGACCCATAATATTTTTGAAAGACCTTTTCAACGATACCCCACAATATGAGGTAGGCAACGAAAAAGATTTTATCCTCACGTTACTTCTAGGGGAGGTAGGTAGGTACCCTGAAAAAAATTTTTTCAATATTTTCTTTTAGCTTTCTGGTACTAAGGGTTTCGGCGCTATGCCTCGGACAGACGGACGGACGGACATGACGAAACTAATAAAGGTTCCGATTTTACTTCAGAACCCTAAAAATGTGAAATAACCTGTTGTAGTTACATATTATTATTTAATGCATTTCATAATTTATGTCATTTAATTTAATATTTTACCTCACTGCATTTATACATTCTACTTAGCATTTTTTCTGGATGGTCCACTTCCAATGATCACCATGGTTCAGGTAATTTCTTTCCAATAAAAAGTTAAAAATATGATTTATAAAACATTTATTATGATTTTTGTCCTTCAACAAACTCATCTACATCCACAGCACCTTTCCTGGATTTTTTCCCTCCTGGATTTCTGCTGTTATACGCCTCAGCAGTGCGTTTCCTCAGTGTGGCAATGTCTTCATTCTCATCTGTCTGGTCTGCCCACTCTAGCACCAATCTTCGCCCGTATAAATGAGTGGATTGGCACAATGCTTCAAAAGCAGACTAAAATTAAAAAAAAAATGTTAGTCCTCTGATATAAAGAAAACAAGTTATTTTAAAGAATGTGAGAAATTAAGTTACCTTAGCATCAGCTTTGGTAAAGTAATCTATAAACCCGAAACCGCGATGTTGATCCGACGAGATTTTTTTGGGTAACCTTAAAGTTTTTATCTCTCCAAAAGCCCTGTAAGAAATACATACCTACTTATTTATTTATGAATTTGAATGAGCCTACTGATACATACGTACTGTTTAGTTATTTATAATAGTATAAAAGCGATATCCATATTTATGTAGAAACACAGGTAGATTTAGAAATTCAAGGAATCTATCATATCAGTAAATTGCAATCTCATCCCTTACTTCCATTAAGTTATTACAATAAACAAAATAAAGGAAGCGATAAAGCCTGTAAGTGGTATGATAAGAAAATCTGGCAATATGTTAACTTTTATCATGAAATTATGATAAGGAAATAAAATCTTACCTAAATATTTCGTGTATTTCATTCCTATTAGCTTGGAAAGGCACGTTACGAACCAGAATTTTCGTACCGTTTTGTGTACTTTCTTTACTGGTTTTCTTAGCGGTTTTGACCTCATTCCTAAAAAAAATAATATTTTACAGCAGAATCATATTGCGTCCATAATATTTAATACACTTGTTGTGGTTAGTTAACTACAACAAGAGGTATATTTTAATAAATTAATCTCGTAATATGCAGGATGTTATCAATTTAGATAAAAAATAATCACAAAACACAATCTCAGTTCGCATAATGTGTTATTTTGATAAAAGCGAAGTAAATCGATCCCAGGAATTTTTACATGGTTTTTATTTCCAAACAACTGATTAATAATCAATAATGTAAACTTGTTCAAGTTAAACTTAACTTTATAATATTTAACGATTAAATTGATGTAACAATACTAACACCCCACTAACGGTTCCTTAAATCACTCCTTAGTAGAGGATTTGTATGGTGGTTCTTTACTAAAGAGCGATTAAAGGGGGTAATCTATGGATTAAAGTAACCTTTAGTGACTCTGAGCTGGAGCATTAGGACAAATTGCGTTAACAATAGTTATCAATATTATAATAACATACTGATTTCCTCTCTCGGATCGTTTCAATTCAAGCGTTTTCCCATCCAGCGTTGAACTTTGAAGTGTTTTTAATGCCTCATTGGCGTGCTCCGCCTTATAATATTGAACGAAACCATATCCCATGGATAGAAATTGACCCGGGTTTTTAGGATCCTTTTTCTTCGCTATGGTCACGCTGTGCAGCTTTCCGCATTCAAGGAAATGCTAAAAAAATAATGGACGATTGAAGGTATGAATATGAAATATATATTTTCATGCAGTCTGGGCCATGTGATGGCATGTGGTCTCCACACTGACGTATGATATAGGTACGTACGTTCAGTGCCGGCGTTAGAACCACTTACCTACGCCCCAGGCAAGAATATTGTGGCGCCCACATAAGAATCAAAATCGAGCTTTTTTTGCTCGAAAAAAATTTTGCTGAACAAATGGGAACGTTTGTAAATAATTTTATTTTTCCTTTTTTTTTGCTCCTCACCCCAAATGTGGCGCCCTAGGCCGTCGCCCCACCTTGCCCCCCCCTAACGCCGGCTCCGCGTTCGTCTCTATAACGTCAGTAGACGACCCATAGACAAACAGCAACATAAAGAGAATCGCCAATATAGTGTTATCCAAATAGAAGGCGGAACCCGACACTACAACCGAACATCACTTTAATTCGATGTCAATTCCACTTCGATTCAGCTGAAGCTAATATTGAAAGCATTGAAATATATTAACTTTTTATTGTGTTCCAAGCGATTCCTATAATAGTATAATTATAGTAGATCATGCAGAATTACATGCATTTACATCCAGTGGAGGAGATCTTTTCACTGTAATATTTAAGTTGTGATGCATTAAAATAGTTGATGGCTTGCATGACGGTCCATCATGCATGCTTACGCAAAGCGGTCTCTGGACGATGCATTCATACATATTTAGTGATCAATGACAACATGTTTTTATAAATAACAAAAACCCTTCATTTATAATAAATACAAATTAAAATCTTAACTTACGATAATCTACTAATATGTACATATTTAAAAAATAACTTACTAATAAGATAACTTACTTCTTTTAGAGCATTTTCGGTAGTGGTGAAATTAAGATTTTTTACAAACAGGGTAGTGTTGTTCTCTGGTTCCAGTTGCTCATCATCTGCTGTAGTGTTATGTTCATTTGTATCCTCTTTTGTATCGTTTGTATTCGTAGTATTAGTGTCCATATAATGAGTTTTAGGTTCTCTCTTATCTGCCTGCCTAGTATCTTCTTGTTCCTTAGTTCTTTTATCCTTTGCTTCAGTTTCTATTTTTACATCTTCAGATTTTTCACTACCCTTAACAAATACATTTTCCGGTGCCCACTCCAAATATAAAGGTGCGGCTTTGAATTGAGAATATGCTAACTTGGTAAACGCTTTTTTAGCTTCATAGGGCTCTATGAAATCTACGAGAGCCGAGATTCCATGTTTTGGTAACAGAAACCGCGCTAGTGAGCCGTGCTTCTCAAATAAACTTTTGATTTCTTCTTTTTCCGTGTTGGCGGGTAAATTTTTGACCAGTATACATGTTTTAGATCTTCTTTTAGCTGGCTGCACATAAATGTTAATGTAATAAAAAATATTCCAAAAGAAATAAACGTAAAAAGTTAAACCATGCTTTGTTTTATGTAGGTCATGCTGATTGTTTTTGTATTACTATTCCATATTTTATATAGAGATCGTCTAATTTTAAAATGAACGCCCTTCCGCTGTCTCTATTGCTTATGCAATACGAAAATGAAATAATATAAGAGGGTTTAATTATTTACGTCAAAATTTGTTTCATCATCTTCAAGACGATATTTAATTGTAACACACCATAAATCTTTCACAACAATGTGATACATTTTCCATTTTATTAAAACCTGATAATTCCTAAAAAAATGTGAGCCGTCATGGGGCGGCTGGCAGATGTGAAACATCGAAATTATTTTATACAACTAATAGGCATAAAAGTACAGATTACGACAGGAACTAAATTCGCTACACTTGTCTAAATTCGACTGACATAATTTCAGCGCCATCTTGGCATACCTTGTGTATAATATCATTGAAAAAATACACTATTACGAACTGTCTCCAGAAAATGATGACAGTTTTGTCCTACTGTATGCTACAGCCTATCAAACTAAGTTTGTTTATGATTACCCACATTGTGTTATTATATTTTTTTTCATATTGCCCTACCATAATAATATAGTGCGGCGAAGCGTCGCCATTCACCGCGCCAAAAATCAGGTTTACCCCTCGCCTATAGATGTTTTACATCAAAAAATGATAAATATACAGAAATAAAAATTTACACGTCAAAACAATAATGTTCAGTAGGAGGCCTTTCATTTTTGAATTACACTATCTCTACTGCAATATTTTTTTCCAAATCAAAATAAAATAAGAGTGATGTGGATATATTATAGAAGCATTTTAAAATAAATATCCGAATGTTAGAATTTACCTTGTTAAATGCATCTAAGTACACTCCATTATCTTCTAGAAATCGTCTTGTCTCTGCAACCAGTTGCGTTTCACCAAGAGCTAACCTGACTGCAGCGCTAGTATCTAAAATGTTACAATGAACAATATAATAATAGGTTTTTTTCAGATGTTAGGCTCATGATATGATATTTTCAGCCCCTGTAGGGATTCAATTTGCTATCACCAATAATAGAGGGTAGAAGTGAAACATAACATTGGAATTAGATATGGAACATTTATAATTAAAAAAAAACTTACTTGTAGTGTTGTCACTAAGCAAAGCCTCCTTCGTAGTGCTGTAGTTGGCGGCGACCACGTCAGCCACGGCGTTAGCGCCCAGGAAAAGTAAATTCCAATTATGGGAAGATTTAGCTTGAGCTTTCAATTGTTTCGCTTTTTTCTCCTTGAACGACAGACTTGCTATGATAAAAAATAAAATATATTATTATCAGTAAGTAAAATCGCAGATACTAAGCATGCCATTTATAACTATACTAAGCATGCCATTTATAACTATACTAGCTAATTCTTCACTGTGGTTCAGAATTACTGAGGCAAACTTTACTGGAATAACGAAAGTAGAAACGTATAAAAAAGTATAAAAAAAAATAAATGAGCCAATCCGTTTGCGGCCACAAAAGTACATGGATTTCAAAACCAGTGAGTCTTTGATAAAAATAGAAATATCATGTATTCATAAATATGTCAGAAAAGGTATTAAATAAAAGAACAAGACAAGTACCATCGTCTTCTTCATCTTTGACTTCCTCAGCTCTAGCTGGCAGCAGATGCAACATCCTCCCGCAGAATGCTGTACCATCCAGCTCAGTAAAGGCCTTAACTGCATGTTCGGGCATCATGAAAGTGATAGTTGCAAAACCTTTGGACTGCTTCAGGATAGGATCCAGGGGCATGTGGACATCTGTTAGTGGACCTGTTCATAACATAACATCAAAATTATTCTGATGGTAAGTTTCTATCGTCGCCCATGAACATCAGCAACACCAAAGGCATCACTGATGCGTTGCCGGCCAAGAAAGAAAGAAGAAAAAGAAAGAAAGAATTAGCTATCAAGCCTCTGTTGTCAAGTATCTGTGTTGTTGAATGAAAGTTGTATGACATCTAAGATGAAATACTATGTAAACAACAGTTGGACAATGGACTAGGAGAAATATAATTTATCATACAAAAAGAGGTAATGGAAGCTAAGTAGGGTTTGAGAGACTTCAGCTGCTATCATTTCCCATCTAAACGCCAAAGTATGCCTTGCTTTTATGCATGAGGCATCCATGAGTCCATGAGCGACAGTAACCTCTTACTTTGTGTGGCCCTATTTAGTATTTGTATAGTTGTCACATTGTCAGCTATTGACATGAAGACTGGTATATTGGTATTAAAACATAAATTTAAAGAAACTTATTGAAACTAACTTACCATACTTTTCAAACAAGGCAGTAATTTCTTCTTCTGAAACAATGTAAGGTAAATTTCTAACAAAGATTCGTCCACTCTCACCAATGCTTTCCTCATTGCTCTCCTTCTGTATAATAGAGACATTCCAAATCAAATAAATATCTATTGTAGTGGTTATTAACATGTCATGACAAGAAATGACTCAATTACCTCCTGTCGCCTTTTAACATTAAATTGTTCTTCTTCTTCGTCGGCATTTTTTGTATTGTTTTCATATTTATGGACATGGACGCGGTGGTTGCCTGCAATATAATTATTTTGGAAGATATTGAGAATGGGAATAATTAAATATAAATTCTAGATGTGACCAAGTGCCAAGCTAAATCTATTTATTTATTTGCTATAATATGTGTTACATAGGTGTTAGGATAAAATTATGCAATTGGTATCAACATGACCCTGGCAGGGTACAGGAAACTTGTCATGTATGTTACTTATAATTTATTTATATTTTCAAATAATTTCAAACAGTTAAAATAGACAAACAATTCATTTCATAAAGGTTTTATTGTCTACTATCCAGAGTGTGCTACAATGCTAAATAAAGAAATATATAAATTCAGGAAAATTTTTGTATGGGAAAAGTCTAATACTTTATGAATGGACCAAATGTGCCTAATGAATTGTTTTAGTGGTCTCAAACCATCTTTATATTATTATTGTTGCCTTCCAAATGAAATCAGTTTGGGACACATCAGTTCGAAGGTTCCAAATTCTATAACATACATTGCCACAAACATTTTTTGTGTTTTATATTATTTATAGATATGTAATGCAGTAAAAGGAAAAATGCCAGGATTTAAAAATAAAATTCTATTCCGATTTTACTAACCATCTCATAATAGTTATGACGAAAAATATTATATAATAACTGACAATTTCCAACATGCAAGGAAAATGAAGTTACATAGTTTTTGGGGCTAAACGGAGTTCTAAAGATTCACTTAACTTGTTATTACTGTGAATTAAAACATTGTATTAATATAGGATTACTTACCTATAAATAATTTATCTTTGGCAAGAGCTTTTTTTAATTCTTTCTCAGTTCTAAACCCTACATAACAGAAACCTGCTAGCTTTTTCATTTTGCCTAAAGGCAGTCTGATTGAATAAGGTACTAAGGGCCTGAAAAATTCTTTTATATCTCTCTTCTTGCATTTGAATGGCAATCCATTAATCTGTAAATAAAATTGTTACATATTATATTACTAATGGTGTATGCACATATGCAGCTGCATATGTCATCCGCATCAAGCTCTCATATGATTTCATACAAATGCGGCAAGTTTGGTGCGTACGGTGTGGATATAATAATATGTGCATTCACCATAATAAATTCATAATTATTCTCAAATTAACAGAGGTGTCAAATATGTAACATATTTACAGTTAAAAATAATGATTGATATTTGAATATATCATATAAGGGTACAATAACATGGAAACTCACTTTGACATAAAGTAGAGGCCGATTTCTAATTTTTTTTGGAGCTGCATCTTCTTCTATAGTTTTCTCATTTTCTTCTGTTTTTCCTTCAACTTTTTTCATTAACAATTTCATATACTGTAAAAGTAATAAAGTACCATATAATATCTCAAATAAAAGGGCCTCAAAAATTACTGAAATAAAAAAAAAAACATAGAATTAACCTAACTGGAACTGATTAATTTTATACTATATTTTTAACTCACTTCAAGATCACTGATCTGCTTATCTGCTACTTTTTGTTGTTTACGGTTTTCATCCCTGTTTTCTTTGATATCGGTTGCTTCTACATTGTTTTTCTCTTCCTCTACCCCACTGTCCTCCTCACTCTTGTCACTCTCCTCCAAAGCCTTCTTAATCCAAGCTGTGTTGTCATTTACATGAGCTTCTATAAATTCCAGAAACAATGGATCATCTTTATGCTGTAAAACAGGACAAAATTATTAATCACATCTTGTTGTGTGGTCTGATGTGATTTTCCAAATGCAAAACTTTTTTTAACAAACCAAAATTTGAATACATACTTTCTTAAGTAGCTGTTTGATTTTGTCCTTATTTTTCTCTAATTTTTTCTCCTTTTTCTGTGCAGTCTTAGATATTTCAGTTTCGTCTGGATGGAGCTTTTTATAGGCTGTGCTGTCAGGAGCATATTTACTCCAGGCTCTTGGTTTCTTCTCATCACCCAAGTTGGCACAGATCTCAACATTGATTTGCATAGAATTCACAGCAGTACCGTCAAAGTATTCTTTAGCAGCTGCCGCTTGTTCCTCTGTCCTGAACCCCACAAAACCAAAATTCCTGAATTTTCCATTCTTTGTATATTTTAACTGAACATCAGTTATTTCACCTTTCTGACTGAATATCTCTTTGAGTTTTTCTACTGTAACCTAAAAATTAATAAGTTTTAGCAAAAAAGTATCACAAATATTTTTTTATATACACATAATATCTTTAAAATTTAACACAATTTATACAAAACGCACGTCACCTTATTTGGCAAGTTTTTTACAATAAGTCGCGACATTATTCACAGTAAATACTGTAAGTTACATTATATTTATGTACTGGGAATCACTGTACGCAATTTTTTAAATTGATAACTACAAAATAACGCTTTTTTAATTTTTTCTCGAATCTTTATTAATTGTCCCTCTATTATATTTTAAGGTAGTTTTCAGTTTATTTCCTTCGCTTTTAGATATCTTATTTTGTTTCATAGGTAGTTTGATGTTTGCTGCCGCCTGCCACGTGAGTTTTGACATTTTATGATTGACATGACAGTTGACTTGACACTTAGGGTGCGTTCCATTTGACGCAATCTGGATCACAGACTTCGTGATCCAGATAGTGCAATAATATATCCATGGTTATAACGCCATTCATGAGTCCATTCCAATTGGGTTTATGATTGTAGGCTCACAAGTAAGTGGAACAGGAAAAACCGCGGTCGTGAACGCACTAATAAATAATGTTTTTATGGAAGTCATAGAATGTCACACAAGTCACAGATTATAAAAGGGCAAGAACTTTAAATATACAACTGGACTCCTACCTTAAGGAGATGCCTGAAGGATCACGTGACATTGGATGAATATTTTCTTCCAATCACAGGCCTAATTGCCACCTGATTGCCGTTAACCTTCAAAATCGTAGGGTTTATTTATATATTACTTATGCCCCAACTCAGAGTCACTAACGGTAATTTATATCGCTGCTTAGTACAAAATTTGCATATAAGTAACCGTTAGTGACTCTGAGTTGGGGCGTTAGACTTTTAGACTAATTTATAGTCCTAATTTAATAAGTTCTTCAAAATATTTAATATATTTTGCTACATACTCATTTTTTCTAGTGGTAAAAAAATTTAATATGGTCATAAAATTATCAAATTTCCAACATTACAATTATTGAATTAAGAATAAGTAATATTGTAATAATGTTACACATTTAATATTAATTTTATATTATACTTACTTATTGTGACATTAGTATGTTACACAAACGAATTATATACATCCTGGGACTATAGATTATTGATTACATGGACACCAGAAAAAAATAGTCATCTAATGACACGTGATCCATCTTCAGGTACATCTTCGAATCTTGGAGTCCAGTTGTATATATAAAGTTCTTGGGTGTTATCAATTACCGTCACTTGTCATACCATCAAACTGACCTGTAAAGGCTGTAAATGTCATAAACATAATACTCATAGTCATAATTTCATTTGACAGCATCCTCTGTCTTCTGGATTCTGGAGTTTTGTGAATTGTGATCAATTTTATATTCATTCCAAAAATACGCTTTCATAGAATAAAGCTATATATTTTTTGGATACGACAGATTAATATTCTCTACACTAAAAATGTCTACAGCTATGACATTTGGGCAAAAGCAATTTATACCAACACCGCCTGATAAGGGTAGTTTTCCACTAGATCACGATGGACTTTGCAAGAAGACTATGAGCAGGTACATGAACTGTTTATTCAATAATAATAACAACAACTCCGTGTGTAGAGAAGAGGCGAAAGAATATTTAGCGTGTAGAATGGAACATAACCTCATGGCTAAAGAGGATTGGTCGAGTTTAGGATTCAAAGAAAGTAATGACTGAAATTTTGTGTATGTAAACCTAGGCTTTTGTAAATATTTAGTCTGTATTATTGTTCTTAGTAAAAATAAATAATAAGAAAGAATTTAATGATTCTCATTTTAATCTATTTTCAAACAAGATAATGTAGCAAGAAAGTCAAGAAACCGTTTTTTTATGTAATTATGTAGCTGACAAATGAATAGATGAGCCACCAGGCGGATAGTGGCTATCGTCGTCCATTGCCATGGACAGCAGTAACACCTTAAAGATCAACAATATTTTGATGACCAAGTAAGAAAAGAGAAAAAAGAAAGAATGATCATTCTTTCTTTTTTCGAAATTTCATTTTCATGAACGATCATTAATTATATGCAAGGCATTTTTTTTATATGAACTAAGTTAGTGCTTGACAGCAATCCCACCTGATGGTAAGTGGCGATGAAGTCTAAGATGATGAATGCACTAACTTAATAAATGCCTATTCACTCTTCCTTGCCTTGCCTTGTAGGTGGACGGGAACACCCACGCAGGCAAGCTATTCCAGTCTATTTACACGGTTGTTATATGTGACCAAAGATTTCATATTATATTTGACTATTTCTTCATTCAGTAGTGTGATTATGTTAATGCAATAATGGTTTCTCAAAAGAAAAAATCTTTTTTGTTCATCAAGACTATCACAATCCTGCCTAAAGCTAATATGCATAAACCCCTTGTAAGTGACAGTACACAGTGTTTTCATCTGTCACTAAAGTCTATCATAATACTTAGAATAAATTTCTCATGCTTCATTCAGAAATACTACTTGTACTTGTTGTACTATGAAACTATAGTAATTATAGAAATAACTTCTCATTTGTGGACTCTGCAATAAAAAGTAGGATGGAGCGGAATTTCAGAAAAGTTACACAAATTTTGAAATCTCGAAATGGAACCACTTTTACTCAGGCAATTTTTTGACATCTGGTAGGTCAACCCCCAAGCTATCTCCAGTTTTCGTTTGACATACTAGTTTTGGGACATCCTCTATAAATGTGGCAGCCACATAGCTTAATTAGCCGTTCAATCCTAGCCTCCTTACTAAACAGCGCCGTTCAATTCATTCATTCATTCATTCATTCATTCATAAGATGTTACTGTATATTGGTGTACAATAAAGAGTTGTTGTTGTTGTTGTTGTTGTTGTCATCATTTGTACATATACAACTGAACTCAAATCGAAAGAAGGACAGGTTAGGTTATGGTTGTTTGATTTTATTTATGAGAAAAATAGGAACCCCGTGAAGCGGGGTTCCTTCGACATCTATGGCGAGGTCCTCCGCAATGAAAAAACAACTGAACTTAGATTGAAAGAAGGATAAACCTTACCTAACCTGGTTATGAATGAACAGGTTGGGCAAGTAAGTAGTTAAATATTATCGATTCATTTGACTAGCTGTTTGATCAAATTGCTGAATATCATTAGGCCGCTAGTTAAACGGCGTTGATTAGTAAAGACGCTAGGCTGTTCACTAAACGGCTTTAAGCTAGTTGGCTGCGACATATGTATATGATTTCCTAAGAAAGACCATTTTCGTCAATTTACTGCAAGAACAATTTAAAGTGCAATATAATCAAAATAAATTAAATGTTTTCCAAAGTTTTGTTCACTTCAATCAATGATTTCTGGAAAAATGAAAACATTTATTTATTTATCTTTATTGGATTTAAAATGTCATTGTCCAGGAGTTTTATTAACACTGGGCTAATATTAATAATGAAACAAAAAATGCTCATAGAAAAATCTTTATTTCCATTCAGTAATAAACATAATTATAATTTACTTCAAAACTGGTTAGATGTATAGTGGATAATTGTTTATATGTTGTTAAATTTTGAGTTATTTTATTGCCAATTACTTATGGCATCTTTTATAAAAGTAAATATCACAGTTATGATTAAAAATATTTGTGACCAAAGAAATTGTAAAAAATCTAATATATCTATCTATTAAACTATATGAGCGACTTGAGAGGTATAAAAACGATTTAAAATACAAGTCAACACCTTTGCCTTCCTATGTTTTATAAGACTAATGTTCTTATTATGTATAATATCCATACAATTTATAATATAATTTTCTGCTGATTGCACAAGATTATTATATTTATATGCATGGCATAGTATTATTATAATTCCGCATAATAAGGGAAAGTTCTTATATGGCCACAGAACCAGCTTATAGAAATTTATGAACTTATGAGAAAAATACAAAAATATGTAAATGGAATTTATTCTGTACAGTAACTAACTATCAAAGCACCATTTTCACTCCATGGAGTTTCCATCCCATACTCATATTGGCAAATCAACTTTAGACAGCATTAATATTCATATAATTATATTTCATACAATTCACACATAAGGACATTCTCTTAATACAAATCTAATTATGCTATATTCTTACCTGAATACAGAAAAAGATTAGGACATTCAGAAGTTATAAAAAGACTTATTTACTTAGTTATGTATATATGGCATATCTGTTTATAGGATTAAATATAAAAGTAGCATAATTATGTGTACTTATGTTTACCTTAAAATTAAATAAATATTTTACAGTAGTTGGTATTATTATATTAAAAAGTATGATAATATTAAAAAGGCATGTCATTTTTCAGTGTAATTTTATGTCAAAGCAAGTATTAAGAGTATGTCTCATTGTTACTTATTAAAGCATTTGATATACTCGTAGTAATTATGTAGTGGTATATTTTCGATTAGTTAATTATTTATTGATACTAGTAAACTACAAACATACATGATATAAACGGGGTTATGTTCTTCCTACAAATATATTTATATATTTTTTCATTAAATACTGACATCGATTGACAATACAAACTGTACAGAAGCTAAGTGAGTGGTGTTATGTACCTTACATATCATAAAAAACCAAGCACTCGATCATATTGAGATCAAAATGTACATACATATACATTACAAAAAAAATGCCTCATCGCTACAATTATGCTAAAAAGTTTATGTAACTAATAATTATCCGTAGGCATTCAATTAATACTAAACAGGCAGTGCATCGTTTGCGCAACAGTTACCCTACTCAGACATCGGCGATATGTACTGTTGATAGAAATGCGTATCGATATAATTCTACTACTATTTTATAGTACAAAGAAAACAGTAGGTCTACGTCTTAATTAAAAATAAATTTTGGTGTTTCGTTAAACGGTTAAGGTTCGGATTGCAATAGCTAGTACTAGGGACGTAAGAGAGAGTAGGAGGTTGTTTTTGTGGTTGGTGGCATTGGAACTCGGTGATCGTAGAGTGGAGCCGGGCGCGGGGAGGGCGCGGAAGGGCGCGCGGCGGCCGGCGCGCTCCTCGGGACACGCCATCCAGAACGGAGCTGAGGGCAGCTGTTTCTCATGTTCCACGCGCATTTGCAAGTCGTTGAACTTCCAGAAGCCCTTTCCTTTGAAGAAGTACGTCTTCCCTGTAAAACAAGAAATGGAAATATAAAATTCGATAAACATTCCCAAAATTTTGTTTAGTGCTGGGGACTTGGATTGGTGGCATGAACAGTCACAGTTAAATGTTAATCTTAGAACAAATTTCTACGCATACATGTGTATCTTGACTGGGAATAGGGCCCGGGACTCTTTGGTCTTTAGGTAAGGTCACGAATAGTAATAACTATGGGGCAGACAAATATGAAGCTTTTCATAGGGCATGACTATGCTCGTAGAATGAGCAAGAGAATAGGTCATGTTCACTGCATTAGAACAAGTGTCTACAAGGAGGTAATTGCTAACAAAGCTAACTAGACTAAACGTAAAACGACCATGTTGTTTTATCATAAATAACTATGCGAATTACCATCTTTCCATTGGAAAACACTATCGATGTTATAGCCCACTCCTTTCCACATCGCCATGTCTCGTGGGTAGTCGAGTTCAACGCGTCCTATGTCTTCGTCATACCTGAAATTAAATTACCTTATTAGTAATCTTTCTTATTAGTAATAAATACCATATACTACTATACCATCAAAAATAAAATAAAGAATTAAATTTAAGTAAAGTATCTTTTTGTGTTTCGCCTCGATGTTTGTCTATTATACCTTAATAGGTAAAATGTTTTGTGTAAGAAGTATGTATTTGTATTGTATGTATATGAAGGTATTTATTTATAACTTACTTCCAATACATGGTTCCACTGTAAAAATATGTCTTGCCATTGTGTCCCCAGACCATGGCGGCGTCCAATTTTTCCAAACTGTCAGGTAGGCCGAGCCGCGACAAGGTTTTTGGATACCCAGCCATTAAATATTGGGAATCGAATAAGTATAACTGCCGGCCTGAAACATTATAATGTTGAATTAATTACAAGATAAAACAAATAAGAATGGTATTATGAGAAGTTATTCAGTTCCAAAAGTCTTTATCAAAATTTTTCATCATCCGTTATCATTTCGCAGTCTTGTTTCTCATAAGAAATTAATTTAGTCCCGCCAGTATAGTACGCGGATCTCACAAGTCTGAGGTTCTTGAGAGCTGTTAACGTATTCGAACGTGACCATTGGCCCTTAAGTGTAAAAAATGTACTTACCTACGAAAAACGCAATTTTACGGTCTGGCCTTTCATAAACAGCATCAACATGTGTAAGATTCTTTGGTAGTCCTGACCACATTCTCGATATCTCTATAGGATAGCCAGAGTACCGACCATCGGCTCCTATCCTCCAATGGTACTGAAAAATAAAAATAAAATATTGTAAGGTATTGTTTAATCACAAATTATAATTTAGGCCGCATTCTACGAAAACCACCAATCCGCACTGGAGCAGCGTGGTGGAGTATGCTCCAGGCCTCCTCAAGAGGAGAGACCCGTGCTCATTAGTGGGCCATTAATGGGTTGAAGCCATATCTATCGATAACGTAAGTAAAATATCACTTACCCTATTCTTAAATATAAACAATTCTCCACGTATAAGAGCTACGGCGTCGTAGCTTGTATCGCAAGTATCTGGTATGTCTGAAGGATACGTAGGTTTTACTGTGGTGGTTTTGACAGGGTAATAGGGCTTTTTCTTTGGGTAGTCCTGACGCGGATCCGATGGGTAATTTTGTCTAGGATGGCTCGGATATTCGGGACGAACATGAGGATATCGTGGTCTGTAAGTCGTAGGATGAGTTGTAGTTTCTGTAGTACGCGGGTAATGGTTATGGTTTGTTCGTCTTGGATGCTCTTCGCTTGTGTTATAATGCCGGCGTTCTGGATAATATGTAGGCCTTTCAGGATAGCTCGGTCTTTCCGGATAAGTTGGTCTTTCAGGGTATGTCGGTCTTTCCGGATAAGTTGGTCTCTCTGGGTAACTAGGCTTTTCTGGATAATAATTGGGATATCTGCTAGGAGCGCGGGGGAATGGTGTATAAGTACGATGATTAGGATGTCTTCCAGGGTGATGCTGATGGATGTAAGGTCTTCTAGTTGTAGTGGTAGTAGTTGTCGTGGTCGTCGATGTTGTTGGCGGGGGCGTTTCAATCGGTCGGTAGTAAGGTATCTTTGCCCATGTTCTTTGCACTTTAGGACCTAGACGAAGAAAAGTTAATTTAGAATCACCAATATATTTGGAATAATTATGACATGTCTCTTTTCGTTAACAGCGAATATAAACCGAATACGCACCATACATTTGTTGTATTCCATTACGATCATCTTCAGGCAATACAAAGTTTGGTTGAATCCCTTGATACCATGGAAACATTAAGGCTCCTTTGACTGAACTATGACTTAGGCCTAAAGAATGTCCAAATTCGTGGGCAGCCACGGCGAATAATGAAGTACCTGTAAAGGAAAACAAATACATTTAATAGGATCGTAGAACTGCTGTCAAGTTTCATGTAGTCTAAATAGGACGGCGTAGTACGTTGTAATGCATATGCCGACTGAAGCAGTGCAATGTGTAAATGTTTACACGTGGTTAGCCGGAACCATTACGAAGCGTCGATGTTCGTGTAAATTATCACGTAGTCATGCGGTGTATCTATCTACCAAGGCTGGTAGGCCTTACGGCTCGCACAATTATAGAGCGTGTCCTTAAGCTGTGGTTTCCCAGATAGCCGGGTTCCTCATACTGTATTAACATTACACTAATACTAGTCTAATACACATTGTACCTACACATGCGGAGAATTACATTCATAGTACGTTATGAAAATGATATATTATGTATGTAGACACATTGCCTAACTCGTATCGCGATGTAATTTTGTTAGTTAATTAAGCATTAATATTGTCCGTGATGTTGGATTTTGAGCCTTTGTTATGTATTGCATGTAATTAAACGGCCACTGTAGGCTTTAATAGATCAGAATGAACTATGCTTTCGGTGATATCCGGCAAGTGTGCCCGTCGTCGAGTCCAGCCATTTGCATGTCAAAACGTCACACTACGCGACATGTTCATTTCCGAACGGTGAAATTACGAGGGAAAATAACAATATAAAAATGAGGTAAACTGTAGAAATATTTTTGACATTTTATTATATTTACCACTATCTTTTGCTACTATCTATCTATATATATTATATAAAACACAAAAAATGTTTGTACGGATGTCCTTTATAGACTCTGAAACCATCCAACCGATATGCCTCAAAATGGTTTAATTTGAAAGGCATAATCCGAAGGTGGTTTGAGAGCACTAAAACAATGCATTAGGTACTTTCAGTCCATTGATAAAGTCGATTTTCTACTTTTACCATACAACAATTTCAAGATATTATGTGAAGATGACGCATAATAGGTACAGACTGTCAAAAACACTTTTTTTAATGTAGTGGAACACGCCGTGTATCCACTAGTGTAATATAATTTCAGACTTTATTCGGTAAATTTAAGTTATCTACGTAAATTCCTTAGAGATCTAAGGGTAGAAGCGACTGGTAGGTACTATAAATAGATAGACGCAAACCAACGGTTTGGGCCTCGGTTACAGATAACGCTGGGTATGCTACGTCATCTATTCGAAGGTCTACGCGATTCTTCATACGCGCTGATTAGACCAGTAAAATAACAAATGCTTCGTGAACGTTTTTGAAATAAGACTGAAAGTATAATTTGATTGTAAAGTTATGTAGACATTTTTGTTTTTTGTTTCATTGTATAGACTAACTAAGACCTAAATTAAAGATATAAGTAGGTATGTGTTATAGAAATTAATGTAATTTGTGCATAATATTCATCATGCAATTTTATTAATGATACAGGTGGCAATTATCTACAGAAGTTTATAATTTATGATAGGCATGATGTAAATCAATTGCAGTAACTTATTATTTATTTAACCTATGTTAAATTAACATGTTATGAATAAGTGATTATTATAATGAATAATAATTTATTAATGAGATGAAGATTTACAGGATATAACGATTTCAAGCATACTAAGGAGTTGCCACTAGTATTTGTTAATGGTTACCTAGTTATATAAAGTAAATTGAAACTGACCTTCCTCATCATCGTTCTTAGGTTGTAACAACCACAGCTCATCATCGTCGAAGTGTGCATCACCACCTCGTCCTGACCCCGGGAAGAAGGCGTGGGCGAGGATTGACCCGCGCCCATCGAACGGATATGCGTCATCGTGGTAGCGTCTGCAAACAAAATCGATCGTGGTTAACACAAGCAATTACGTAAGCGTTTTTTAAAATTGGCGCCCAACAGTTACTAAAATGGACATTCGAAACTGATCTGGGAACAAAATTGAATAGGAGTCCGAGTCCGAAAATATGGACAGTATTCAAAATTTATTATTGCTTGCTTCAGTGAATGAAAGTCTGCGTTGCTGTTTGAGAAATAGGATATTCTTTAAAGGCGTGTTTAAGTATCACCTGTAGGTTGTAGGTACCCTTCTAGCCATGTACTATGTACTATGGCCATTACTGCTATGCAAGCTGAGCAATGGGATAGAAAGTGTGATAAATTTACAAAATACTCTGATAAAGACAAAATATACGAATAACGGTTGGCAATTAACACGAGCAATAAGGCAAGAGCGCTCTTTCTCTGTAGTCTAATGATAAAACTAGGTGGTCTAGAATAATGTATTCATCCCGCAACAAACAACTGTGACTGTAATGAAGTCTGCAGAGCAATCAAACTTGCTTCCCTGGGGACCATACTCGGACACTACCCACAATCATTTTTCGCTGACAGAATACAGCGAAAAGACCTTTTCCATGCATATTTCACGCAATATTAGCTGACCGTTGCGTTATTGAGTTTCTATGGGAAAGTTCTGCAATTAGTTTCACCGGGATTTTTCTCATAGCATGGGAGCTTTAGCATATCAATAATGCATACATTTTCTTTGATATAATTCATCACTTTGTCGTTTTGGGAATAATTTTTTAAAGCAACAATTGTTAGGGGTAATACGTCCAAAATGACAATTATGGGTATGTTTTTAGGCCATAAAAACTAAGTATCGCTGTACATATTCATTTTCAAGTACCTTATATGTTACTTATATGTACCATAAATGGCTTGATGTTGCGGTACAAGTTATACAACCGTGTAATGCAGTTACTATAATAATAAACGCTAAAACCTCCAAAAATATTATGTTTGGGTTTTAGTTTATATATCGACAACAAAGCAGACTACAAAAAGATACATGTAAATGTTTAGGTTACTGTTACTCATTTAACAGATTTATCGACGACGATGTTCAAATACCACCTAACTAACAAAAACCTAATTTTACAGGAGGCGAAAAAAACGTTTTATTGTTTATTTATTTTATTTATGAAAATGTGTAGTACTGTGTCAAGTATTTAAATGGAATATCAATTTGACGCTGGCATTGATTTTACGTATAGACAAGCGGTTTGCAAGTTAGAGTTAGTTAGGAGTTATTGGTTTCACCTGTGTTCACTTTAAATCTATTGTAATGGAGTTACAAGGCATTATCAAATAAAAGACGAAAAAAAACCGTTAGTATTATCGACTAGTAAATTAAAACTTATTCTTTTAAACTCTCACAATAATAATAACATTAAATTATCTCACTTCCTTCCTTAAACTTCTTGTTCTTAATACCTTTATACATAATACTAGTGAAGTAGTAACGTTTATTTATGTATTTCAATACTTATTACAAAAATTAGAACCGAGATCTTTTAAAACACTTATATGAACTATGTTTTTGTTTTAATTATAGTGACTAAGAATAATGAATTGTCAAAATAGTAACACTAATTGAGCTAGTTATTTGTTTAACAATGATGCACATTCGTGGACTGAACAAATTTTACTATAATACGAGTACCTACTCACGATATCACACGGATATCATCGGTGACCACGATCCATGCAACTGGGTCGAAATATCGGAATCCATCCATCCATCAGCCCTTGGAGGTCCACTGCTGGACATGGGCCTCCCCTAACTTGCACCACTCTGACTGGTCCTGAGCCTTCTGAATCCAGCGGATGTCCGCTGTCTTCTTCAGGTCGTCAGTCCACCTGGTCGGGGGGTGTCCTATGCTCCTTTTTCCGAAACGTGGGTGCCATTCGAGGACCTTTCTTCCCCAACGATTATCGATCCTTGGCACTATATTTTTTTTAATGCTTTGAGCAGGCAAACGAGCAGACGGGTCACCTGATGGTAAGTGATCACCGCCGCCCATGGACATTAGCAACACCAGGGGCGTCACCAACGCGTTGCCGGTCAAGAAGATGACGATAGACCCGCTTTTTGAAGGACCCCCTGTCGTAGCTTAGAGGGAATACCGATGCAGGTAGTTTGTTCCACATTTTACACGTGCGAGGCAGAAAATGACGTGAGAACCGAACTGTGGACGAATGCCATGTATGCAGGTAGTGTTGGTGGAACCTGGTACGTGATGTGCGGTGACGAAAATTAACTGCAGGTATTAAGCCAAGCAGTGATAGCCTAGTGGCTAGAACGTTGGTCTCTCGAACGCGGGGGCCCGAGTTCAAATCCTGGCACGCACCTCTAATTTTCTAAGGGGCCGTCCATTAATCGTGAGGAAACCTGCACACCTGAGAGTTCTCCATAATGTTCTCAAAGGTGTGTGAAGTCTACCAATCCGCACTTGGCTAGCGTGGGTAGACTATGGCCTTATACCCCTCACATTGTGAGAGGAGACCCCGAGCCCAGCAGTAGGACAATTATGGGTTGTTGCTTTGCTTTTTGCTTTTATTAAGCCAAACAGTTCTTCAGAACATTCCCATTGTGCAGACGATAGAATACGCAGCCTACATAATTATCTCCTCAACTCAAGCGATTCTAATCGCAAGTAAAATAAAATATATGCCCTTTTTATCATCTGATTTCTCTTCTCTGGCTGTGTCTTTCTGGATTACATGCATTTGATAATCAGCCTCGCTTAAATTTCCAGCCAACCAAGTGGAAGATATGTCACACATGTATTTCTTCAATGTAAGTAGAGATAGGTTTTTCTCATCGAATCTCTTTTCAAACGTATACCTACAAACAGGCATTTCATTGTTCGAGACACAAAACTCTTTATAAACTTTGAATAAATCTGCAAGCGACTTATAATTTGGTTCCAAATAAAGTTTACTGGTAACCTTTCGACGCGTTTGATAGTAGAAAGGAGATATTGGCAGCAAAATTTGAGCAAAAGTAACTTAGGAGATATTTGTTATACCAAGTTAGAATATATTAGCAGCATTATTATCCTGCACGCTCAAACTGTGATTTTAGGAGGTATTGGCACGGTTAATTTGTGGCGCCAATTTCCACAAAATCGCTTAGGAGTTCTCGCTAGTAGATGCAAAATTGAACTCTAAGACGAATGGCATAGAAAAGTCATTTTGACCTCGAATGTCAGTTAGGTGGTATTGGAACATCGTCGTCGTTATGTAACCTTTACCAAGAGCTACGAGTGCTACGAACTAGCTACGGCCGTGAATTATCATTCAGTTATCTTTTGACTTTAAATTGAAAACAAAGCTGACTAAACATAACAACCCCTGTGACATTCACGCCTCACTAGACTTCTGTGTCATGGACACACACAACTGAGACATGAACGACTAAGCTCTGTGTACAAACAAAATATGTCACATAAATGTCTGCCCCAGAGCACGAAATAGAATAGACACAGTAGCGATAGCACTACAGAAACGTAGTATTTATATGTCCACACTTTTCACAATATTGTATGTTGGTAATTTTAAAGCGAAACACTGTAATAGTCGTTGTTAAAAACATGGAAACAATTTACGAGAGTTCCGAAGTTATTTTTAATCTCGGTTACACGTTCACATAAAAGGCTTTTGGAATCAAAATGTGGATAAAACTGGCGTAATAGAGATTTAAAAGTTAGTGTTTAAAACGGTCATCTGTAACTTATAATACATGCATTTATGTATACAACATGACCTTTTTCGGGGAAAATTGTGGAATGAGGAAGTGTCGCGCTGACATACGCCATCAAATATAATGGCCTCAGAATGGAAAGTTTCCGAGGACGGGAATGATTTATCGCACTGATGGTATCAGCCCTCCTTCATCGAGACGGATTGACAATAGAGATGCAAATAACCTCAAAACTCCACCGATAATAAGTATTCGTCAGGTTTTTAATTTCATTCCAATGATTTTTGCTGTTTTCAAAAATTTATTATTTTAATTGTGATGAAGCTTCCTGAGATGAGAGATAAAATATCGTTATATGAACTACAGTAAATTAAAAATTCAAAATAACCTATTCATATAGGTATCACTGATACACTTATGCACGTCATTTTTTATTCTACCAGCTTTTCGGAAAGGTGCTTTGTCATGGAGGAGAAGGAAAGCCGTAAAGAAACTCCTCAGCACATCTTTTAAAAATAAAAATGCATGTACAGTAGGTGTATTATGCAATATAGTATACAACCTGGTAAAAAATTATTCCATTTGTTTATTTGTGTATTAGGTATGGTCTTTGTATATTAATTATGTATTATTTTTAATTTTTTGATACTTTGATATAAAATACTGATGTCATGTTAAATAAGTAACTTCTAATTTACAGTTTTGTATTTTGTCTCGGTTTATTTTCTAAGAGTATTAAAAAATAAACACTAAGCTTTGGAAGTTTAAGCTTAGTACAGGTTTAGCTTTACACATAATTGTAAAAAAAACCACTTAACTGGGTTTATTGAGACCACCGAGATAAATATAAAATCCAACGATAGCGGTCCCTATCGAATAATTCTACTTTTAGCTCTCACGAGTGAAGCAGCTAAGTTGTACCGACCGACGTATCCTTTATTACCCGGGCAATATTACACTTTATGAGTGTAATAAATCTCTCGGCGCATACACTGGGGTGCAATGCTTTGTGCAATCACTCAACACCACGCAGCTTATTCGGTTAATGAAGATTTACTTGGCTTCTTTATTTCACCCAGTATGTGAGTTAAAGGGCAGACTAGCTTTTGGTATCGTTATTGGTCCCGTTAGTTAGTTGAGTGGCGCAAGTTAGGGGAGGCCTATGTCCGGCAATGGACCTCCAAGGGCTGATGGATGGATGGATGGATTGGTCCCGTATTATATACATATCTAAATTTACGGCACTGAAATTTTTTTCAACAGTTTTAGTTGATCATTTTTCTCATATATACCTATTCCCGACTTCCAAGTTCTATTCAAATGAGAAGTTAGGATATAATATATTATGAACAATGGTTATAATTTTCTTTACTAGTCAAATGGTGTCTATTCATGGTGGCCATACACGATCAAGTGTACTTGTCAAGTTTGCAGTTTGACTTGATGCGGCATCCAGTGTGCATGAGATAGAAACGAAATAGATACGGCCAGATAGATATACCGTGTGGCCATACACCGTCAAGTTTACTGGATGCCGCTGCAAACTTGACAAGTATACTTGATCGTGTGTGGCCACCATTAAATTAAATGCTTAATATTTAATAATTGCAATATATCTGCGACATTGTCCAATACATTGTTCTTAAATTTACGAAGGCTTGAAAATGTTATTAAATTCGTATCTACCTACATTGTACAATATTGAACTGCGGTTAGAATCACATAAAGCGTCTTTTATAGAGTGTAATATAAGTTACGACTCAACACATAAAATCTATAAAAGGTAGGTTTACATCGCTAATCTACACATACCTATATTCTATAGTCGTTGACGAAATATTCACTTCCATAATGTGTTCGAGCTGCCATATTATTGCGTGAAATATTAAATGCTCGGGAAAATAAAATGAGCTGTAAAGCAAACGTTATGGCAATGATGAATGCTATTTGTGGTTAATGAATTTACCATGTGTTGTCGATCGGTTTATCGACATTTTTACAATCACTGGTTCATTAATTTAACATTGTAGGCATTTTGGAAAATTAAATCGCACTAGAAATAGTGGGTGCAGCTAAGATGTTTTTACTTATAATATCATTGGGGTGCAGTGTCTATTTAGCGTATACGTTTTATGGTTAGCTATAGAGAAGGCTATGCTCGGAACTAGGATAACCGAGATAGCCAAAAGAATAAGGGGGCTGAAGTGGATTATAGTTCGAAGGACCGACAACCGTTGGGGAAGAAAGGTCCTCGAATGGTGCCCACGTCTCAGAAAACGGAGTATAGGATGCCCTCCGACCAGATGGACCGACGACCTGAAGAAGACAGCGGGCATCCGTTAGATTCAGAAGGCTCAGGACCGGGCAGATTGGTGCAAGTAAGGAGAGATCTATGTCCAGCAGTGGACCTCCAAGGGCTGATGAGAAATGGATTTTATGGTTATATATGTATATAAAAAAACCCGGCTGCTATCAAAAAAGCTAGCATGATATACCTTTTTGAAATCCTTACGGTGAGCTCTTTGATCTTAATAATTAGGTAGAGGTAATAAGCAAGTATAATGAAATACAAACTGTACCTACGTGATCACTAAGGAACAAATTGGAAAGAAAATCGCACCCTGATAGAAACTCTAGTGACTTCGCACAGTTCTAAGAAAAGTAATATATTATGCGGTTTGCGGTAAAGTTTGCGTTGCAACTTTGCAGCGACGTGCGACGACGACAGCTCGACGACGCGACGTGTCGACGACGACGACGGGTCGTCAACGCGACGTGTCGACGATGCGATGTGTCGACGTGGCGGACGCAATATGTTCACAGGAGGTTTTTGTCGCTCTTGGTCATATTGTCGGCGGCGATCTAATAACGAAAACTTCGCCCTTCGCTCATTCGATATGCTACGCTTGTCGGCAACTAGGCGGAATTTTACCTAGTTTTTTGACGCGGACAGATGGGTTTCTGATTTCATCTATCGTGTATCGGTAATCTTTATTTAAAAATTCGTCGTCTTTTCGAGTTCAATTTACGATTTTACATACAGTGTGTCCAGCGACCAACTAGCGATAATTTGGATTTTTAGCCATTTTTTTTCACTGTAGCACGTAGCTGGATGCAAGAACTATGGAAACTCGCATAAGGCTCATATTCAAACAGCAATAAGTCACCAGTCTTGCAACTTAGAGCAATAATTTTGATTTCGTTTTGTACATAATATCCTTGTAATCAATGTTTTTGAAGTATGTTCGAAAAACTTAAAAAAAAAACTAATGAAAATTTTGACTAGATTGAGTATCATAATTTTTAATGACCTTTGTAACTTGAAACTTCATCCAATCTTTTTTGTAATGAATAGATGGTATTAGTACCTTTCAATTGATAGATTTTTCACATCTATGGGACCTTTAAGTCCAGAGAAATCTTTCTGCAGATTCGTCTTACATAATAAAAAAATAAAATGGCGGCCATTCCAAAAGGAAGAGGGCTAGACATATACATACATACATCCTATATATCTATGGGTATTTTTGTCGATAAAATTAGGTATATTTTATGCCCTTAAATTATGGCTAGTTGGTCGCTGGATATATTGTATAAGCAAACTTTTTATTATAATAAAACATTCGAAAAGGCAATAAAAAGTTCTCAAAGCGCAAAACCCAAGCTGAAGAAAATTCGAGCAAATAGGTATCGTAGTATTGTACCTAAGTACGTGAAAACTAAAATCTGTATTAATACGTGATTCGTATTTTTATTTAAGCGTCTTACATCGAGCACGGAGTAAGCCATTTGTAGAGCTATTAGATTAATAGCAAAGTGAGTTTAGTGAAGTCACGTCGGTTCAATGAAAGCGAGCCCTCAATGTAGGTAAGGTTCCAAACGCCTGCGCTGAATGGAAACGATCGGTCGACGCTGAGGAGCGTAATGTATCTATTATAGAGTTTAAGCTGAGATGAACAACATAATCATTGTTTTCGACTTGCAAATACACGTTTCGCAAACAGTTGGGTAGTATCTACATGGGTGGCGTGAATAACATTTTATTTCCAAATCAAGATTCGTCCCCAATGAAGACTTATAATAGGTTCTACTTATATTACTACTTTCGAAAATTAAGTTATGTTCTGACTGAAATTGAAGAAGAAGTCTACATGTTACTTAAACATGTTAAGTTAAGCTTGTTAACATGTTAAGTTTAGGGCCAAAATATTTAAAATATGACCCTTAAGAGCCATTTCGCAAAACTCGGTTGATAAACTATAGGTATTTGAAGCGGCTCCGCGGCGTGATATTGCCTCGCGCGGCTCGCGTCGCGCTTGACCTCAGTTCTGTGCGAGTAATCTTCTTGATACTTTCAAACGTAAAAATTTTAAAATTATGAACATATAATTTTAATTATACACTTTGTGACCACATACATGTATCTGGTTTGTGACAATATAAGTTTATATAACAATTAAGAGTACAATGTAGTAGTACCATTATCGGTAACTTATTTACATATACATTTTAGGTACCTACTTAGGTACATCACAATAAAGATGTCCAATAGATGCATATTGCAAAAATCAATATTTTGGCAAATCAACGTGAAAAATTAAAAATCACGTTTTTTCAAGGTGATCTATAAAATGCAATATGCGTCCATTTTGCCTGCGATATTCGCAGCGCGTCGAAATACATAGGTATACCTAAATTCAAATCAATCGGAGGGTATAGAACCGGGAAATCCCGGAACCGAAAATCCCGGGATTTACAAAGGAATACGGTACTTTTCAAAAGAACCAGGAAACAAAATAAAAGAACCGGGAAACAAAATAAAAGAACCGGGATTTTCTGAACTTTTGGGAAATAAAAATATGTCGCGTCGTGATACAAAAGATAACGTAAAAATAAAGGTAAATACAATCCATACACAAAAATGATTACCTACAGCTTTAAAAAGAAGATATTCAGAACGTCGGCTACATGAAGCAGCTATACTAATATAATATTATTTACACAACCCAGATCGATATTTTTCTAATATAAATGAAGATGATACTCTTTTTTCTCGTCCAAGCAGTGCTGAATTGTGCAATACAATTGTGTTGCTTTCATACAATTAATACGAAACTTATGTTTGCATGTAAGGTATAATAGTATGATGGTTACTCAATCACGGCAAACGACTATACGGATTTGGGTAGAAAACAGTTTTTCCCTATTTAATGCTCCTGAGAGATAAAATAGGAAACGCGATACTAACTATTTTCACGCGGGGAAAGCCGTGGTAAAATAATCCCGAAAGAACTGAAAATCCCGGGAATCCCGGTTCCAGCATAGGCGAGTACCGAAAATCCCGGTAATTTAAAACAGGATCGGTTTTCGATACCCTAATCATTACCGTGATACAAAAGATAACGTAAAAATAAAGGTAAATACAATCCATACACAAAAATGATTACAGCTTTAAAAAGAAGATATTCAGAACACTATTCTTTGAATGTTAAAAACGAATTCTTTATTGTTTTCTGTTGGTTTACAAAACAAAATATTGACAATAGTCTAGTATAATAAATTATGAGAAACGAAATTCGCACTTTCCTCCCAAACCACTTGCTCTACAAGAAAAATGTATGGCACATAAAATGTCAATCTTTTTATGGGCTACAACTTTTACTCGATCCTTTCGGAAATCGTCTAGGACGCACCGTTTAGGAGATATAAGGAGTTTTCGGAAAATTTGGGAGGGGGGGGGGTTAAGGTTGGGCCCAATAAGATTGGGTAATGTTGCAAGTATGAGTTCCACAGGGCGAATGGAAATTCAGTCGGAAATCGTCTAGGACGTACCGTTTAGGAGATATATGGTATTTTAGGAAAATTTGGGGAGGGGGGGGGTAAAAGTGGGTTCAGTAAGATTTAGCAATAAGGTTTGGGGGTTTACTAAAGGGGGTTGAAATTTCCGTCTAAACTTGTCTAGGACGCACCGTCTCCGAGATATCCGGGATTTCCGGTTTTCCAAAAATCTATATCCCGATATCCTGATCTGCCGATCTGCGCCTACCTGATGAGTGCGGTATTTGCCCGGATGCCTCCCAGATTATCACGACGCAAAATTCCACTTTTGGGTGAAGAACTGAGGGGGGGGGGGGGGGTATAGGGGGAGGCGAGGGGTTGTGAAGGGAAAAAATGAGAGGGTGATTTGTATTTGTGTTGTGTATTTGAGATACGTGAGTTTTGGGGAGTTGACGGAACTTGGGTGCACGAGAGTTTCCAAACAACGAATGTATTATCTTTGACTAATAATAAGTGACTATAGCTGACTAATGTCGGAGCTTCTATCATTCCAACATTTTGGCTTAGCAATAGGGTACCGTTGAAACCGTTTGGGTACGGAACTCTATAAAGTACAGATTGATCTAAAAGTTGTATAAATAAAGGGTATGTGTATACAAGTTATAATTATTTATTATTTTTTTTCTATGTAAATATGTAATTTACACATATAACAAAAAACCTAAATACTGTAAACAGTAACTAATGTCTAAAAACGGACAATGTTTTATTTCAAATTACAGCAGTGACTTCCAACCCAATAGGGGTTGAATTTCCAAAAATCCGATAGCCTAAAGCCTTCTTCGATAAATGAACTATCCAATACAAAAATAATTTTTCAATTCAAACCAGTAGTTCCTGAGATTAGCGCGTTCAACCAAACAAACAAACAAACTTTTCAGCTTTATAATATTACAATAGTAATAGTATAGATTAGTATAGATATAGTTATATTTTGTACATATGTATGTTCGTGATTTTCTCCGTTACTACTTACACTACATAAATTGGAAAGAAATAGTTACTTAATTTCTATTGTTTTCTTCAAACCAAAGATGTTTAAAGCAGAATATTACGCAAACGGACCCCTGAATTGAAAAATGGTCTTTTGAAACCTATAATATTTTTGAAAGACCTTTTCAACGATACCCCACATTAAGGGGTAGACGAAGAAAACATCATACGGAACGGACAGACGGACGGACGGAAGGACGGACGGCCGGACGGGCTAGCCGGCCGGTTGAAATAACGAACGGACTAGACATGATTCCGATTTGACTACAAAACCCTGAAAATTATAGAAAACTAAAAATAATACAATTGACTGTAACTAAAAATTCTCACGTGATCAAGACTGTTCAATGGCAATATAATTACGTTACTTTTACGAAATCTATTCCTTAGATGGCTAAAGCAAAAATTGACATAGGTCCGACGTCCAAGAGTGCTGCCGCACGACTGATTTGATTTCGCGTCAGTGCGTATCTTTATATGGTAAAGTAAATTCGTTTTAATAAATTATTTTTTGCAGTAAGATAAAAAAAAAATTACGTGTCATATTCGACAAAGACCATATTTTATTACTACATAAATTTTTGATGGGAAATACGCTTTATTGAATACAAAAATCGATGGTAAAGTCATGGCATAAACCATGAAAATTGGTAATGTTATTGAATTAATTTTGAAACGAATATTATAGTAATCGTATATCCCTTGTAATAAATGCAAAATATAATATATGAGTGTTCTCTAGACATTTTTTTTTACTCAATTTAATAAAACTTAATAAAGAAAATCAGTGTATGAAATTGACTCTGTCGTCCTTTTGCTGAAAAATAGTTATGCTAGATTGACAGTTACGCAGAAACAAATTAATATTTTCAAAATTCCGGTAAATGAAGATCCAAGATGAAGGATTGATCTATTTTATGAGTTCATTTGCCAGCATTAATATCTTTCTTATGATACTAATTTTTGACATCAAATTCTTCATTCCGCGCGTCTAAGCGCGAAATGGCTCTTAAACATAAATAATATGAATATTGTCTGAATAACAAAAGTCACATAAAACTAGGTCTGTTTTTAAAAAAAAACATTTAGGCAAATTTTTACTTAAATGCTGGGTCGTATTTTGTTCGGCTTCTATTGTGATGCCTCGCACGAGACGCTCGCAAATCCCCATAAAATGGATAGGACGTGTCCCCCAAATCCTTAGTTGATTATTATTTATTATCAGCACAATGAATCAAGAAACAAAGTTAGAATTTCCTTTAGAAGAAAATGTGTTCATCGTTCAAGTAATTATTCAAGATATAACGTAGTGGAGCAGTGTGATTAGTAGTTAGACATTAGTTCTTCTCATTTTCGAGTAGACTTGTAGCTCGAGAGAAATATCAGAAAGGTAGGTACAGCGAATCCACACTTTCTATTATTATACTAATGTGTGTCTTGAAGCAAACGAAACTGGAACCCTTCGCTCTCCAGATAATCCCTACATCATCGTCTACGAAACTACGACTTTAATAATAGGCTTTATGTACTTTTTTTGGAAATAGTCGGCAAACGAGCTGACGATTCACCTGATAGTAAGTGGCTATCGTCGCCCATGAACATCATTAACACCAAAAGCATCACTGATTCGTTGCCGGCCAAGAAAGAGAGAAAAAAAAGGAAAAATAAAGAAACTTACTTGGCAAAAGAAACGACGATGTCAGCTTCATCCGAGTTGATCTCCGTGAAGGTAAGTCTGGAGGCCTGTGCCCACACATCCAACGCGCGGTCCAGCACCTCCCGCGTTTCGCCAGGGTCCAGCCGCGAAGGCCGACGGACTTGGGATAGACTGCGAACAAAGATATTTTACTATAGATTTTATGTTATGTTCATACATTTCGAGGCACAGAGTCCTTAAATACATACATATACCAAAATTACTTAATCATTGACTGCGAACAATACCTACAGGCTACAATATTTAAGATACTAGATTTGATTTGATGAATAATATAAATGTCTGTTTTGTCCAATGCTAGGTCAGATATGTTAGTTTAAGTATTAAGGGCGCTTACGTAACGACAAGTCTGCTTTTAGCTGTCTGAATAATTAATAGAGTGTACATTACTAGGCGAGTTTGGTACCTACGCTATGTAGAGGGCTGTAGCAATGTGTAACATGAGCATGTGTTGAGGGTTTTAGCAGTTCTAACTACAATTTTCTATCGAATAAAGAAAATATCTTAAATTTGAAAGTATAAAAATATAAAATAAAAATAGAAATTAACAGCATCGCACGTAACATCGATAAAGCCAGGAAGATTTGCATTTTTTTGATTTTGATGGCAAGGTCCCTAATCACCTACCAGATTATATAACATATTCTTTTTATTTAGTTAAAGTATTGCATAACAAGAGAACAAGTCTACTTTTAGTTGCTTGAGTAAACAGTACATAAGTAACTCGGCGCATTATGCTACGTAGAGGTCTGTAGCAAAGTACTCGTATAATGCGTGTCACAGTGCTACGGTGAGTGGGGATTGGCCTGCGGCGGGGGCAGCTTTTCAGTAATGGAATAATCGCATTTTGGACAATTTGACTGACTCGGTCCTATTTAACGGTCACTGCATTTTGCACGGTTTATTACATTGGATTTATGCGATCTCATGAGCCGGGAGCAACCTCATCTGTTCCGCGTGCAGTTTTAATAGAGAAATAGCTCGGATGCTTTCCGCTAATCCACAATTAATGATCAATTTAAAGGGAACATCACGTTTTGTGGCTCGTACACACGAGTATCGTATTTACAAGTTCGGTTTCAGTAGGTAGCCAGTGAATCAACCGTACAGCGGTCACATTTTGCCAATATTCACGTAACTTAAATTTGTTGTTTAAAATATCGCTTCCGTGGTTAATTAAAACTAACCAACGCAGGCTCCGACGCGTCGCCGCTGTTTACAATTATTTCAATAACATTATTAGAGGACACAGGGGAAATATAAAGGCTGATATTGCTGTTCAGTTCGAAAGCTACAATTTTCATTTAACCGTCCGTGCGTATAACTGCGGGTGGCACAATGAGTAGGTACTTTGCCAAGTGATATGTGCAAAATATTTAATCGAGTGTTTTAATGAACCGGACCTAGGACGGACGGCAGGGCCGGCTGATGGAAACCGCCTGAAATTTATTATTGCCATATTAACAGGACTGTATGAATGCCCTATCTGACTAATATTATAGTTCAGTGTAAGCTTACCGGCGACCACATTTCACTGTTGACGTTGTAATGTCGATCGGAAATGTTTGAATATTTCAATGAAAAAGCTGTATTTAACTCTTTTTGTTGCATGTTTTTAACTCATTTAACAATTTTAATTTCAAATATTAAAATAACTGTATAGATATAGGTAAGTGGTAATTGAAGTCATTTGAAATCTTAGCATGTTCGTAAACTAATTTCTTTTTTCATTTTAAGAAAAGATAACTGCTTGTTTCAATTTAAAATAAAAAGTAAACTCAAAAGACATTAGTTATAGGCATAATTTTTAAACTAACTTCTTTTCGTTTAAGCGTATTCACGTGTGAATATAAGATACATGTGTCTTAAGACAAAGCACGTCATGATTATGTGTATCCGGCCAGCATTAGATAATGTCGATTTTACTTTTAATTACTCTCGCATTTATATTGAAACCTAACACCAATAAACTCAACATTTTTGTACTTAAACAATAATAATAATATGCTTATATAATCTACAATTAAAAAACAATTAATCTCTCATTGGAATACATTTATTATTTATGTTCATGTTATCCTTTGACGCTATGACGACAACTTCCACTAGAACTTCACACAAAGCGAAATAAATAAAAAGAAACAACAATTCAAATTGAGAAAATGTTTCAATTAAGGAAAGTTACCGAAGTTTTAGAACAAAAACCGGGCAAGTACGTGTCAGGCCACGCGCAATGTAGGGTTCCGGAGCAGTAAGTTTATCGACTATTACTCATTAACTACTTATGTAAATATAGCCGTGATAGTTGTCCTTGTAAATTCATCATATAAACCCCTAAATCGAAAAATAGTTTACGAGACCCATAATATTTTTCAAAGACCTTTTCAACGATACCCCACAGTATGGGGTACGCAACGAAAAAATCATCCTCACGTTACCTGTAGGGGAGGTATCCTGAGAAATATATTTTTCAATATTTTATTCTACAATCTTCGAGTTTTAATAAATATATCCATGCCAAATTACCGCTTTCTAGCACTAAGGGTCTCGGCGCTATGCCTCGGACAGATAGAAGATAGACGAGGGTTCCGATCTTACTTCGGAACCCTAAAAAAGCAACGTGCTAGCAAGTTGAGCGCAATAATTTCCGTTGGAACCACGTGAGAGCATGAATTGGCTAAGTTTTCAGTGGCTTTGAAGGACTTCAGGGCACGTTGCGTTGGGCAATAGGCCGAAGTTGTGAGCAAACAGAAACCAATTGTTCTACAAAGTGCTGTGACGTGGGCCGTGGCCACGTGAGGGCGCCACGACTGCCACGTGACCACGTGACGTTGACAATGCCACGGTACGAGTAGCGTGTCTATGACAACTGCGACAAGTGTAACGTGGATATTGGATCGTTTTATTGTCAGCCAGTATGAAAAGTTTTTTCATACGTATTAGCTTTAAGTAGTGCGAATGAATACAATTACCTAAATGTCAAATCTTTTGTATCGTTTCATTTAAGAAACATCAAATTTTACTCGACATGCTATAACAATAACTACGATTAGGTAGTTTATTATAACCATCAGAACATAGATATCACTAGATAGCGTAGTTTACCTTTCAAGGAAAGCGTATTATTTGTACTATTTTAAATACTTATAGCAAATTATTGACAGCAATGCAAACACAATGTTTGGCGCTGGTTGTCAACTGACAACGATTGAAGTATTTTCCAATCACTTTCACGCACCATAACTTACAAAATAATTTCGTGATGACGTATGTAAACGACATTATTGACGCTCAAATTATATGCATAAACGTTATTACTCCATGAAATATTATAGTAGATACTTACTATGTACACAATTTGAATATACGTATTCACATTTGTAATATATTTGTGTTACCTACTGTTTATACTTAAATTATTATATCGGGCCATAAAGCGAGAACTAATTTACTGCATAAACTCTCACAGTTACATTTATTGGCAATAAAACGTCACGATGCGTATTCGATACTAGCATTAAAATGTTTCTGTATAATTCGTTGGAGGATGGTGCGTTTATAGCGTCAAATAATAAAACATGCCATATCATGACGGTATGGCGACATTGGCGACAGCCGACATCGTCTTCACAGCAACGGACATAATCTCGTTACGATGTCATAACAAAGAGATTTGTAAGCACGAACTTTATGGTCTGTGTCCAACGAGCTTAAATTTAATTTTCTGAAATAATCTGTCAGCGAGCTATTAAAATTATTCGTCCGTGTTCAGCGTCGCATAAAGTTATACTCTACTGGCAACTTGCTGTGCAAGAACATTTATTGTGATAAAAATGCTAGTAAATTGCTGTAAACAGCTCTTTTTAATTTTTATTTTGTGTTTCAATGAAAAATGTAACTTGTAAAAATATCTATAATATGCGTTACAAAATAATCTATCTAGTACTCTTTGGAAATGAAAAAGCTGCCAAATTACACTTTATACAGCGGATCGAGTAGGGGAATTAGCATAAAAATAATAAAATTGTCAGAGCGATGTGGTCCCCTGTGGAGTCAGGACGAGAAAGGCGGCCTGTCAAAACGATTGTCATCCCGACGACATATGGACGGTGCCACCCTCATTTACACTCACGGCTCGCGGAGCGTCTCGTGGCTCATCCACTAACCACGCCTCGTACGCGCACGAGCAACTGTCTTAATGCATTTTTCTTAGTAAAATCAAGGATAATAATCTTCAAGGGTTAATTTAGGGGATGGAACTTAATACGCAACTTCGTAATTTTTGAAGTTGAAAACAAGAAAATTGATATATTAGCTCAAGATTACAAAAACAATTTAACAGTAATGCGTTTTTTTGGAAAATCATTCCCAAAGACTTAATTAAAGGGGTGCAAGTTATGTAGTATGGCAACTTCGTCAGTTTTGAAGTAAAAAGGGTGAAAATTTGTATATAAGCTTATAGTTAGGGGTAGGGAGTGAGAGAGGGGAGGGGAGGGGCGGAAGGGAGAGGGGAGGAGGCGGGAGAGGGGAGGAGGAGGAAAAGGAGAGGGAATTTTATGGTCTGTAATTTGTTAAACCTACCAAAACTATAAAAGTTAAAAGTAACAAAGTACACTGATTGTTAGGCGATACGAAGTTTGCGGAGACAGCTAGTTAGATAAGAAATGAAAACACATTAATAAAACACTATTTTAACATCTTAACCAATGATTTTCCATTGCACGTCTACACAAAACGTTTTTTTAACGTTGATTTTCTCGTTGAATCAAGTGTCGACACCGTGAGCAACGTGTTCAGACTTACGGACTCGCGCGTGTCTCGCGGCGCGTCTCGGGATTCGCGCGCGAGTCTAAATGGGGCACAGTTTCTCATTTTGTCAATAATCATAGAAAATTTATTATACTTATATTTTTCGAGAATGATAGTCATAAATTTTAGAGACTTGGTGTTTGCTTTCTTTTACTTTATTTACTTGGCTCGTTTTAGTCGATCGTTGATGTTTTAAGGTAAAAATTATTTTAGCTTTCGCTCAAAATACAGGTTTGTTCTGTATTCTGAGAGCTTTTGCTAAATAATTTAAAGTTCCTAAACTAGGAAGGCTTTTATCCCGATTTTATTATTACTGAAAACCTCACCAATCCACTAACATGCCTGAAATGTGTTTAACTTAATTTTTCTGGAATCATCATTCTAACAATTCAATATTTTGCGTTTCAGATTTTTTTTTATAAATTTTTCTTTTTAACAATTATAAATTTCATGTCAATAACAAAAGTTATATCAGAATATTATAACTTAGTTACCTCCTATCCTTTAAAGGTATCAATAAGTGTTCTCTACTGCAACAATGCACTGGTGTAAAGCGTCCGTCTTCATCCGGCGGGCGCGCTCGATAAGCGGGAATAGGCATTATACCCGCTGGGGATTCAATAGCTCTATCGTCTAGGCTATTTGATGCAGAATGGGCTTAAAGGAACCCCCCCGATGCCAACCTATCTTAAAATGTGTCGAGCACTTTATTAATATGACTATCGATTGTTAGAAAGTTATAACGTAAATATTACATTTTTCGGTAATACGGAATCCTTCGTGTTCAAGTCTGACTCGTTGTTGGTCGTTTTTTTTTGCATTTGGAATATTATATATCTTTTTATTAAGGTATCTAAGATATTATTCATTTTATCATTTTTTTTTATTTTATCATTTTTCATTTTTGTTACCTTTTTATTAAGCTATTTAAGATATTATGTGTGAGAAACATAATAAATAATTCGATTACTGTGATGTATTACGATCAAATTTTAAGTGACCTTTATTGGCAATTTAGCTGCTCCATTGAAAAGCTGGCCGGCAGAAGCGATCGCTCCATTGTAATGGAGTATTTACGCGTACATTCCTCCGGGATTTGAAGGGATTTCTAGACAAACACTTCATATCTTACCCCTATGTCTACCTGTTTAAAGTAAAATGTAAATGTCTGACGAATCCCTGTAAATCTAAATAGTAAAAAAAAAACAATGCCTGTGTCTCTATTCGTAAAAATAATTTGGAAGATTCCAATTTATTAAAGTAAGAGTGGTAGAAAGTATTCGTTGTAATGAATGGACAACAAAAAGGTTGTTTGCGACGATATCTGAAATGAATCTTAGGACATTGAATTCCTCCACCAATCCGCACTGGAGCAGCTTGGTGGAGTATATTCTAGTCCTCAGGAGGAGATAGCCTGCTCAGTAGTGGGTCATTAATGGGTTGAAGCCAACCCATGAAAGGCATAGGAGTCCAAAATTGATATTTCATAGTTATATAGCGAAAATAAATTCAAAATCAAGTTCATTAGATTCTGATAATCCTGAATAATATTCATGGACTGTAGCAGTGTAATATTGTAAGCCATTTTCAAGTCTCTAACAGGGATGAAGCCTACGGGTATTAGACAAAGTGTTATTCAAACACTTTATACAAGTTTATGAATTTGTCGTACTACAAAATCTTATGATGTTTCTGTCTTTAACATTTTTAGTTTCATTGTATTTTGATTATTAGTTATTAGGTTACTGAGTTATTATTATTGTTATATCAATAGCTGGTAAAGGTGGCAATAATCATAAATATTCGCAATCATTTGGTGTTTTAGGGGCGCCATAGTTAATTAGGAAACCATGAACAGTGAGCTTACATATTTTAACTAATACAGACTCCGCCTTTGAAACCGAGACACGTAAATAACATTACATGGTGGATTTTACTTGAAGGGTGGCTAGTAAAAGTCCTCCATGCAAAGTTTCTGGTGATCAAGCAACATATATTTTCAATCAACTTCAAAAATTGAGGTGTTCGATACACAAGAATATTTTGTGCAGTTGAATTATGTACTTAGCGCATATTATACGTAATATTTTAGTTTAAGTTACATGCTTACGAATGATTAAAAATAATAAAATGTTGCAAAAAAATTGATCTATTTTTTTGCGATAGCCATCAATTTGCTGTCAATTACACGGACGCATAGATAATTTAATTTTACACCAGTAGACTTCATTAATTGTAGGTGAGCGAGGAGTCAGATATCAGTGCGATATAAGCAAAATCCCACTTCATATATTCGCACATAACAATCAGTATTGATTTCGAGTGAATTTCAAGAATCACCACGCTCAACGTGTGACAGAAATAGAGGCTGGTCGCTTTCGGTAAGTGCTCGGGGCAGAAATTAAGTCGCGAGTAACGTTGTTATGACGGTGATGGCGTATTACCGCTCGCTGCAGGGAACCACTTTCCACATGGTTCCTTTCCATTTGGTCGTTTAAACGGTAGATGTTAATGCTACCACTAGGGAACCAATATTCATAGCATAGAGATGCATTCCTACTAATATTATAAGTGTGAAACTCTTTCACGCACTGAAAGGATCTTTATGAAATTTATCATTTATTTAAGGTAGACCAATCTGGAATAAAATGCAGAGTACTTAATACGAGTATCCCGGAAAACGCGGGCAGTGAAACCGAAGCAGAGCTTTAGACAAAATATATTTCAATGTAGGTAAATTTGTATTAAATTAAGTGTTTAAAGCTGTTAATATCACAAGACAAGACTTAATTTTAATAATATCCTTTTATTTCGGAATTTGATTGGAATATCAAATGTCACTTTCTTAATCCTGAAGTAAGGAGCTCGGAGTAGAAACGGCTAATGTTACAGCGCTGATATTATGGATATTACGGTTTACCAGCAACACGTATTAACAAAACTTGGGCTTTCTCTCTTTCATTTAGGAATGTAATGTACTGTACATTTAGTATGAATGAGTAAAATTAAAATTTGTAGTCAATATAGATTTTCCATTCTTAACAAAAAAAAAAAACTGGCAAATTTGTATGAAAGCAAGCAATTTCTATTACGAGTATATTGATTCAATGGGAGAAACATTGGCCATCGTTACGTCAAAAAGAGGCGTGCTTTAGACCACTTCACGTGTTGAGTGGGGATTGATAAACTTTACAGACGTAGGGTAAGCAGTATAATCTTTACAGACATAAAGTAAGTAGTAAAATGATTGGCCCTTTAGGGTGGTCATCGACTTTGACAATTTTATGTTACAATACCTAGTCTTGAAACATTATATTATATTCAGTTGTTTAAGATTGATATTTTTACATTATGTTGAATGTTTTCCCACTAATTGTGACATATTAACTAAAACACAATTTTTATTAATATATAAGAATATAAATCACACAATTTAAATAAAATAAAATTATTAAATATCACAAAAGTTTTAATTCTTACGAATTTCGTAACAAAACCTCTTTCGTTGCGGTCGCCGCAAAAGTATTTTTATTAGTTTTACTAGCTGATAATTTAAAAAACTGCCATTAACGTTTGAGAGTATTAACACAGAAAAATATGAATATTTTTTCATGCCTCGTAAACCAATACTACTTTTAATAAACGGATTTTAAATCAAAGGTCCAATTAATTGGAGGGGTTCCAAGTATCAACATTACTATTGCTTACCCTATTTGAATGCAAATGTTTCGACTACTAGTTGTGGAGAGAGCAGAGTGGTTCTTAAATGTACTCAATGCTGTATGATATCTGTGATATAATCGTCGGTTAATAATAAATAATATAGACCTTTATAGTAAGTAAGTTTTACTTTCGATCTTAAGCCATATATGGGATTCTGGGATTTTCCTGATCTAGTACATAAAAAAGATCATTCGTTCGAATAGAGCCAACGAATTGAAGATATATTTCAGTGACGCGATTGCAGCGACCATCAACGTTAGCAATTCTGATATCCATAAACGTATTTGCAACTGAATATTCGTAATATTCACACTTTTTGGCAAGTGAATTTAACTCGTTATTGAATGAAACTATGAATTCACTTTTTCAGATCATTTGTGACATATCGTATGGTTCCCACAAGTTGTTGGTTCATCGATTTTTCATTGATATGGAAGTGTAAAATGAAACGGGTATAGTGATTTTAAATTTATTTAGTAACCATACCGGATACTTATACTATTAAGTTTAAATCGATATCTTTAGCTCAAGTGTGAGTTTTTGCAAGCATTTACTTCACCAACGCGTTTGCGTCTATGCAATCAAAATGTATGGAGTTATTGTCAGCGCCTCTAGCGGACAGTTAAAACAACTACACTGCGAGTGTGAGTTTCAAAATATCGTTTACGTGAAATTTTTAGTCAACATTGAATGTAACCATTCGAGTGGAGGTATTTTGACGTGTGCGATGTTTGACAAGTGAAACGCATTGTTTGGTAATAGGTCGTCATAGTAACAAAACATAATAGTAGTCATAGTAACAGATGCTATGCTATTGTTTTATCTCATTTGTTCTTTATGCTTAAAGCGAAACAGCTATAGCTCATTGATAAAAAAAACATAATGCGCCTAAAATAAGTTTCACTTGACTGCCTTTGTAAGCTTAGGAATAGTGTACTTTTAAAATAAGTAGCACGAGTGTAAGTTTCTAAAAAAAAACTAAAAACTCAACTATCACGGGAATCGAGATGACTCAAACATTTTAGTACACGTATTTTATGCGAGTGTGAGTTCCTTAAACATCAACGAAAAAGTTATTCGTTTGCTCACTTCGTTATTAGCATAGTTGCACTTATAACTCATCTAATTTTAAAAGTACACTATTACTAAGCTTACAGAGGCAGTCAAGTGAAACTTATTTTAGGCGCATTATGTTTTTTTATGAATGAGCTATAGGTGTTCCGCTTTAAACTTAAAGAAGAAATGAGATAAAACAATAGCATCGTGATGCTATGATATCAAACATTTGACGTTTTTGTTACGCACATTACATGAAAATAAAAAAGTTTCATACCATGAATATTACTTTAATTACGAAGATGCATATATAGCACGAGTTGAGTTGGCGTAGCGCCTAAGAGCTCGGACTCGAAATTCGATGGTCGTGGGTATTCCCCGTATGGTAGATTTTTCAATTTCTCAATTTTTATATAATTCATTGGCCAATTATGCAAAGAAGTTAATAATTAATTTTATTAATTTATTTATATGCAAAGATAGACAAGGTAAAAATTAGGATTTTCGAAATAAAGAGCATACGAAAAAACTTTGTACATGAAAATTTAAAAACTTTATTCATTGACATTCGATTATTTACATGTGTCGGGAATCGGGATGATATAATGGGATGCTTTAAAAGAGGCTCGGAATATAGGCCGTTGTTTTCGCTGATGATTTCGCTTATCTTGAGCCTGTGCCCTGTTTAATAAACTTTACAAATTGTAAATTGTAATTGTAAATTACAAGTTACAAATCTACAAGTTTCTGTTTAATAAAGAATACAACTTACAAGTTTACCATGGTAGAAAATTGACAAAATTGTAGAATTGTACCTACAATTTTACATATTTCTGTTTAATAAACATTTTCTCTCTACAGGTGACAATTGACATATTTGTAGGGAAAACTGTTTTATTGAACAATACTTGTAATTTACAAGTTTACACATTTTGTAAATTGTAGAACAATTCCGACAGGTGGACTTGTCTTGTGTCAGAAATTTACAATTTAGTGTCTCAAGTAACGAAATTTATTTGTTATACCTACACAAAAAAAATGATTCTAACAACTAGTAGTGGAAGTAGTAACAGTAGTGACGATGAATATATGTATATGTATAAGGGCGGCGGCGGCGAGTTTTTCGTAAAAGTATTAACTTTGCTTTTGATGTGACAGATTTTACATTCAACGAAAAAATTCGGGTTAGCAAAACTACATTCGAATATTTGGTAACAAAAATAGGAAATGATCTTAAATACGATTCTAACACGTCACTGTCAAATTAAAGGTATATTATAAATGATATTATAAGTAAAAAAGAGGTAGATATGTCACTAGCGCGCCGAAGATGAAGATCGTAAGAGAGGTCAATTGACCTCTATTTGTTCATAGTCGTTCTGTCAATACAAGACGATATGGACGCTTTTGTTGTCAGAAGTGCTTGAGATTTGACATACAACGTTAAAATGCCTTCGTGCATTATTGTAGTGTGATTGGTGTAGTGAAACAAAAGATGTTGTAGCTCTTTTCGGAACAGATTTTTTGGTTGATTGGTAAGGGCATGACGTATCTACATTTTTTTTAAACATTATTGTATATTATAGACAAAAACGTAATTTTGTTATTGTGTTTCACATGTTTCGTTAAAAATCAAACAAATAGGAAAGCACTCTGTAAGCTAATTGGTAAAACCAAATTCTAAATATTTTAAAAATTTTGAAATCCATCCTCGTAAATTTCTTCAACAAAAATTTACATTTTATGTAATTTGTAACTTACAACTCAGACTTACAATTATAAATTTGTAGATACAATATTTCATCGAAATCTACATGCGTTTTCTACATATGTAAACGTTTATTAAACAGCATTTACAATTCTAATATTTGTAGGATTTTTATATGTAAAATTCTTACATAATTGTAAGGTTTATTAAACAGCACTTGTCATAAAATTTAACAAATATGTCACTTATTTACAAAATTGTCGAATTGTAACGTTTATTAAACAGGGCACTGGGCTTCCGCCAACATCTTCCACGCAAAGTAGGTAATTACGCGCTGCTCCATTCAACATATTGCTTAATCAATTTTCACTTCATACTGTAAGCCTATTTTAATAAATGAATGTTTAGCGACCCTACATTTGTACATTGTAGATGAGCAACCCTGTTTTGGTTACCATAGTATTTGAGAATAACACTATTGTCATTTCATTGTCAAGTTAAAAATAGCAAAATAGTATTGTATTATTGGAAATTTTGTAAATATAAATATGCAAAGAGAAGGAAAAAATTATGTGTAATTTTATTGTAAATAATCTGAGGCTATCCATAATAAAATCAAATAAACTATTACCAAAAAATGCGTTTCACTTGTCAAACATCAAGTGAGTAACTCTACTACTTTGGTTGCGTATTTTTTCAATAGTTAACTACAAAATAGTAACTTACACTCGCGCACACGTCAAAATGCCTCCACTCGTATGTTAAGTTACATTCAACGTTGACGATGTATAAGGAACACACTCGCATAAAATATGTTTACTAAAATGTTTGAGTCATCTCGATTAACGCGATAGTTGCGTTTAGCCGTTTTATGTTAGAAACTCACACTCGAGCTACTTGTCGTAAGTAATCTGTGTCGTATTATATAGACATGTAATGATAATGGTGATGTTTAATTTGAAAGTTAAAAAGCCACAAAATGGTCACAAGCCATAAATCTATTGCCTATTCCAAACCAAACAAATGTACATTGTAATATACTCACGATAAGAAAATTATTTACAATAGAACTGTAATTAGAAGTGTAGTTACAGCTAAAGCCATACACTCGACTGGACTATTAAGCTTCAATGCTTTCAATATGGATTAGTTTCTAATGATTATAGCCTTAATATATGAAGAACCGCAAGGATTATAGTTAAGAGCGTTGGAAGTGTGAAACTTTTATATGAGTTGGCTGAACTCAAAGAGATATAATTGGAAACTTGAGACGGCTGGTGCAATAGCATGACACTTCGGTGGCGGTGCCTTTAAATGATGATATTATCGGTGTAATTTTCCTTTTGTTCTTGCTCGTATCATTAAACTTCGTAGCTTTTGAGATTTTTATATCTTACGCTTGAACATTAGATGCACGTGGCAAATTTTAATTAGAGACACATCAGATTGTCTATTTACTAAATAGGTTTAGGTATGTACTTTCTTTTTGAAGTTGCTATTGATATTCATAATGAATTTCATAACATTAACCTATGGTAATGGTAAACGAGAATGCATAAAATTCTATAACATTATATTGAATAAGAGATTACTGTTATTCTAATATATATTTAATATAGGTACTAAAGTCCTACTAGGGTTTACTGTGTACGTGGTTTCTTAGAAATATTCATTAATGTAAGGCTCAGCGCCTTCCGTCGCGTCATATTCCCGTTGGGGCTTGCACGTGAACGAAGTTTACACTTGACTGATTAATTTCCACATGCCGTTTCTCGATAACCACCCTAGTTCTAGGTCTATGAACTTTAAATATAATGAATTCTATGGATTGACGACAGAATAATCGAGTTATGTACTGAATAATGGAAGTTTAGCCAACATACTGAAGAGTTTGAATATAAAAGGTAAAAGGTACATAAGTGTAGGTAAACGGTAAGTGGAAAGGGTAGTAGTGGACTCAGTTTATCTATCCAATAACACCATCAGCTAAGTCAACGGCTCTGTTTGATGTCGCGGGAGTGGATGCACCTATAGAGCTCTAAGTGTCCCAAGTTATTTTTAACCTTCCCTAGCTGTACGACGCTAAAAGCGTTTGTCTTGCATTTTTAAAGTGCCAATTGAAGTTTGAAGACGAAGTACGTCGGTGTGACTTACCGGCAGTAAGGAACGATTCTTGAAATATTTACGTGGGAATTCTTGGAACTCAAGCCATACTTTAATTTAGAAGATAGTTGGTTAAATCTTTAGTGTTTTCCGTCCGTCTGTTATTACTTACGTTATTACATGTTATAATTATATTGATGCGATTAATATCACTAACAGAAATTCCTTTGAAATGTTTAGAAATGCATTAATATCTATAATATGTTGAGATTTACATTTGAATTTCACCAAAACTGTCTCTATAATAGTGTTATACAGTGAACATTTTGATCAACTACTAACAAAGCCATAGCCAACAGTGTTTCATCAAAGTTCATCTTCACCTTTTCACAACTAGTGTGTAGAAAACAATTTGCCATGTATTTGCATCAACGGATTACGTTTGTAATTTCCCATTCGACTTCTACGGGAATGACGAATTAGAGCGAAATACAGCGGCGTAAACAAAGGACGAATATTAAGTATTCCGAACGGCGTCGCGGCGGTCGATTCCGGAAATGACAAACCGATTAGTCGTAGGTCTCTGCTCGGGGAGAGATATATCCGGCGGATTCGCATCAAATTACTTCCCGGTTGCTCCCGATGCTTAGCAACAATGTTTGATTCTAATAATACAACAGCTTCAAAGCTTTAGAATTACGTTTTCTTGATGACGCACAAAGATTTCCTTCCTCCTTACCTATTTAATAACACGTTCGTCTCAATACGTAATAACGAATTTTGTTTACGTGCTTATGCTGATAACACATACGTATAAAACGGTTTCAACGCAATTATGGCTCACTACGGGATCTTTTTGTAGTTGAAACGTTCTAGAGCTTGTTACACCACGTTGCTCCAATGAAAATGGTTAGAAGGGTAAGCAAATCCCAAAGCTGTTGCCATGCTTTATGACCCTGTGCCATTTTATAGCTCTTAAAATCTTAAACCACCAAATAACGATAATAATCGCCACCGATGGCTTAGCGTACACGTAATACAACAGGATTTTAGAATAAGGCAAAAAATCTTTTTTCTTCAGCTACTCTCACGATGTTATTCGCTTCATTACAATCGAAATTCCCACGGTTCATTAAGATTCCCAGGAATTCTTCATTCGAAATACTCTGGCGAGTTGGACCCACGACGTAAATAAGTGATTAACGCAGTTGAGATTGTTTTCAGACGCTCGCTGCTGCCGGTGCTGCAACTTGGCTCAACTCTTGATACATTTAAAATTAGATGTCGGCATACACTAGGAATTCTACCTCACGTAGTTTTCTCAGATTTAGTATCGGGTTGTGGTTGAAAGTCAACCAATTGTATTATAAAGTGTACTCCTTCGGTATGATCAAAATATATTTTCACCGTCATCAATTTCTATTAAATCTCCACATTGTCATTATCGCTGCCATTGTCATTTCCACATCACATAGATACGATATTGCAGTGCCAAATATTTTATTTGAAGCAAAAAATACAGAGAAACAGCAAATTAATGCAAATTTTTATATTCATAAGGTGATATAGAATTCATTATATAAATCACCAAGATTTAAAATATTTAATGTTACATCTACATCGGTCTATTCTAAATCAGAGATATTAAGTAGAAGTTCATACAAAGTTACCGGAAACCTCCTCAGAGAGAAACTGGCAGGTACGTTTAAGCTGAATTTTATTACGTTGCTTTCAAAAGAGGTAAACACTAGTGATGTAAACGAGTACTCGAAGTATCAATATTTCATTTCGACTGTGGAACAGAAAGCTTTACGTTTAGGGATCCACGGTTTGAAATAAAATTTTGAAAATCCTTGAATTCCATTTATCTATACTAATATTATAACGAAGAAAGATTTGATTTGATTGTTTGTTTGCATTGAATAAGCTCCGAAACTACTGAACCGATTTGAAAAATTCTTTCACTGTTGCTAAGTTACGCTATCCCCGGGTGACATAGGCTATGTAATTTTTTTTTTACTATTTTTCCCGAAGCGAAGCAAGGGCGATTTCCTAGTTGTTAATAAAATTGCGGCACTCAATCGCCATTAAGAATGAAAAGCCATAGTTCGCTACAGTGATGAATTCCAGGCTAGTAGTTTTTTTCTACATTAGAAAAAATTATAGAGAAAGATGTGGCTGTTGTAAAAACTAGGTTATAAAATTAATAACACTGTAACTTGTAAGGCGGTTTTGCTGCACTTTTATGTTTAAGCCAAAAGAAAGAGAAGAAAGAAGATGGGAGAGACAAAGGGGAAGGCTGCCCCGATTTACTTATACACAATTTTCCTATACCAGGTTTATCCACTTATATCAGTTTTGAAGAGCAGCGATGTACTTTAAACCTCAAATATTAGACTATAACATTGAGGTTAGTCTCTCTACATGTCATTGGGTGAAACCCTACTTAACATCCGGTGAACTACACGGTTGTTTGCTAGCTCCATATCAATAAAAACATATGGAGGCGAAAAACAGTTGTAGTACAATAAGTGCTCCCCATTCGTGTTCTTAAGCATTTGAGTTCTGGTTCACTCACATATCATTATAAAAGGGGGTCATTTTTACTTGTTACACTAGATTAAACTGCACTAAATGACAATCACGTCTATGATAAATTTTTCAGGCATTCCTTTAAAAAAATAGAGATCAAGACAATAGATAAGATTCAATCATAACACATCACATCAAAGTGAAACATTGGTATTGAAACTATTAAAACATAACTTAGCGCTTGGGTTACAGGGCAAATGGGTCCGCTACCCAACAATCAAGCAAACTTACAAGTTTTGCAGAGGAGACTGGGACTTTTGGGCTACCGACCGAAACAAGTAAAGTGAGAGTTTAAAATTACGGTCATATATTTCTATTTTTAAATACAAAATATCACACCCGCAATTTAGAAAAAGTGAAATTTAAAAATTAGTATTTGTGAATTTATGTTACAAAATAAATCGATATTGTAATCGGAATTGATTCATTACATATAAGTATTTATGAGTCAAAAATTTTCATGTTCTATTTTAAGGAAAAAAGTGGTAAAGAGAACCTTACTATCATACACGAGTACTGGATAAACGAAACTGGGTGGAAAAGCCTAGATTAACGGTAGGGATCTTGAACCATTGCATTGCCTCCTCCATTATTCAGCAAGGTATACCACGAGCCAATATGACTGGCATGTCTCAAGGTTGGGTCTGTTACCCAATACACCCAAAAATATTATATCTTAAATAGTCGCTATACTCGTATAACATTTGGCAATAGCTTGGCATTATTAAATTCTTTCGACTACTGATTTTATTTATGTTACTAATTCAGTTATTATTCATTCGTTCCCAGAATGAACTGTATTCCTCCGCTTCATATTTATTACATTAGATTCGCAATGTATCCCAGATCTATATTCCTGAGCATTACATTTTACAAAGTAACGAACGAGTACATTTATTTGTCATAACTGCCGAATTATGGGATTTCACTACCATAAAATATAATGTAACGAACAATTTTAATACATAACTGAATAGAAATTTGCAAATAAAGGTAATAATAGGAATTTAGGAACGTGGAAATTTAGACAATAAAATTTGAGAAATTCCAATAAATAATGTTAATGTTATGTATTCATTTCTATACGTTTCGATTGCGAAGGATAAGAATATCCGTGCACTTTTTAGCTAAAATCTTAAAATGAGCACTTTATTTTCAGTATAATTATATAACTTTTTTAAATTTAATTCTTATTAGTACATTTTGATATTTCAGTTTTGTAAGTAATAAAGGAAAAATATACTGATTAAATAGCTTCAAAGATACATCAAAGCTTGATCTACAAAACCAGTTTCATATCACTACCATTAAGTATTTATTTCCGAACCAAATATAGAAAACCATTTTGATTTTTGAAGTCTTAAAATTCATGCAAGCATTTGTTAGGTAACTTCGCGTTTGAATACTTTTATTGCTTTCCACGGTTATCATGTTTTACTGGTTGTGCTGTGAGTTTGAATTGTTGAACGGGGGTGGTTCTGGGGGTATAGTAGTAACAGTATTTTCTCAAGGCGAGCACATAACGCGGTTGCAAGGTGCATGCCCTGTAGGGCGGTGCACTGTTACAGCGAGGTTCTTGCCCGCTACATGAAGTTTTCTTTGTCTTCTTGTTCCTTTTTAACCTCCAACGCAAAAAGAGGGGTGGTCTGACATGTCTGTGTGTTTGTTTGTGGCATTGTAACTCCTAAACGAATGCACTGATTCTAAAGCGGTTTTGAGATCTTAGCTACTTTATGAAGATCTGTTCAGGCGTTTCTAGGTCATCAGCTCTTAGTTAGTCTTTGGTGAGAATAAAGGATGAAGACAGTCACCATCCATAGCTGTACCTCTTTCACGTTAGTCATTCTAAACAGTACCTGCGTGACTTTAACACATTAGGGCCTTATCCAGGCGTAATTAGGAGGCTTGCAACGACATACAATGCGCTGCAACAATTGTATTGGTGTTGATTGACTCTAGCGGTGAAACAACATCGTTGTCACTTCGACGACGCCTTCGACATAGCTTAACGACTGTCATCTAATAACAACAGGACAGAGTTAAATGTTCTCTTCGAAGCATGAAAATTCTCATTTCGTCAATATTTTTTTACTTAATTTAAAACTTAAATGCTGGCATCAATGATCAATTTATTAGTCTAGGAAAGTCTTGTAGTTGTTTTAAAATCGAATCTAATATAGCAAAATGAAATATGTTTTTCTAGGATTTATTTCATGTTTATTGCAAAGTTCAATGCACAAGCTTTACTGCAAGTTCGTCAACACCGAGGTCACTGCTTCGAAGGTCGTAGTCCTTACGATGCTCCCTTATGTAACAAGTTACGTTCATGATATTGTTGTTCTTTTACGTGTTTAGCTTACTTCAGAATAATAACCATGCACTAAACTGAACTGTTTGTATAATAATTTGTTATCCTTTCTCTGTATTATTTTGTTTGTTTTTATAGAACTACTCGTAGTTGATGTATCAGACGTTGTTGTGCAATCTTCTTGAATACATTGTAAAATGGAGAAAATAGCAAGTACTCATTGCATAATATTCCATTTTTCCCTTTTGATCCTATGACTTTGGGTAGTGTAAGTGATCGACGGAGTTAAGAAATTTTGGGGAAATTTTGGTCGGTATTTGGAAGGGTTACCGTGACAAAATTTTATGAACATTTCCTTACTTCGTAGGTCACGTCAAGCCATCGATCAAGATCAAGACTGTTTTCGTAAAATCATATAATAACTTATGAAACTCCACCATATCACACTGAACATACTCTTACCCTGATCCTCCTTAAATCCGATAAAAAGCTCTCGTATTCATTTAATTCGTTTAAGCGTTTTATTATTCATGTCACTAATGAATTGACTATAACTAATTGAATAAGTATTTATGGATATAAAACTAATATTATGTACTTTAAACATAATAGTTTTCAAAAGTAACAAATCTGCTTAAATGGATAAGTTGAAGTTAAACTGTTTTATAGTAGAGGTAGTAGTAATAATGGATGTTGCTAGAAAATTCCATAAATCTGTAGCAAATGTTTTCTTGTCTGTGGTTCATGGTTCAGCAACTTCTGTATTTATATTGATATCTGATTGCACCGCTTACTAGACTGAATATGGATTATTAATATTGGAAATTAATAGGCTTTTTCATTAACATAAGCATCCATGTTTATTAAGCTAGGGTTCAGGAAATCTAATGATAATTTTGTACCTATCAATCTACTTATTAATCTACTGTGCATCAATCCGCCAGCCATGATAAATTGAGCTCGCGGATTGTTACAAAGTAGATTAGTTATAAAATTTTAATGCTACTTGGTACCATTATTATGTTAATAAGACAGTGGTGAGCTAAGGTTTCTTAGATTTTGTATTAATTGTTTCTTTTTCGGCTAAGCGGTTTGAAAAAGGTCACCTATTTTAGAGGTGAATTTGAAAATAACTACTTTCTTCAGGAAAAAGAAAACATTATTTTTTTGCATAATTTACTCAAAGGTCTGTGAAATTTTTCAAAACACAAAACCTCACGTGGCTAATGTGTTCTACTCATAACCTCTCATGTTCTGAGAACAGTAGAAGAATATAAAGTCTAGAATTAGAATTGAGTGTGATGAAATTTACACTATCTAGTACTATCCTAAGTTAAATTCATACAATGGTTTCCATTCAAGTGTTTTTAAATTCGTTGGCAGATATCTCAGTTACCACACCACACGGCTTTTCAGCACCGTATTTAAATTAAGTCCTGCGTTTCAAAGCGAACCTCATTTGCGTTTACAAAAGTGCAGATCATATTTTTTCTTCTGTGTTCGAATTGAAAGCGACGTAATATTCTTTTTTGTCTCCCGCGGGTTTTGTATTCAGCTCCTCACTTACCTGTGAAGAAAGAAAAGAAAACGTTAATTAAGAGCCACTGAACAAAATTGATATCATCGGAAAGACGCTGTATTGTAAACGGATACTAACAGTCAGTTATATGGACATTGTGCTATTATATATAACAACACTAACACCTTTGTTTTAGTATTACAATAACTGGAAAAAATTTAAGTAACTTTTGAATTATCATTAATGTTAATTGTTCAATCAAAATGTTAAAATACATGATGGGTATGATCTTACCTACTGTAGTTTTGGGTGTTTTAAATTATTTTGCTTCTACTTTGAGAATTAGAAGACGAACTGAGCGGATAATACCGAGGGTCGAAAATCACATTAAAAGTTTTTAAGAGGTAAATATAAGTTTACCAACTATCTTTACCAACTAATCAAATATTTAATTTGATACGTTCTGTTTCGGTTGTTTTATTAACACGCAGAATTGGAAAGGCAATATTTAGGTAGCTATTATATTTTATTTTGGCTGCGTACCGACACCAGGTTTGCAACGCCAAATGAGGTTAAAAAGTGTATCTAATTAACACGCAGTGGGATATTTAGCGAGCGCGCCGCGCGGTGAGCCGCGAACTAGCATTTGGCAGTGCACGCGCCCGAACACAGCCGGTTGCCTAAACTAAACAACTCGTAAAAGTGTAAAAGTCGTAACGATAGCAGTGCAGAGAGCAGCCTAATATGAGCGGCGGCTGGATCTGCGCCAGTAGCACTCATTATCAGATGGGACGTTCCGGCAACCCTTTCGTTTTACGATTGGCCTCTAATTACGCCAGTGCTCAAGGCAGCGTGCTTTTTCAGTTTATACAAGGCGGGAGTGTAGATTGCTAAATAGATATATTTATCGGTGCAAGCCAAATCGTTTACGCGCTTCTGTCGCGGGTTCGTGCAACAATGGTCGGTGTTTGCGATATGAAAAAAAGTCTCGAAAAATGTCGCCGAGCCGCAATAACTGCGAGCGAGGTTTACGAGAGGCTGCTGATAAAGCGGGCGCGGCACGCGGCGTGCGGGCCGCCTTACGATGTGTTGCCAATTTATGCCGTACGATAAGCTGAGTTTGTTTAGCCTTAAGCGGCGGCGAATTATGGCGGCTGAATCATATGCTACAATAACTCACTTACAATGTTAGTCGTACGCTAACGATTTGTATTCTACAATTTATAGTCTCTCTACAGCCCATTTAATTTAATTGCTGAACATGTGTCAAAGCAGGTTGCTTTTGATAATAACAGTCGTAATCAGGTCACACGGATTCGATACTGATATTGCTAGGTAGATAGATTCACTCGCCGAAGCCGATGTGGTTGCGCAGAGATGAATTCTGTTACTGCGAGGTATTTCAGTTCCGTCCGCTACTCCGGTGTTATTGTAACATATTCACGATTCTGGTTGGCGCTCAATTTGCCGAGTACTGAGTGGAATTACATGGAATCGCTCGCAGGGAATATTAGTATGCCAGTGTCGAACGCCACTGGAATGAGCCGACGTGACGTAGACCGACGTCTCTCTGCCGGCTCTACGTCAAAACGCAATAACACGAATATCGTAAACTGGTGATGAAACTCAAGTAATCGTGGAAGGAAATGTAAAGTTTAATTGCTCGTGACAATCGGTTATATTACTATGTAGCAACATAAACTTGAGATTGTAGTCCCTCCATTGTAATGTTTTACAACATCAATATTACAATATACATATTTTGATTGCTCGTAGAGGGTTTAGTTACAAAATATTTTGAACAACTGCCAACTTCATTAAACATTTATTTAACTAAGCTAAGTTAATATCCTAAAAGTAGTGATAGCTTAGCAGTTAGAAAATTGGTCTCCCGAACGCAGGGGCCCGAGTTCAAATCCTGATACGCACCTCTAATTTTCAAATATTATGTGCGTATTACAATTTAATTATCACTTGCTTCGGTGAAGGAAAACATCGTGAGGAAACCTTCACACCGAAGAGTTCTCCATAAAGTTCTCAAAGGTGTGTGAAGTCTACCAATCCGCTCTTGGCCAGCGTGGTAGACTATGGCCTATACCCCTCACATTGTGAGAGGAGACCCCGAGCCAAGCAGTGGGACAATTATGGGTTGTTGCTTTGCTTTTTACACGCTTTATTTTAAAGTAATATCCATTCATATGATGTTCTTTTGTCAGGATGTCAAAACTAATTGTAAATCTGACATTTATTCTCGTAATACGATGCCACAACTAAGTGTGAAACTAATTAAACTAAACTAACATCCATAAGATTGAAGTTCTCAAAGCAAATACAATAAGTAGCTACGTGAAAAGACGATCGCCCTTTGATAGTGATCGATTGGATTAGATTATACAGCCTCTTTATCCTGTATTATACGGGGATATCGACTATGAAAGATGGGAGTGGTTTCGTCACAAATAGTACAAATGCGTGACATGCATGCAGTCTATTATGGACCTAAACTCCACAGTAATCCGCCATATCGGCGACGGGACATGACAAGCATTCGTTTCCTGTCGTTATATTTTGGTCCAATAAATAATCGAATTAATAAGTATTATACTACATTCACATCCAAATCGGACCCGATGTAAACAAACCATTAAAATTCCTCTATAGGGTTTTCACAAACTGATTTGTGTTTCGTACACCAGATAAGTATTATAGAACTAAATAATAATTATGATATTTGTGACATCTAAATTAACTCACTATTGAACTATAACAACAACACACTAAGAGAAAACGAGGTAAAAACCAACATCTTATTACACTTTCATCAATAAACAATTCTTGCTCCCACATCCTTAATTAAGAGGAGCAATTTGGAACCTTTTAACAAAATATACTGTTTTGGTCTATGTGTATAAATAGAAATGACTACCCAAACCGTATAGCGATAATTGTGTAAAGTTAGGTTTCAAGTGAAGTCACTATTTATGTAATTATTTTAATGCATTTTTCATTAAGAAGGCACTTGATTTATTAAAAAAACACAAACAAAATAAAGCAATCAAAAATAATAAGTTACTGACATTACAACAAAAAGTTTCATACGCCTGTTTGTTTGTGGTTGCTATGCAACGTTATCAGACACAATGTTTACATCAAGTCCGAACCGAGTTTGACTTGAGTATAGTAAGTTTGATAAAAATGACATTATAGAATAATTTATATGCAACGGGTACGCAGTATTCGTATTATAAAATATCGATATTTCTCGAGGGGTCCGCCTGGATAATTACCACATTATTACTCAAAAAAACCTAGGTTACTGTTCTTTGTAGTACATAATACAAAATAATCTGTTATACCTACAGATTATATAATAGCAGTGATAGCCTAGCGTTTAGAACGTTGGTCTCCCGAACTTCGGGACCTGAACACAGAGGCCTGAGTTCAAATCCTGGCAAGTACCTATAATTTTCAAATATTATGTACGTATTGGAAGTTAATTATCACTTGCTTCGGTGAAGGAAAACACCATGAGGAACCCTGCACACCTGAGAGTTCTCCATAAAGTTCTCAAAGGTGTGTGAAGTCTACCAATCCGCACTTAGCCAGCGTGGTAGACTATGGCGTATTCCTCTCATATTGTGAGAGGAGACCCCGAGCCCAGCAGTGGAACAATTATGGGTTGTTGCTTTGCTTTTACCTACAGATTATAATATAATTAATACAATGTGTTGTTTTAAAATTGATGACGTCACTAGTTTGTTTGACCGTAGCGAGGAAGCATTCATTAAATTTTACATTGAAAAAGTTTTCTTGCATCCATAGGTTTGGTAGAGTTGATGAAATTTCATCGCAGAATTTCATCACAATGAGTTTTATATAAATTACGTTATTTGAGGAGAATATACAATCATAAAATGAAGTAAAATAGTATTAGGAACTAAGTAAAACAACAATCATGGAATGGGGATTTAATTGAAAGAACAAAATTATGCGTGAAGATGAAACGTCGGAGTCTGCCCCTCGCCGGGGACCGTCAACTCAATCTTGCCCCATTACGCGCGACAAATTGGAAAAATATTCAATTACACCATGCTAAATATTGGATTATATCAAGGCAAATTACAATTTTAGCGCTAGGGACTTGTACTGCAAGGTGTGAAGTCGTTACGAAGGGGCGTCGTAGGCGTAACCTTTTTAGTTACGGCGCTTTAAACTAAAAACAAATGACGAAACGACAGCATGTGTGTTGTTGTTTCAATAGTAAATGTCGTTTAATAATTTATAGAAATGAAATCGTCTGCATTTTAGGAACATAACCGACGAAGTTTATATTTATCTACAAAATCTGTTTTGCTGAGATGATGCTTAATTCGTACTATAATCTATACTAATAATAAAGAGGAAAGATTTGATTGTTTGCATTGAATAGGCTCCGAAACTAATGAACCGATTTGAAAAATTCTTACACTGTTGGAAAGCTACGCTATCCCCGAGTAACATAGGCTATATTATATTTTCAAAAAATTAGGGGTCCTTAATAAAACTCCAATAATGTAACCCAAGGTGTAAAAAATAAAGAAAACCGAAGCAATGCGAGGGCAATTACTCGTATTAGATAAAACTATTGAAAAAAAAATTATTTACCATGAATGTTTTTACTACTGATGTCTCATCTAATATGTAACTCATAAAAATATTATTACAGTATTACGAGTAGTACACGGGGTAGTTGTATAATTTTATATAATTATCTAGTCCATTTTTAAATTTCTTTAATTTTCTCAGCTTTTTGTCCTTCTTTCGTGCCAAAAAAATCCATGCTGCACCCAGACGAGCCAAAATCCTTAAAGTTTTGACTCTTAAAAAGAAGATGCTAATAACTTTGAAGAAGTTTCACTAAGAACAAGTGGGCGTGGTATATCGACAGTTGGAGTAATTGGCAATTAATCAACAGCGTTTTCTATTTCAGTCGCCGAAGTCCTACGAGTAGTACGGCTAACGAGATTGAGATTGCACCGTGTGTTGCAATAGCTCAATTTCTTCGGATCGATCAAAACGGTAATTGCAATCTGTCTCGATAGCAAAAATTTATCAATCTAATTGTTTATTAATACTCGATAGAGTATGTTCTTGTGGTATCAAAATTTTAATGATTTGGCGGACTTCTGGAAGTAGTTTTTGGTTCATGAGCGCTTTGTGGTTGAAGTATCGAGCGGTCAAAAATTTATAAGCCATGATCGTTAGAATCGATAGCATATGTTTGATGGCGAGTGTTCGGCATTCGGGGAGCGTATTATATAATAGTTTTCAGTTGTTTACAAGCTAATGCATTTCTGAACGGACCTATCTATCTATATCTGTGATACCAACTATTAGGCAGGGTATTTGTGTAATAAGCAATCTACGGACGTCATTAGTTATGTGAACAGATTTGTACCGTAGTACTAATCATTTTGTATTTGTAGCCATGTGATATATCAAACTATGATTCGGGTTAGATTGAGAATATAAAATGCATGATTAGTTTTAAGAGTATTGTTTGTAATTTAATCTCATTGTAAGTTAATTATTAGATTAGTTAAATTTCTTCTTTTACATAGGAAAAATAATTATGATGTAATATAATTTTTTTAGGTCTATGATTTCTATTAAGTAGAATGTACATTCAGTATTCGATTCAAATTCCAGGTGTATCTCACAAACTATCACGGATTTCATTAACATAATCTTGTATTTTTTGTTCTAACTATAATGAAATTCAATTTGAGAATTGAATTCAAAAACGTATCGTAACTGCAATTTCATTTTCATACTGATTCAAATATTTGTACCTACGTTGGATTTGTAGTGTATTGTATTTATATCCCACCGAGCGAGGCTGAGCGAGCTAGCAACCAGGTATACCGTTTTACATGATAATTTATGCTTTTATGATGCAAAATCTTTAAAGCTATTTACGAATTTTCTTTCTCATTGGTAATATAAGTTATACTTTTATTTAAATTAGCTATCCAGACATAAAATTTGTTGGAAGGTTCATATTTTTATCTATCATTCACTAATCATCGTCTCAACAAATATTAATAAGAAAGACGTTATGTAAGGGATCACACTAATGTAAAAGAAATCCATTTAAATGATCAAAAATACAAATTGATAAGTAAGTCCACGAGGGTGTTATTTATCAAGGATATGAACAATGAATAATAAGACAGCCACTTACTATATTCAGGTGGATCGTCAGCTCGTTTGTCGGCTATTTCCGTAAAAAAAATGAAACGAATACGAAAAAGAAAAATAGAATAAAAGAATTACGTGCAAAATACCCACATGAAAATATAATTTTTAATTTAAATACAAGTAAGTAAACGTAGTAGCAGTGATAGCCTAGTGGTTAGAACGTTGGTCTCCCGAACGCTGGGGCCCGGGTTCAAATCCTGGCACGCACCTCTATCAAAAATAAATAAATTATAAAATAAATAAAAATAAATTTTCAAATATTATGTGCGTATTACAATTTAATTATCACTTGCTTCGGTGAAGGAAAACATCGTGAGGAAACCTGCACACCTGAGAGTTCTCCATAATGTTCTCAAAAGTGTGTGAAGTCTACCAATCCGCACTTGGCCAGCGTGGTAGACTATGGCCTGTACCCCTCACATTGTGAGAGGAGACCCCGAGCCCAGCAGTGGGACAATTATGGGTTGTTGCTTTGCTTTTACCTACAGATTATAATATAATTAATACAATGTGTTGTTTTAAAATTGATGACGTCACTAGTTTGTTTGACCGTAGCGAGGAAGCGTAAAGTAAACGTAATGGATCATTATCAGATTTCAAAAGTTTTCCGGTCGTAAGTCTCTGACATACCTACGTAGTACGCACCCACGTATTATTATTTTTAATTAATTTCCATACTGTTTTACGATAATCCATTGTGAAGAAATACGTCATTTTATAAGTATCTGTAATCCGATGCGATCGGGAATGACTGGTGATAGAAGCCTCGCGATTACAACGAGCCGACTTTATTCTGATCCGTATCTTTACAATGAATTGAAGTAAATTTCAATGTCCTTTCGCTCCATATCCCAAATAACAAGATCCGGAATAACCTGCGGTTTATTGCGAAATCGCATAATTTCCCCATATATTTTACTAATGGATTCCAGCCTGATTAAATATAAATAAGCGAATAACGTACTGGTAGTAAAGCGGTCCGAATTAGTGGATACTTTACGTGACTAAGTTTATATGTCTTATAAATTTTAATAAGGAAATCTTATCTATAGATATATCTATCGATTCACTATGGATTATAGAATAAAACAAAATTTTTATCTATTTAGCAATAAAACTATTGTAGATAGAGTCATTTACGAGAAAGGTCTGGAGGAAAAAAAATACAAAACTCTTAATAAAATGAACTCACAATTATTTTTTAATGTTACACAATGTGTTTTTTAATGCGATTTGCTTTTCAACTAAGCCACATCTATAGAGTATTCTAGAAACAATAACATTGGGCAGTGTAACGAATATACATACACTAAAATGGTAAATCCAGGACCCCAGTCATGGGGAAGAGTCCCCAAACGTGATTTGCATTATGATTGTCTGTGACGTTTTGATGTATCATTAATCTATAGCATAAACATAAAGCTCAGGCACAAAAGGAAGATCGCTTATAATGGAAATGAATACAAAACGCGTATGCAACATTCACAAAATTTGATGCGTTGATATAGCAAATAGGTCAATAGGTGTTAATAGATAATAATTATAATAATTAGATTATCGACGAACTCTTCGATCGTGATTCATATACTTATGTATGTTAGCATTAGTAGCAAAGCTCTGTCAATCACAATTCTACTTCAAGCCTTATCATTAGGGGTTCGATGTTTCAGCATCTATTTCTGAACGTAAAACAAACGATCAGTTCATTAACGCAACATCACAACATCTCAATATCATCGTTTGTCACCTCGGCACATTGTTTATAGACACATCTAGTTAAGCAAATGGATCAGATGGGCAATACATCGAAGTGATTTATTCGGAGGTATTTGTAGATGGTGAATTTGTACCGGGCATCGCAGTAGAGTGGATTGCACCGCGACACCTTTCAAATAAATTGTCTTGAGACTAGCCCGAGACGGTAAACAACTCACAGTATGCAGATGTTCTCAGTAACCAAGCACATTTCCTTCCCTCAATAGTTAGTGGCCATCGAATTTGTTTGCCTCTCTAGTTTCCTTGCGTTTAGAAATTGACTTCGCTATCCTCGCAACCTTTTGCTTAATATACAAAGTAAAGTTGGATGGTTCACCTAGCTTGAAATTGGTAAAAAGGTGCTGTTCACTCACTTAGTACAAATTATATCCAGTACATGTCTATAGTGGAAATAAACAGTATTTGAGCGGTATTGCAGCAACAAAACCTTAATTACTGTTATGATAATGCACGAAAAACCAAATTGTAGTGGCAGCCATTTTGTGTCTCCAGTGATGAACAGCGTAAAGTTTGACAATTAGCGCCACCTTTCACCTCGTTCAGTGATACCTCTCAATCCCAAGCAAACAAGTTGATTAATTACCGGACACCGCTGCAAGTTCCGATTGTAGAGCGCAAACTTCGGGCAAAGCCAAATTATATGGTTGAAACTCGACAAAATGTTGAGTCACAGGATGCAGGTTCAGTGCTTCAGAACTTTATTTCAACTGCAATTATTATGGGTTTGTTGAAAATACAAGGATTCTTGAACAACCGATTTTAACGATTAGTGGTTTTCCCTTGTTTACTTTTGGTTTTGTTGCTATTTAGAGAAAAATTGGTATTGTATATCAAACCAATGGAAAGTGTAATTACTAAATTATTATCCACTTATGTAGAGAAATTAAACCAATCAAACAAATGACTAATCTATTATTTTAATTACAGGGGAATAATACACAAATAACGAGAGAATAAAAATGGTTATTTTTACAATTGCTACGGGTGATGTTCCACTTCTTGTGTGAACAATAAAAACAATTCCAGTAACACGTTGTCGCCATGAAATTGGAGTCGCAATAGCGTTGACGTCAGCCTGCCAAATTACCGACCGCAGCGCCCTACCAACTTTCAAACATCAACCCCATAATGGCGATTGTTACATGTTATTGTCGTTATAATTTGTATAAATAAAAATAGCCACCCAGTTATTGTTGTTTGGTAAATTTTCTGTTATAATAGGTACAGTACTAATCCTTTCATTTAGTTCGCTTGACTGAACGGTAATTTTTAGAACAGACGACAAGATAATAACAAAACGGTCAGTAACAGACCTTTTAATTATCTCATAATTAGAATCTACAATAACAAAGTGGGAGGCGATCCAAGCCCAAAGCATTGTACGGTATTGTAACTAATACTTATTGCAATTAAATAAAAATTATTAGTATATTGTTTACTAGTAAAACGGTTGCTTACCTTTGAGCAAACTTATTCCTTACTTTTATAAATCAAATATTTACAGGCATAACCCGGCATAACCCGGCAAAACCCTATTTTTATTTTGTTAAATATAAAACAGACTACAACAATATAACAAATTCAAAGTAGTAAATAACTGTAGTTGTTTACACGTGTCTTGTAGTCTCACGTCAAGTCTTGTAGTCTCTCTACGGCGTAGCAAGTAAAGACGATACGTGTCGTTAAGCTGCGTAGATAGTTGGCAGCCGGTACGAATGTACGAGTTGCCAGACCTATACAAAGCCGTTAGCCGTACAGATGGTAAGACATGGGATTGCATACACCTTGGATTATAAAGTGCTTCTAAGCTATAGCGTGGTTGTACGGAGGTGTGGTAATGTGTCTCTTTATTTATTTATAGATTTAGTTTCTACATGATAACAATGATTTTCAAAGGTGATGTCGGAATGCCGTTCGAAAGGTCCTAGGTTCGATTACCAGCGAAGCAGAAATTCACATGGTGAGTTTGACTTTCTGTTCTTGGTGTAGGCGTTTATGTTGTTGTCTTTGTGGGTTGTCCATGGCACCCATGACAGAGAATCCTGATGTGGGGCTATGAGTGGTGTACAGTTTACCTATTTAGTGCAGTCATTGAAGCATTATTGCTCCGAATTTTTTTACTGTGAACCGATTTGAGTGAAATTTTGGAATTAGGTTCATCTTACCCTTAACTTCAAAAGTGAAAATGATTTAAACTCCGCACTCACCCTGGGGGTGGTTGCCACCCCTTCTCGGGGGTGGACATTTTTTTTTCAAAATAACCTCGGATATCGATAGAAGGGCTAATTTTAAGCAAAAAATCACCTATAAAGTTTTTCGAAAAATCCAATAGTTTTCAAGTTATTGGCAATTGAAAAATCGCAATTTTTTCACGTTTTTCATCGGTCTTTTGCAAATATCTCCAAAAATATATGTTTTATCGAAAATTTTATAAGAACCAAAATTGTAGCAGATAAAAAAACGAACAATTTAGTTTTTTTTAAATCATTCTAAATGCAATATTAAGCTAGATATTGAAGATCAAAGCCGTTTTTTATTTTGTCTGAAATTTAATCTATGTGTTCAATGCCATCTAGCGGCGAACAGATGCATTTTATGCATTCTGCCATAAAAGAAAGTTTTTGTAGTGCTTGAAATAAGCTTTAAAATGAGCACTGTTAAAGGTCTTTTGCACGTAAAATAAGTGAGCTGTATTGAAAATAAGAAGACCATTTAATATTTTTTCTTTTAAATCAATGGGTTTCATAAGTGCCATTTCCGCCAAAATGAAAATTAATCGTATTCCGCCTAGAAATAACTTTATTATGAAGAGTTTGATAGATTATATCAGTTTGGCTGCTTCAGGACACATATTTTAAAAAAAATCAAGATTAAAAGAAAAGAAAAAATTTCAAATTTACAAAAAAAACACCTTTTTTTCATAATATCTCAAAAATGACGACAGATACGTAAAAAAGTGTAGGAATGAAAAATTTAGGTATTTTTCTGACAAACAATTTGGTATTTTTTTTATTTCTGTCAAACAAAAATTGACGGAGATATGATTGTTTAAAGAGCGCGCGGCAGCGCAATCACAGTCTCTCTTAAGCCCTTTAACCCTTCACCGTTTTAAAAAAAGGTTTTTTACTATATATTGCAATGAAGGATGTTGTAGCTCTGTTAATTACCTTTAAAATGGTTTGTTATAAATTGTGATAGCATGAAAATTGAAGGAGTTATGGTCCAAAAACTTATCATATTTTTTTCTACTTAGTAACTGAAAATTTCGGAGTGTGAATATTTGGAGCAATGTGAAAGTACGCAGTATAATAGAGACCCAAAACTATTGTAACGTGTATATATATACATAATATGGCTCATATATTTTGGAAACGTAGGCATGAATACATACCAACGTTCTTACATGTATATATAACACATTTGAGTGAAGGGGCCGACGAAAAAGCCAGGTGATCAGCTGTGCGTGCTCCGTTTATTCGTTTTAATATGACCAGTATATTTCCACCGGCAAAGGAATGAGCACGTGCTTAATATAATATTTTAAGTAGATATCCAATTTCAATAAATTTTGTTTAATAAAAAAATGTAAGTAGATAAAAAAACTGTATTTTATGTAATTTTTAAATATTTAATTCAATAAATGGCAATTTTTTACTCTATAATTAAATTATTTTTAAATATGTAATCATATATATTTACTGTTTTAATTTAGGGGTAGTTTTAAGGGTAGCAAAGTTGAAGATTATGATAATCACTTTCGAGAGTGTAGAATAATATTTAAATCCTTTTCATTTAATCAAAAAAAATTTTTAACAATTTTTTATCAAGGGGTTGTTTTTAAGGGTTGAAAGGGGGTTAAAAATTTGACTATTATTATAGAGAACAAAATAATACTTACTCTATACTTACATCTTTTTATGTCATACCAAAGTAATTTTTTGTGATTTTTTTAATTTAGGGGTTGTTAGCAAGGGTTGTAAGAATTTCAAGGGGTTGAAAATGATTTTAATATGAGGTAATTGTGTTAGAAAACACTTTACAATTTCAAAACTTACTATTACACATGTTTTCTAGCGATAAAATGGCTCAATGTTAATTTTTCCATTAAGGGGTTGTTTACACCCCTTAAAAATAATTTGCGGAGTTCAGATTATTTTCACTTTTGAAGTTAAGGGTTAAATAAGCCTAATTCCAAAATTTCATGCAAATCGGTTTACAGTAAAAAAATTCGGAGGTAACACCGTATTTTTCGCTTCAATGACTGCACTAATTAGTGTTTGTATAAATACAGCTTTCATCGATGTGTTAATTTATGTACTCGTAATTTTACTCATATTATTTATTTTTTATTATTATTTGTATTAATTCTTTGTTTCTGATATCAAACGATTACAGATACGATAAAGTAATTCATGAAATAACATTTAGGTAAAACATTGGAAATGTGAAAAATGTTAAGTATTTTGTTTTTGTCGTTGTTGTTGTTTTAGTTTTATCACAGAAATACATATAATAGTATCGTTTTATCAAGAGTAGCATAATTTATGTATGTCTAAATGTCGGACGTCGTTCTTATTAAAGTTTATACACCGAACATTGAATCACTCACACGGTAGCCCTCTAATTTCTGCTGCAAGCCAGTTAGTTAATTTCATAAAAACATGAATTTATTTTTATTATATTTAAGTCTGGCACGTTCATACAGCTGTCTATGTGACCGTTAATTTATTATAAGCTCTGCGTCCGCGTTATAATGTAAAGCTACCAGTAAGTATATCTAAAATCGATAACCATAATGCGTCTTTAGATGCAGTCACGTGTAAATGGAGCGCATACAATCTCGTCTAAGTGTGAAACAGTAGGGTATCAAATGCACTGCGAATGCAAATCAAGCGGCCAGGTGTAAGGGAAGATAATGGGGATTACTGGATGTGTACAATTCGATTAAGGTACATTGATACCTATGTAAAAATAAGAAGAATAAGATGCAGATGGCGACTCTGATAAATAGTGATTTGACAATTTGCGATTTAATTTTCACATACCAAAATTATAATAAAGTCAATAAACTATGTACACATTTGGTAAAGATTTAATTGGGTAAATACAGTGCATCGATACCAAAATTCTGTGCTCTGATTTAGCCAGTTGGTTTAGTAATGTACTGAAACCAAAATGTTTACAACATATTTTAAATTTAATTAAATTAAAGATATTTTGTTTTTATTTAATTTAATTTTTTTTTTAATATATTTTTTAATTAAATTAAATTTACTTTTGATATAAAACACAGAACCAAAAAATTATAAAAAGCTTAACTCATTTGATTATTTCTGTATATTTAATTTTAAATATTTTGTTCGTAGAATAACTAGATTTTTGGCTGCACTAAATAGCGCTACTTGGTAAATATACTGCAAAATAGAGAAAGGAGTAAAGGGATAAAGGCGTAAACACCTCTGATAAAACTTTAAACTTCTTTAACTTTAAAGAAATCTAGCAATCGTGACCTGACTAACATGCTTTCTGTTTTTCTAAAACACGAAAGCATTAATGGAATACAATTGAATTCATAGACAGAGTTGAATTTACTAGCCGCGCCCGATCAGGGACACAGGTTCGATGCTAAGCTAATGTCTCCCACATTTATGCGACACATAAATTAAATAATTTTATCTCAGGGCGCGGGCAAGTAAAATCGAGGCTTTGTAGACATAAAACCTCGATTGTGTCTATTGAAGGACTGAGAATGTGTTTATTTATTTGTTTATCATTCATAGATTCAGTCGTCCCTCCGATACTCTTACTTACTTTAAGTTTTATTATTTTCTATATTGACAAATCGTTGTGGCAGTCCAAAGCATCATGATCTCCGTCGCAGATATCGTAAACCGCCAAATATAACCGCCTATAGCGTGTAAATCACGGTACAGAGTGCGCCTGTTTTCTGTATGTTCGTGTAGCTATTTTGGTTTGGCGGTTTCAATCGATAGTTTTTTCTATCAATATTTCTACACACAGGTACGAGAATCTGGACGCTATGGTTAATGATCGTCTGCAAGATCATGTTGTGAATGTTGTGTATAACCTTCGAACGAAATGATTGATCAAGGTGTTATGACGGTACGCTGTAGTAACTGTCCGATCAAAACACTTAACACAATTTTTACCTTCAGTTTACTAAATACAATTCTGGGTTACCTATATTCGGAAGGATGCGATTGAAATACTGCTGCTCTAACAATAATGCTACCTTGAGACGATAAACGATTTAACACGGACGTGGGATGAACTTTCTACTAACACAAGCATACAATAATGTTTGCGTACCAATTGGGGCATTGTAAACTCATGAGTAAGAGGGTATTAGTTGGAACAACAATTAACATCAAGAAGTGGTAAAACTATCTTAGTCATACTATGATTATAAACTTTTATTACTACTATTAGTAACTCTGTAGGTATAATATATTAATGCTTAATTTTAGTACCTATTTATGTTAATTTGCATCTATATTCTTCGCTACGCCACCTTTATTCTTCGTTCTTCTCTTCCATCTCTTCTTTTCTCTGTTGAATGCTTACACACGATCGCTCACTCAAGGAGGTTGTGATGGGCCGAGCAACGAGTGCACACATCACACCCAGGTTGAGTGAGTAACCGGGAATAAGTCGTAGCTTTACTGTTTCTTGAATCTTGATTCTTCTTAAATCTTCTTTTTACAATTTCTTCTTTTTTCATAACTATTTGTATTAATCATAACGGAAATCCTGCTAATATTATAAATGTAAAAGTATGTATGGATGTTTGTTACTATTTCACGCAAAAACTACTAAACATATTTTTTTTATTGAAATAGCGGGAAACGAGCTGACGATCCACCTGATGGTAAGTGGCTATCGTCGCTCATCAACAACACCAAAGGCATTACTGATGCCTTGCCGGCCAAGAAAGAAAGAAGAAAAAGAAAGAAAGACTGAACATATATTCATGAATACATAGGTAAACCATGATCTGAAATAAGACGGAATTTATAATATTATCCCGAAAACGCGGGCTAAGTCGCAGGTATTGCACTAGTTAGAAATAAAATTGATTTCTTCTATACCTAAAAGAAAAATCACCTTTCCCTCTTTATTATAACGTATTCTGTGAAGCTCGTTACATGCTCCTAAGAGAGGTAGTAATAGGTAGCATATCGACGATGCATAAATTTATAGCACGAGCATTATTGTGAGTTTGGTCGATGGTGAGGAAAATAGACCACTGTAAGCTTTGCCGCAAACCGATCGAACGTCTTATTCCGGCTATTTCGGTGGTAGTAAGTGGTGTTTGTAACATTTTAAACGAACTTCCTAACTATTTGTGAAGGTATTCATTATATTGCAGAGTTATTTTAGTGGAAGATGTAATAACGATCATAATATATGATTCAGCAACTATAGTATTCGAGAACAAAGATTATATCATAAGCATACTTTATTTTGGTACCAAATTGTTATTATAATACAATAACAAGTAGTTTCTCTACAATCGTTTATTTGTACGAGAACATAGATATACGTCTGCATCCTTTAATAATAACTTCCTATAGTCTGCTAGCTAAATATACATAGGCAATTTTATTACCTTTCATTTTATCGAGCAATAATCCAAAAGAGCCAATTAATTAATTGGATTCACATAAAAACGGGGTTATTCATGGTACTTATGAGAGGACGTCAACGACAACTTTTATAGTCGACTAACAGAAGGGGTACGGCTCCGAACGCCATCTATTATTTATATTACGAACTACGCTTGGCCTACCCTCGTTTACATCACAATTAATTTAATTTGCTTTTTCACGGGCTTCTTCCATTCCTTCATTGTAATGTGGAGGGATGAGGGCGTGAATTTTCTCGTGATTTGGTAACGAAGGCGGTAATTAGAGAAAATTGTGGGGTTTCTCCATTTGTTTTTAACTGTTTATTATAGCGCCCGCTTGTTTTGAATGCTGCCGGAATTAGCGGTAATGTTTCTATATAATTGCTTACCATTTTCACTCGTATCAACTTGTATACAGAATCGTTTATAAGATTTGTTAATACCTATCTACGTTTATTACGCACTTATGTAAGATAAAGTAAGCATGAATATTTAATTTGCAATGATGTGCCTAGCGAATTTCAAACGAAAGTTACTGTCTTATTAAATTTTTGGTAAATTAGATGATTTATTTTCCTTCATACCTACTATTTCTTAAATCTCAAAAGAAACATCCTTTTTAAATTTTAAGAGCAAATTTTGATACCGAGACACTCGTATTATTTGTAAAATAATATCTTATGTATCTTACTAAAGAAGAAAAGTAGAAAATCGACTTTATCAATGGATATTGAGTGTTCTCAAACCACCCTTCGATTGTTGCCTTTCGGTTGGATGGTAGAGTCTAGAGGTCTATACGTACAAACATTTTTTGTATTTTATATACAATATATATTGTAGATTAAAGCAAATTTTAATATTAAGTACTCAAACTTTACTCGTTGAAATATTCAGTTGGTATAGGTATAGTTTAGTAGGTACAGACAGTGAATTTGATATCAATGATTTTCAATTACTTTTAAAGCAGCCGGTCTTAGCTCAATTGGGTGTTAATAAAATTGACTGATATTTTTTTAAGGCGACAACTCGTTTAAATTCTTGTAAAAACACACAAGTGCAAGTAAATATAAAAACGCATTATATTTAAGGAATATCTTTGAATATATATAAGATATTTATTATGAATAAATAATTCATAGTCTTTAGGATATTGATATCTAAAATACTCGAACCCGAGTCTAAAAACTAGTGAAAAAGTAAATGAATGGGGTATATCCACAGACATGTATAATGTATATCTAATACGATTAATGTACTATTTATTCATTATAATTTTAAAATAAAATTATATTTATAAAGCTACACGACCAATGGGCGTGGATCAACGAGGAACGATTGTAAGATTTAGTAGCCTTAACGATGGTCAAGGATTTTTCGTCCTTTCGAAGGTTCCTAATAAATTACATGACAGACATTGAGGGTCACTTAATCAAGGATAAACCTAACGCGACTTTCATGTTCAGATCGTATTCACCAGGCTATCAAGGTGAGAATTGGTACGTACCTTTCATACCTTATATACATACCTAGATACCTACATACCTTATATTATAAAGAATATATAATTAATATGTCAAATTATTTTCATCGGAGAAATTGGACATGCAATGTTGGTAGTGAGTTTATAATAGCCAAAGCAGCGTCATTATTTCCCCGATGTATTTGTGCTATGAGTGATCCACATTATTCATGATGGAACGGTGCAGATCCGTTTAATTTATGTGCCGTAGCAACATCGACAAGTTTGTTCGTAAGTCACTATCTGTGTTGCCGTGCACTGTGTGTGGGAGGTGAGGAGGCATTAAGCCCCCGTGTCATAGTTTGACAACGTTTGACACCGCTTACGCTGCAGTTTCAGATATTAATTTTAATTTCGTGTTTTGAATGTGACCTGAATTTTGAAGTCGAATATCGAAATTGTTGTTGCATTGAATTACTTAGCGACTTAATAAATATGCGTATTGATTTTCAAAGCCAGATTTAGCAGTTATGTTACCCCGTATCGCATGACGGGAACGTGATATCATGCGGTGGGTGTTGGGTATCGCTGGACATGCGCACGCGCCGGTGACGGAAGCCACCCACCAGCGCACTTCCGCTCATGATAAGGCTTCAGTTTTTATGAAGCATTTTATAACATAAAATATATAATTTATATTTATTGCGAGGAAGTAAACCCGCATGACACTAGGAAAGGGATGTTCAATTAATGATACCGTTTAATTTATTATAATTTATAGAGACGATTATCAATAAGTAAATTAAGTTATTACACTTGAATTGGATAAACTAAAGCTTTTCAAAAACAATTCAAGCAGAAATAATAAATTCGGACGTTGCATTGTTAATAGTCTCTTGGTAACCAAAATTGTCGTTAAGTTCTTTATTTGTCAAGTTGCGCTATGTGATACGTGTAAATGTATTCTGTGCATACAGCAAAGTTGCTATAAATCTTCGTCTAAGTGAACAGAGACAGAGTTTAAGCACGCGCTCGCGTCGCCGCCTTCAATCTAAGTTTGGCGAGCGTCGTCCGTCCGCTACACTCCTGCATAATGAAATGGTGATGCCCTAGAATTCACAACTTTGGCGATACCAGCGATAATTAGGTCCATCTTCCTCTCTTCCTCATTATTATTCACATTTATGCATCAATCTCATCCCCTCGCCAGTTTGGAGCGGCATTTTTCTACGAACTTTTTGCTTCTTATTAATGCGCTCAGCTCCGCTTTCTTATCTTTCACGCAAAAACATTTATCTAGTATCTGTCACTTAAAGCCTTTGCTCTCGTGTAAACGGATGACCTTATTTTTTGCTAAAAGGCCCAGCTATCAGTTCGTCCCGCGGCACAATATTACCCTGTACGGCGATATATCGCGTTCGAATCACGTCATCGTTCACCCTCGGCGGGGCGTGGCTCCTAAAGGATGAGTTTACGGGGAGTTTCGCATAATGCCCGAGGCAAAAATGGGTTCCTGCTGCTCTCGACAAACCTCTACGTGACATTAGCACGAAATTTAAAAATAACCTTCTTATACCATCTTTTTACGATCGTCGTAACATGTTGGTCGGATAAGAAAATGACGTAAGAAAATTGTGATACGTATTGGATATATCAACGTTATTCGGGTTGTTACATTTTAGACACTGTTGTAACAGCTTCATAGTGGCAGGAATATTGAGGATTAATATCATCGATACAAAATTTATGATATTATTGGGAAACTAAACAACCTTTACAAACAACATGGGTTTACCTGATAGCGCCCCATTAAAGTACGGACTCTACAATGGTTAACTATAAACTTCCTATTATTCAGGGTATGTGTGTAATTAAACCAGTCGCCCATTGTTAGAATATTTTACTAAGTAATCAAAATTAGCAGAAGATAAAGATGTTTTACCGGAAATAATTATTTGAGCGATATATATAACATGTATACTTTTATCAATCATGTAACGTATGTATTATGTAAACAGCGTATTACTTATTACGTATTTAGTTATAGTAAACTAGCGGAAAAGGATTGCGCTCTTAAAAGTGTTACAATAAGCTAAACAGACTCATTTTCGCGAACAGTTATGAATTACCACAGACTTGAAAAAATAACCAGATGTCATCTTGTCTTATCGAGAGTGACGCCGCCCGCTTACCGTGTGTGCGTAATTTTTAGTGCGGTCCGACCAATCCGACGAGGAAAAGGCGGCCGATTAATGGTGTCAATGTGTGCGTGTGATACTTGTACGAATAGAAGAGTTGGTATTACTATGGGTGCTTCATTGAATTTGTTGCTGACAATCAGTCTGGTTATTTTTTCGTCTGTGTGCATTTTTTATTTATTTATTTATTTTATTGTGAAAATAAAACAGTTACAATTCCTTATACAATTATCTAGATTAACAAAATGTAGCTTAATAAATATTACAAACAAGGTGTTATAAACTTATTAGTTACGTACATTGTATACTTAGTGAATAAAAGGAGATTATAACTGTGCAAGAATCAATTCACACTACCCTCCGTACTAGTAAAAACTGTATGACGGTCGGATAGTATTCCTCGCTACCCACAACAGCTACCTCACAACATTGTACAGTAAAAGTAAATAATTTAGATGCAACATCAAGTGTTTATATTTATACTACTTTGTCACTACATAAACAGCAAGGATTAATATATCAAGGCTTTAACTATTTGTTTTAACATACATACATTTTAGTGATGTGATTTCTTTTTTTTTTCTTTTTTTTATACATTACATAATTATAATTGAAAGCTGAGAGTAGTTAGAACTCAGTAAAGGGCTTGATGATTGAAGGGCTGTAGAGGTGATTTGGTGTAAAACCACAATAATTCGATAGTGGTTTTCAGACGTATACATTCAACCGCACAATATCTGTCTGCGTAGTTCAGTAGTGTAATATCAAATGTAGATATGTGTATATGACAACACATTTGTTATAAACGTCCATGGGACATTTGCAGGGAGCGCCTGTTATGAATCCTGAGTGTGATGGATGGATCTACTGCAGCATCTACTGTCACATATATTTATAGCGGATTTACCTATTAACTACAACTATCGTGGACCATCGGTTTAATTTAATGTGGTTTATATATTGTACATCGTTTATATATTGGTTTGTTAACCGAAATTTTAATTAAAATTTATGTTGTTAACAAATTGTTAAATTACAAACTTACTACCCCACAGTGTGATTCCCTATTGAAGATATCATGGATATAACTACAAAAACACCAATCACCCGAAAATGTCTGCCCTGATCGAACACGAGACCTCTCATATTATATTAGGTAGTGTCACAATTATCTATTGTAATCCGAAAAATATTTAAGTGACATCTGCCATTACTCGTAGTATGTTCTGGATAAGTCTCGTTCATTTTGTAAAGGTGTTTAAAAACGTCATGGCACCAGATCAAATTAGAATAGATTCGGTGCAATTATGAAGAAAATTAAAAATTCCTAAGGAGCAATTTCTTGGAAACTTCTCTCCTTTTCCGATCGAATGACATAAAAAAATAAGTTCCGTCTTGCTAAAGTCGCCTACAAAGTTGAGCAAACTTTAAAGACAAATTGTCAGTTTCTAAGTGAAGCAAACATTATAAGGCTAAAACGTTTGAACAAGAAATTGTGTGATCCTATAACTAGTAAGTGTGTTGTGATGGAGGCGGAGCAGAGTCGCAAGTTTACTTGTTTAGCTTGAGTTTAGTTATTATTATTATATTGTTTACGGGTAAGTCAACACAACAAACTAAGGCATTAACATTATCGCAGGAGTTATACGAAACCACAACACTAGCTAATTGTATAAATTTGAGTTGCTTAGGGAAAACTTTCGGTTAATTCTTAAGTGTTTTAATAATTTTATAGACATACAGAATTATATTATGTAGTAATTATAAGCTTTCTTGGCTTTTTTTAAAGCAATAGACTTATGAAATTTATTTATTTAAAAATCAAAAAACAAAATTAAAAATAGTTTATTATGGCAAAAGTTATATAATTACATAGATCTGTGATTTTCTCACTTAAGTTAAATCCATACAGGAATCTCCTTGAATATAATTATGTAAAAACGAGGCTGTTGATCGCGATGGGATATAACTTCGGACTTTCGAATATAACGAAACGATAAGTGCTTTTTACCGCTTAAATTTAAGCATAATGTAGCGCTGTTTTTCTTGTAAAATGCTCTTAGTGGATACGTAGTTATGGTGATATGTATTAATGTGTGTGACACTACGGCGGAGCACTTAGCGGGCGCGTTCGAGGCGGGGTCGCATCAATCACAACACAATTTTATATCAAATGTCGCTTTCAATCAATTTGTGCCAGGATCGAGTTCGCTACGACAGCGATGCTCAGAAAGACGTAACGCTCTTTTATACATCCTAGAAAATTATTCATGTAAATAGATCTAGTAGAATTTATTTGATTTACAATGATTTACATAAATTGTTTTGCTGAAGTTTGCTGAAAAACTTGGTGGGTTTGTACCTATATTTTATAATTGTAATTGCACGAAAAGTAATTTGAAACTATTTCATTTATTGAATTTAGAAATTACACGACTAATTTGTCTTTACACCTTCAATAATTAATAACATCACAATTTGAAACGTCCGTCATGATTATGAAACGCGTCGATTGCAATTATCATCTACTTAATCATTTGTCATTTTAACTTATTTCATTCTGTTGAAAATGTATTAATTTCATTTATCAACTAACTATAATTTAATTCTCATACAATACTCAATAAATTACAACTCATTGTTTCCTCACATGACAGGCAGGTTAATTCTTTAGTTTTTTCATAGATCAATCTTTATATGTACACACCACAGACATGTATAACTAGAATGTCTGTGATACATACAGTTTCTAGCATTGATAAGAAATTGACACAAAACACGATTGTGATCCTAGTACATAACAATACAAATTATGTAAATTGTAATGTACTTAATATATTTTATATGTCAATAACCGAAAAAGAAACGAAAGGAATTGATGGCTGATGGTAATCAGCTCCCATGGATATCTGTAATATTAAATATAATATCCTCATAGTTGTTCAGCTGGGTATACCGCGAACAGGGGAATTTAACTTGGTTACAAGGATTGATAGAGCTTATAACTCCCTCATACTGTTAAATACCAATTATACTACTTGTCTGTATACGTAATATAATAATACTGGAGCTATAACAATATCTGGACTTCACGGGGCTTCACAACATATTTATTTCTTTATTTATTGCATCAACAAAGTTAACACTTAGACATGCACACATAGTTATAAGCTAAAACAAGAGGTAAGTGCCACTCCAATAACAGATGCAAATCAATAGCTCAAAAACGTGGTCAATAAACTCGTATAAGATTACAGTTAAAATGGACAAAATTATACAAAATATAAATTAAACAATAATAAAGAATTAAAAAATGTCAAACTGTTAGATAAGAATAAATATAAATCCAATGATGCTTCTAGGATTTGAAAATAAGAATTGCATTAGTGAGCTGCAATGTGAAGTGTGAAATGGTGTATGGGATAGACATTGGACGCCCGACGGCTGAGAGCGTGATGAATCGTGACGGCGATTCGCTGAAAACGTATGAAAAATGGCGGCTATGTTATAAACTATATAACGTTGTTTATTGAAATTATTGCGCGTGAATGGAGCTGGAACAGTAATATCAACACTTATACAGGGTAAGTGTGGTACATAATAAAAGGCAGAGTTAGGACGCTTCACAATTTACATTAATTTAGGTTCTATTATTATGATTATTTTTAATATTTAGAGTAACTCCAAGATTTTGGAATTTTTGGAATAACTCCTTAGGAATCGATTTTCATTTAAAAAAAAATATAAAAATTAAAAAATGAAAAAATATGAGCAGTAAAATCAACCTTTTTCCGTTACGTTATGCGTTATGTGCGTTACGCGTTATGTTTTTAATTCGTAACACAGAATCTATTATTGAAATTTGTGTAAATAAAAACATCAAGTTAAATTAAATAATTCATATATTAATATAATTTGTATATAAACTTATAGTTAGACACGAAAAATAACTGTATCACGGTATTCTAGAAATTCATCCCCTAAAAGTAGGGGCTGGAATTCATTTACATACAAATCAACTTCGTCAGTTATAAATATGAAAATTTTTATGTAAGTTTATAGCAAGTTCTGCAAGGGATATAAATAAGATAAACCCTAATTTCCGCGTGGGAAGCTGCGGGCGACAGCTAGTTAATATATAAATTTTATAATCGTTCGTAAGGAGTAAACTCCAGTTGTGTGTCGAAGCTGACACACACAATTTTTGGAACGAAGTTCCTTATTGCGCGTTGTGCAAGGGGGCTAGACGGAAAATTTCGACACTTTTTGATTTTACGAATGACCGACACTTTTTTTAAAGTGATTCACAGAGTTTTACAGAGATGGCGCTGTACAACTTTCTGAATCACGCTATGTTTTTTTCCTATTTTACTTATGTTAGCGCCAAAGAGTCTCAACAGCGTGATTCAAAAAGTTGTAACTAGTTGAAACTAGATGGCGATGTACAAGTTTCTGAATCACGCTGTTGAGACTCTTTGGCGCTAACATAAGTAAAATAGGAAATAACTTCGTTTCATCCGGGTGTTCTTTGACACCTCTCAAGTTTTTTTTTTCACAGTCTCAACGTTAATTACTTAGTAACTTTTGGATATAAACTTAAGGGTCTGGATATAGAGGTATATATGAGTCTATGTATATAGGTAACCATTTTTAGTAAATGCTCAGCAAAACGCGCGGGTAGAGCAATAAAATAAATTTGAAGGAAATTAAGTAATGACGGTGTAGAATTATTTCACATTCAAGGTACGCTCTCGCTCGTTTCTCATAGCTACTTAGTAATCAGTTAATATTTCATGATAATAGCCACTATAAGTTCTAGGAGTAACTTAGTGCACGCTCCGGACTGAGGAAAACTTAGATTTCTTCATCAGTATTCACGATAAAGGCTGGGACGTGCGTAAAAATGTTATAATTACGAGTATTTTATTTTGCAGCTACTTTTATCTCTAGTAGTGAATATCTTATTTAATAAAGGATTATTTGTAATAACCCGACTGCCAGGAAGGGTTATGTTTTTCGCGCGTATCTTGTATGTATGTATTTATGTTTGTTTGTATGTAATATTCTTTATTACCTCGTATCTTCCAAACCGATGAACGGATTTATATAATTAAGGTATCGTTAGAATCGTCTTGATAACCCAAGTGTTCTTAGATAAACGAAATTAAAAAATCAAATATGGTGGCTGTGAACAATGGCAATTGTTTGAAGTATCAAAAAAATAAAAACAAGTCGAATAACACAATATGGGTATCAAATTAAAGAGCTCACCATAATAATTTCAAAAAGGTATATCATGATAGCTTTTTGATAGCAGGCGGTTTTTATTTCTATTTTTAAATTTATACTAGTTTACATATTGGAAATATGCCAAATATAAGGTAAAAAGCGTATTGGTAACAAAATTTGTAACCTAAACAAAATCCAATCGCTTTCAGTAACCTTAGTACAGAAACACTAAGAATAACCCTATTTCCAGTCGTAAGAACATCATAAAAGGGAAGCAAAAGGAATAATAGACATTTGATACACGATTCTGATTCTCACGTAATTTCTTCATCCATTTTCCTCCATTCACACACTCTATTCACGTCACTGAAGTGATATCGCTAATATCGGATGACAGTGTAGCAGGCGCGCTGGTAACTTTCCTAACAGGAAGCGTAGTTTTGAACCACTACAGATAATTGGTGAGTTAGCTCCGTCGTCGGTCTTAATTGTCCCAGACATTCTTAGTTCAGACGTGGATATACTCTGTGTAGATAAATTACTAATATCTAACCCGTAATTACTTCTAGTCTCTAAGCGTGGGTCTTCATTCGCTCCGAGACCGTTTCAAGTGACAAGCAGTGAGATGGGTTTTTTATTTTTAATTCTCTGATATTTTCTATTCTATGGCTATAATAAGATTATTTAATACATTTTGGTATAACAGAGCAAGATCCCAGGGCAACCAGACGTCACGTATTTTCTGACGGACGAAATGTGGACGATTGAGTAGTGTTAGTAATTAGTATGTACTACGATCGTATGCCTACCTGCTAGCTTGGTCAAATGGCCAAAAATGGTGGTGGTGGCCCCGAGATCTTGGACTATAAGTAGTGCATGGTGCCCACAAATGTTATAGTCACCCCTCACGATGGCTCTAGGGTCATTTTTCTTAAACACGATGAACATAAAGGTTTTTTTATAAGAAGCTTTTATAAGTTCATTGTTCCGTTACTTTAAAACTTTAATGTTTGATGCACTGTAATATAATTTTGATATTGATCACATATTTGCAGATTTCTGAATAGTACGAGTATAAAAGAGTAATGGTTTATATTATGCGACGCATTTCGAGAAACACATCATTAGTTTTTAGTTTACAAAAGCGCCTTTATAAAATTGCATGATAAATAATGTACGTTAGTATTAGGTCATTGCTTGAACCAATATACAATTTATGAAGCTATAATAATATAATTGCAGTAGTAAGATTTCAACATAAATAATATGAATAATGGACGTTAGTTAGAGCTACACTTACGCTTTATGCAATTTGCACAAAGGAGTTTGTTTATAAAACAAAACCATAGAACGTGGCTTGTAATAATAGCTAAGGAAACTATTCAAACAATGGTTTAACTGGGAAATGATTAATTTTATCTGGTAAAGGTGTTCGGTCCTACAGAGTACAGTGCAATAATTTAGTTGAGGGAAAAATCTAGCTTCTAATTATTCGGTTTTATTCAACTCTAACCAAGTTTTTTATTACAATGTTAAGCTTTTAACTTCATATAAAAATATAAAAAAACGTTTGAATATAGGCTCTAAATTTAAATCTATGTTCCCTTATTTAGCTGTAATTTATGTAAGAAAAGTACGTTCAAAATGACATATCGATAATTGCTCGAATTTGCTGCCAATTTGGAGGTCCAAAATTCCTCCAAATTATAGGAGATGAAATGTTACAAAAATGTATTTTAACAAGATCGTGAACATAAAATTTTTCCAAATGACTCAAGATGAACAAGTTTGTCGTAACTCATAATTTCCCAGAATACGATCGGTCTTAGCGACACTATCGAATGGTGTATTAATACAAGATATGATTTTTTCAAAATCAACGGGTTCGATTGCTGGCTAGGAATCCACTGATGCAGTTTTAGTCTTCATAAAAATCGGGCCCGTGACTCCTTTGAGCACTTTTCGCTATTCCTCATTGTTTTCCATGTAGCTATCCACGCCTATTTGAAAAATTCACTCTGTATGTAGTTATTAGATGGGTTTTTTTCAAGCAAAAAAAAAGTATTTCTTAAGTAAGAAGAACTTTCATCTTGTATATATTATAATATATTATCTAATATATAAAATTTCCATGTCACAATGTTAGTTACCGTACTCCTCCGAAACGGCTTTACCGATTTTTACCAAATTTTATACGCGTATTCAGTAGGTCTGAGAATCGCCTACTATCTATTTTCTATACCTCTAAGTGATAAGGGTTGTCCACCCCTAACATTTTTTTTTTGGACAATTTTTTTTACAATGTGGCATTAAAAATACATACAACCCTAAATTTTCATCCTTCTAACACCAACCCCTATTTTTTAATATGAATGTTAGGCGATACGAAGTTCGCCCGGTCAGCTAGTAGTAATATATAAATTAACTATGATATTTAAAGTTAAGGCTACCCGGTGAACAAGGGTCATAGGAGATAAACTATCTTATCAGTCGTTATCTAACACCGGGAACATTTAAATCAATATCTGTATGACAAAAGTCTACTTTGGGATTACAGTAAAATAGTGATAATGTTGATGAATACGACAAATTCTTTCTATTAGTTATAAACGTAGCTATCGCTTTTGTATTACGATCGATCCATCACGAGAATGATCGGTCGAACTTGGTTTCTATTTATGGAATTTTATTGAACGCTAGTTGCGACGCTATAAATTGTCTAATAGATGTTGATTGCTTGACAATGCGCGTGAGTGGCAAGTAGTCAGTCTGGCTACCAGCTGTCTACAAAGCAAATGAATATCATAAAAACTATTGTATGAGATGATTATACAACGTAGTCTTCATAAATATCTTAAGCTTTACAATAAACTATGCCAAAAGTTTGGCTATGTAACTTATTACGAGTAAATTGTTATGATGAAAAACAAAAAAATATCTAAACAAACACCTTTCTTTCACATAACAAAACATCTTACGTGTTCCTATTTCAATTGTAAATAAATATATAACGAAGAATCGTCATAAAACCATGAAAGCTATTCAATAAACATAAAACCAAAAAAGTCATTAAAATTTTTAAATGGATACGAAAAAAAGCAATTACGAGAACAACTCACCATTCCGTAGTGCGGCTCCGTTTTCACTTACGCACAAAACCAATAAAACCAGAATAAAACAACTCAAAAATAATATCGTTTGCGTTGCTCGATTGCAATTGCATTAGGAGACGCGAAATAAAAAAGAAAATAAAAGGCGCAGAGTAATAAAACGTGCACGTTTTATCGCCGCGAGAAATACAATTAAGGGTATGTTTGATTTAATGTATGCCATGTTGGAGACTGGTGCGACGACCGTGGCCTACGGCGTCGGAGAGAAGTATGACTGAAGGGACGGCGGAGTCGGACGCTACGACCGTCTGGACGGACTGTACGACCGTACGCTTGGAGCGCGGCGCTGACAGCGGCTGCGTTGCTGGGCGGGCGGTTATAAACGATACGTGCGAGATAAATAATACGATAATAATTATTGCATTACATACGTACTAAAAGCTGCGCTTTAACAGGCCTGTTAAAAGATAAACCGCGAACATCTGTTACAGGGTCTGGCGTATCTACGTTTATACAGATTTCGTTTCGTAAATTAACTCTTTAGTTGCCCTGTTAACATAAATGCCAACCGAATGCAAAAGCCGATTGTTAAATGGGGAGGAAAATCAAAGACCTGGAAATATTCAAGCCGTGATACAGCTTACTAAAACATAAAAAATCATCCCCACATTACTTGTAGGGGAGGCACCTTTAAAAAATATTTTTAAAGATTTTATATTTAAGTACTACCACTTTGTAGTTTTAATATAATATTATACATTCATATCAAATCAAAGCAATCTAGCACTAATGGTATCTGCGCTATGCTCCGGACGAACGGACTGACTACATGACGAAACTATAAGGATTCCGTATTGACTACGGAACCCTAAAAAAGACACGTAGTTTAAGTAAGAAGCACAGGGTTACATTTTGTGCTTTAAGCCTATTATATTCGGTAATACAGTATGTGACAGGTGACTCGGTATAGACTGAAGGCTCTTGATAGGGTTTCACAGAAGTTGCGCCAAATTGTGGCCTCCCATGTCTACAGTATATAATTTGTTTAGTTAAAATGTTAAGCGTTATATTAATAAAATATGGAATTCAGATGAAAATAAATATCTCACCCATTTAATAAAATACTTTTAAAGGATTATTAGAAATGGGCATAAATAGATTGCAGGTTTCTTTATTGAAAAGTACTCACTACGACTGGGCAATATATACTTATATGATAGTTTTTTGTTCAATATATAGTAGCGTCTATTCGTGCGTGGACGCAAGTGAAATATCCTATCTAAAGCGTGATTTATATTCATTTAAAAGTAATTTACAAATAGTTTATTTGATTGAAATTAATAATAACATCCAACCTAGAAACGTGTGTTCGCATCATATTTATGTCACATGAAGAGGAGTCGTTTAAATTGTAATTTCACGGTTCGACGGAAATTTTCATTGCCGATTAATTCTTAGCTTTATTAAGCTCTTGAAGTAGGGAACTGAGGTAGAGGGGCGGTTTTGTATCTATGAAAATTTATGTTGTGCTTTTAATCAGACAATTTTTGACATAACTAGTAGGTATACCATTCTTTTGTCAAACCCTAAAAGACTGAATTTACTCCTTTACAGCAAGGAGTTTTTAAAAAGTGGAAGAAGCTCGTGTAAATGTAAAAGTATTTATTGTAATAGTGTCATTGTAGTGGAAAAGTATGTCAAGTAGGTTCTAGAACACATTCATCGCCAAGTTCCGCATAGCGCTTAAAAAAGTGTAATTTTACATTCTTTCGCGGCGTATTGTAGTTTTTTCAACGGAATACGTTCCTTTCTACGTCTTTGTTGCAAAAAGTTTTCTGCGTTGCTTCAATCTACTTCCAATGTTTGGAAAGTATATTGTGTTAAATGATAATATAGAATTATGTACTTAACAATAATATAGAACTTTGCCTACACGTATTTTCTTGTCTGTATTTTTTCGCATTACCTATTTTATTTTAATTCATGTATGTGTTGATAATTTTGGTATACCTATTCTTTCTTATTTTCATGCTTTCGCTTAATTTGAATGCTTATTATTATCCAAAAATAATACTTTTATTATTGTGACTTACAATACGATTGCTGAAAGTTTCAGCCTGAAACAAAATTATTAAATTCTCCATGTAAGTTTTAATGTAGGCATAATACCAACACCTTACCTTCTAAACTTAAAAATTGTAAAATTATATAGGATAAAATGGAAAAGCCATCACTACTTGCTAACCACAGTTAAAAAAAGCAAAAACAGGCGGCCGTTTCAGCGATGCCGCAAATTGTGACAAATTGTGTTATTGAAATTTATGTCCGGCAGTTTTGAGACATAATTGGATGCGGAGAGTCGGCAGCCATGTTTCCCGACTGACGTCACGTGCTCTAATGACATTTATTACGGCCAGTTCATTGGCGCCGCTCGTCTCAACACAGTGTTGTATTTGAAAATTAATTTTCGCGGGAATTTCAATTTTGGGATCGATGTTGAACGTAGCAATAGAACTGAAATTATAACAGACATCCCCAAAATACCCGGCGATTTCCGGTTCAATTGGGATGTTTAAAACTGTAGCTTAAACCTTAACCTGTAACTTAAACTTTTTTAATTATTACTTACTTACCAGTAATCCATAGATGCAAAAAGGTAGGTATTTTATTTTGCGACGATACATACCTGGAAAGAAAGAGAATATAATATTAGTTACAGATAAATGAAGTTTCGTTGTAATTAAATTCGTAAAAGCAGTCATGTTTGGTGCGTTTTATTTTTGTAATGTTCTATTAGATCTTAATTTATAAGATGTAGGTACACTTAAGGCGAGGTTTTAAATATTAACGCTATAAATTACCCGACAAGTGTTTACGGTGATATGTCTGAACCACACGCCTGTCAGTGAGTGATTGCGGATAAGTGTCAAGAAAGGCCGATAGATGGCGTTGATTGAGCTATTAATCAAGGCTTCGAGACACCAGAGAGTAAGTAAAAAATCTTAATTAAGATACTTTGGTGTCCGAGGTACCGCAGTGGTGGCACTGGCAGCCATATTAATTTAGAATACTTACATCATTTATTGCAATATAAAATTTATACTGTTCAGTGTAAGGAAGTTCTTTAAAATTATGCTTTATTATTAATTATGCTTATCTATAAATACCTTAGTGTAAATACCTAATCAACGTCAGTTTCTTGTAAGTTTTTTTTTAATGTAACTAGCCGATAAACGAGCTGACGATCCATAATGATAGTCGGTAAGTGGCCACCATCGCCCATGGTCACAAGTACCTAATACCAAAGGCATATGTGATGCGTTGCCGACCAAGAAAGAAGAAAGAAAGAAATAAAGAAAAACTGGCTCCCAAGCTCTCATTCGGAACAGTACAATAAATAAACGCGCGTAAAACATAATGACAATCGTATACTCGTATATTGTGTAGATAGGGGATAAAACACTGGCTGGGCATAGCGTAGTGGAGTCGTTTTCAAAGCTGTCAAAAGTGACAGGGAAAAGAGCGGGAAAATGTCACCATAATGGATGTGTCAACGGCAACGCGACCAGATGCGGCCTATTGGCATGCACGCGTACAAATCTGCTCCCCAGGGATTAAATGTTGGTAGGCTTTGATGAAATTTTGATTTTTAGATCGCATATGTAGTTAAAATATGTATGACTCCAATTTGAAGCGTGACTTTTGTAATCTCTACAGATGTAGGATTGATACCAAATTCGATTTATATATTTTTTACATTACATTATTAAATGACTACAATTCTAACCGACGACGGTAAGTTTTTATGTTTCTTTAACGATAAAGCCATGGTGAAGATTAGTAAATTATCATGACTTAGAGCAGCTATACTCAACCTGGGAACCCCCGGGTTTTTGTTGGTTGGCCCATCTGGTGTTACATTATTTTATAGCATTTTGAATTTCGCGGCCATTAGAAAAATTGAGAGCGCATTGAATAAATAGATCCTACATGACACTACCACACCGAGGTGTGCAGTGCTATTATTGATACGGTAATTTGCCGTAATATAAGGCAATTTATTCATTTATTTTTAAATTTTCAGCAGACGTCTGATTGTATCAATGATAGCCTCGCGGTTAGAACGTTGGTCTACCGAACACAGGTTCCCGAGTTCTGTCCTGGCACGCACCTCTAATTGTCAATTATTAGGTGCGTATTACAAGTTAATTAATAAATAAATAATGGGTCCTCTATCATATCGTCGATTGGTCTACATTGTCTGGCTATGCTTCCCCATCCGATGAGTGAAATATTTGATTCTATCTAACTATCTATCAGCCTTTTAGAGTCCACTGCTAGACATAGGCATCCCCTAATTGGTGCCACTCAGGTCCTGGGCCCTCTGAATCCAGCGGTTTCCCGCTGTCTTCCTCAGGTCATTAGTCCACCTGGCCGGGGGGTGATCTGTGATTCTTTTTCCGAGACGTGGCCGCCATTCGAAGACTTTTTGATCCATCATATTGCAACTTCAGCCGGCTTACTCTACGAGGTATGTCGGTAACTTTAGTTCGCCTATGGACTTCATCGTTTCAATTCTTATCTCGTAGCGAAACACCAAGCATAGCTCGTTCCATAGCGCATTAATGTGACTTTGAGCCTTTGAATGAGGCCACTAGTAGTAGAGACCGTGGTACTACTCGTGGTCAATTTTTACGGATCCATGACGAATTCAACATTATGGTCCTGAAGGCCCTGAAGGTTGGCTGATCATGTGTTGTGTCCCTGACATTGCAATGTATTTGAAACATCAGGAAATGACGAAAAATTTTAAAATATCCGCGACGAACTCGTTTAAATCAATGTGAAACAATTGCGAAAACCTAGGATTTTTTTACCCATTTTTTTTCTTGCGGCCCGCGACACCATAACTAACACGAATTTATGGCTCTTATAAAAAAAGTTGAGTACCACTGACTTAGAGTAATGTATTATGTTAAATTTTCAATCATAAACTTTTTTTAATTATTAAAGTAGTTATTACGGCCGTATTCAATGTAGATAACATGTGCGTGTGACGAGAACAATTAAAAGCTAAATAAACTTCAATTATTGTTATAACAGTCACAAAGATCGTAGATCTGAAGTCTAAAGTCAAGCTACGAGTAGGTATACTATACAATATTCATTATAATCAGAATATTGAATGCGATCGCTCAGTATGATAGTCAATAAATGCGAGTTGAAAACATGTCAAGATATGATGGATGGTAAAAGCGTTGATATGATAAAAGACCTACCTACTAAAAGAGATAGATATCTGTTAACTCAAAATCTTTCAAACCATTTACTTTTATGCGATGAAATTCCCTTTTTCTTATAAGCATAAATTGATGACATCACTATAATTTATATAGTATCTGTACGGTATATGCGCCTCAAATTCCCACTTTGTTATATTTTTATATTGCCGTTTCCCTCCCATTGTTACAGTCAGCAAGTTTAAAGCTACAAATTCATCTTTCATAAATATAAAAAACCGGGCAAGTTCGTGTTAGGCCACGCGCAATGTAGGGTTCAGAAGTAGTAAAATCGACTATTACTCATTAACTACTTAGGCAAATATAGCCGTGATAGTTGTCCTTGTAAATTCATCATGTAACCTATTTTTGAGAATTTTTTTCACTTGTACAACTCCAACCGTTTAGCCAGCAGGGGGGGAGGACGCTTGACACTAACCAAAATTAGCACTTCAAGCCAAATATTTCGCAAACAGACCCCTAATTCCAAAAATGGTTTAACAAGATCCATAATATTTTTTAAGACCTTTTCAACGATACCCCACACTATAGGGTACGCGATGAATAAAAAATTCATATTCACGTTACCTGTGGGGGAGGTACCTTGAAAAAAAAAATGTTTTTCAATATTTTATTCTACGATTCTGGAGTTTTAATAAATATGTATATCCATTCCAAATTACAGCTTTCTAGCACTAATAGTCATGGCGCTTTGCTTCGGACAGACGGACGGACGGACATGTCGAAACTAACATACTTATAAGCGTTCCGATTTTACTTTGGAACCCTAAAAATTATTTTAATATTGTATAGTTAAAATGCAATAGATATATGTCTGACGAATGTACGTAAACAGAATATGAACTGTATTCGTTTGAGTTTAAGTGAAAACGATTGTGCTTGTTAAAAGGTCCGGGCATATGGTATAATATAATTGGCTTGATGTACTCGTATTTTATCAACAGCTATAGGTATCGGCCGTTATCCGTTGCCGCCCCCTGCGCTCCATTTCACTTGTAACCCGATAGGGGGCGACGTCGGGCGGCGCGACTACTCGCCTTGTAATGGCCACCACGGCCCCTTTTTTATTACTGACCCGCTAGTAAACAGATCATTCGGGTTTGTGGTGTTATAAAAACGAAATTAACTGTGACCGGTAGATGACCAGATATTCCCAGTACTCAACACTCTTCTATTAACATAACCTCGCGTGTCACGCACGTTCACATGTTAAAAACCTTCAAGGAAAAGCGGTAATGGCCTCTTGAAACGAATGGTCGCTTCCAATTTACTTGTAGCACGTTGGTTTTACGATACAATATGCCTACTATACAATACTATACTACAATACGATACAATACTAGGCTTTTCATGTTCTTTTTCAGGTATTCCCATTACTTAGACTGATTTCAAAGTTTCCCTAATCTATTACTAAGTAATGTAAGTTATGTTTCATGAATTTCCTTTCACGTGACCCATTTTCATTTATTTAATAATACTTCGGATGCTATAACTATGTTTCGTCATTCCATGATAAGATATTATAAAACGTTCGCACGTTTGGACTCTACTGATTACCGCGAGTGGAGCTATTGTGAAATCGGATATTCTGTTAATAGATTAATCCAATCAAAATATTAATTCCACAACGCAGCTCACTCATATTTACATTTCGATTGCCCGATTCATTCGACACATTTGAGACGATATTCATCGACGATTAAAATGTAATCTCTTCGATTCCACGTTCCATAATAGCTTCAATAAATGTGAAAATGTAGATTTCCAAGTGGGAAATATATGATGGGGTGAAGATTTTTAGATCGTAAATGTGATATCAGTGGCGATATATCTAGGCTGATAAAGCAATTGCAAATCCAGGCTGCCAACGCGACGGTCTGAATATGAACGCAAATTGTAAATTATCCATGCTAGGTGGACGGCGCGTGCTGTCCCCAGCTCGCTGGGGATTAGATTCCTAGTTGTGCGTTTGTGCGATTATTCTAGTACTCTTATGTCCATCTACTATTTCAATCGATTAAACCTTTTAGTATTGTGGTGCTGATCACGCTTCGCACACCGAAAATCTCATCATAAACACGATTTGATTGGAAAACTTAGTGACCGACGCTCTATGAAATTTTATTTCGAGATATTTTAACGTTCAGCGCGGCTTTCTGTAAGACAATTGAGTTTATACGAGAGAACGGTTTACGTGGGTTTAGCGTTGATGAAACGAGTCGGGTTGCTACACTTACTCGGTTCAATATTTGTGCTGCAATACGAGTTCAATCTCTATCGTCTGTTCTGTGGTATTACGTATTACAATCATTGTCAGTCATAAATAAGAAAGCCATGTTTATGATTCAAGCAATTTTTCCGGATGTTTTTAATAAATCAAGTTTGTTCTAACTATTAGTAATATCGGAAACCAATATTCGTTCGCAGTTTGTTGGCGTGCCATGAGATTGCATGATATCTTGTCAGTGTGACGAAGACTAGCATGCACCGGAACACTTTGCAAGTGCACCGCGACAGCTGGTGCGCTTTATTTGATTTCCAACTTTTAGAATATTTGAGTTTTATGTTCGATTTGCTTTTGATGCGACATAATTTGGCAAGAAGCAATATGAAGCACTTACCGTGACATCGGTTTATAGGAGTCTAATGTCCTTTTAATATCATATCTGTAGAAAAAATATTCAGCGACTGCGAGAGAGAGGATGCCAATTTTCATGAAAATTGATTAGTACGTAGTACAAACAGTCAAATTGTTGTGCAAACAGAGAAGCGAGTGACGCTCGCAATATCGCTGGGCAGCGAGCGGGGCGGGGCCGCTGCGTCAACAGCGCGGGCGGCGGGCGGCGGCAAACACGCGTGCGAAACGCTCACGTGCCTTGTTATACGAGGCCCAGTTGTGTTGTGTCAATAGGGACGGAGCATAAATTTGAAGGCTCAATTTAAGAGCTACGAGTATGTACCCACTATGTACCGTTAAGGCGTGGCGCCAACAAGAAACACTTGACTGTTTGCTTTATATCCATAAAAAACACTTCAATTATTGATCGTCATGGGATGTATTTACACTTTATATTCGTAAAACATTTACTTGATGACCTAGTCCTAATAAGCCAAAATTTATAACAAACATTTTTATATCGTCAGCCTTTGTTATATAGTAATTGATACCATGAGCTATTAAATTTTTATAAAAGCCGCCACCCTATTCACAATACTAACAGAGGGCGACTGTTATAAAGGCGTTTTTATTTTACGCGATGACACTCCGTACGAAATAGCAAAATTGGATTTCGCCAGTTTAAGAGCTTTTTGGACGTAAAACGCGGTTATGTCACTAGTCACGCATATTTAATTTATTTGTGATAGATTTTTGATTTTTATTTTTGTTAGTGAAATAGTTTTAATTATATCTATTGCATAAAACCCGTGCTTCAGAATTTTATTATTATTATTAAAATAATAAAAAGGTATTAATTAATAAGAAATATGATTTCTATCATAGATTTTTAAATAAAAATAATATTATCACAACACTAACCGTGTGAAGTACAGTCGATATCATAAAAGCATTCCTATGTTATCAGACGGCTATGGATAAAATTTAAACATATCCACTGTACTTTCCATCAGTAATAGAGCTCTAAGTATATTATACCACATGTTCACTCCGATAAGCTGCATGCAAGCATCCGCAGTCTGCCGCCGCGAGCGCATTTATCATCCCCGGGTTCAAAGTTCCCACACAATAACTTTGTATGTGCGACACTTTGTGTTCAAATACTTTTAAATTATTATTACTAAATATTTCTTGACGATATTCAGACAATTGCGAATTTGACTAGCTTTGGTTCGAATTCTATTTTGTACTACTGTAGAATAAATTGAAGGAAATGTACTATAATGTGTGTAACTTATAATGACATCACAGTTTATAAGTATTTTTGTAAGTTTGAGGCTTACCTCAAACTAGCTTAGTAGAGCTTGTTTATTAGTTAAAGTATCTTTAACCATGCCTATCTATTGTGAAATAAATTTAAAATGTTATTCATATAGTTTAATTTACTTATAGGTATATACGAAATTATTGATTGACTCTACACATTGGTCCATTTTCAATAAATATAAATCAAACCTCACTATTGTATTATATCCTATAGTTACAAATTAGCCAGCACGTTCTCCAGTTCCATCAGGCGAACCCAAAGCGATTTGTAAATTGAATAGACAGATCCATTATTTGTAGTTACTAGCTGGAATTTCCTTTTATCGCAAGAGAATTCCAGCTAAACGTTAACGTGTAAAATATCATAAAATAAAGCGATGAAAACTGTTATTTTTCAAATTGTAACACCAAACGGTTGATGGAGATTCATTGGACCACCGCATCATTTATCACTAGCCCGAGCTTGGTTTTGTACCGACTTCTCTAGATTTTAAACTTCATTAGACCTCGCAAAAAGTGCATGGTGTGATTAAAGTTTCATTTTAACCTTTTTACAGTTGGTCTACGGTGGGTTGTTCAATTACACCGACAATTTATTGTTTTATTTTTCAGCTGCGGAAGTACGCTTGTAATCGCGATGGCGTTGAAATTGTTTGTTGCCTCGTTTCGTTCAATGTTAATTTGTACTTTATAAACATAATGATGTGTATTCTATTAAATAACGGGCCGAAAGGCGCCAGGTGCTTTCTATTGGAAAGGTTGCTAGACTCTGTTCCTTGATTAATGTTGACGGCATTCCAGTACAGTGGCAGTAGTTTGTCTGCCTGGGTTTTATCTACTTTCCAGAATAAATCGTGAAGTATTTTTATGTTTTTCAATTGCAATGGCGGAAAACTTATCATTTCTATTTCTTGTTTCCTTTCGTATTAACAATGTTTGTGGCCAACAGCGGAAACTTACTAGCATGTCTGCTCTTTTGTCGGTTTTTGATAGAACAAATGTTTTGGATTTATTCTAAAATTAGTGTATCTTTGTAGACGATAGGTTGATAATCTCTGTGCTATAAACACACGCCTTATTACGTGTGATGAATGAATGAGGCGTTGTAATGGATTTGGTTAATGGTAGACTTTTTTTAATACGAAAAAATAAAAAGTTATTTAAACTGCTAACGTTAAGGTTGAGTACTATTATTTTTATTTGGACAATTTTAAGCCTGAGTAAAGCTTTAGCACGGTTTATAGATTACCCACCACGGTTTATAGATTACCCACCACGGCTTATAGATTACTCACCCTTTGCGACCAGCAAGGCTATTCTGTTTTGTAACTCGACAGCGGAATCCGCGATAAGTTTCAAAATTGAAGTTCGAGTCAGAAATCTTGATATATCATTCTCTAATCATCTATTACGCACTTGCGAAGTGAAGTGAGTCTCGAACTCGAACGCCAAACGACAAAAATATGACAGATAAATATGTAATTGTCTAATCATCTAGTAAGCACTTGCGAAGTGAAGTGACTCTCGAACTCTAACTTCAATTTTGAAACTTATCGCGGATTCCGCTGTCGAGTTACAAAACAGAATAGCCTTGCAGCTCGTAGTGACTTAATAAAAACACTGACTTAGAACCACACAAGAGTAACTTAACTCAAAGGCACGACAACAATCGAACGGGAATATACAATCGCTTCTTAAACGATATGTTCTTTTATTGTGTGTTGAATGAAAAACGAATAGAAGAAAAGAATATCGAATGGACAATTTCCCATCAAAACTCAATAGGGCCAAGCAACAATAGCGTGTTGTGTGCAGAGTTGACACTGATGACAGTTGTTTTGTTTTATTCTCTCCCGCTCGTTTACACCACGAATAGGAAAAAAGTTTGTGACCATCAAACTATTCCGGCGAAATTGAATATCGTTTACTCGTCATATCTACGCCTATGTCTACTTGGTAAATGATAATAATGCTCATTTGCAGATAAAATTTATGAGAACTCATATACGTGTAAAATCTATTGTAAATAAATATGAGTCAACTGTAATATAAAATTTATTTTAAATTAAGTTTTGGTAATACGTGTCACTCACGTCAAAGAAGTTTTACTTCAATCGCACGTAAAGATAACACGCACACACTTTTTCACATTTCACCGGTTCGATACCCGTTTCAAGCAGGTGAATTTTCAAAAACTTTGAATGTACTTTTATTTAGTATTGAAAAAAATGAATGTTTTCTTTCAATATTTGCCATCATCAATATTCATTGTACTTTTCCTCCAACTACCGTTTTTTCCACCCTGTATAACTGAGCAGCTATATATCTGTATACTACACTGAGCAGCTTTTCCTGTATGTACAAGGGAAGTTGAACAAAGTTCACAAACAAAAACTCAATAAAGTGGTTAAACGCATCTACAATGCAGTTGAGAATAAATTGGGCGTGAAATAAATCTGAAGAGTACAAACTTGTATCCGGCTAGAAGTATGGTAACAGTTGGTACGGTACAGCGGGCGCGGATTGAGCGCGCAAACTTGGTGCAAGTAGCAATGACAGGCGCCCGCGGCTACCGGACAACTTCTTTCGTTTCCTATCACTTCACAAATGTTTTTCGCTAGCTATTCCCGTATCGGGTTTAATACACTTACCATTAAAATATGAGGTTTCGTAACTTTTATAGCTTTTATAAATACACTCTTCAGGAAGTAATTCAATGCTTAACATTTAAAAATACATATCTTAAATTAGTTTATGCCTACAGTTTTATTTGGAGTGTAATCACTACCAAAGATAGAGAGTCAACCGTAAGATTTATTATTACGACCATAGTCTAATTTGAATTTACATCAACAACAAAAACATAAATATGAAATCTCAGTAAATATATACCTTGATTCCTTGAATTTATACCTTGAATCCCGCCTATTTTATGAATGTCAGTAAAATTAAATACGTATATAAAGTATATTAAGATCGTATTCTTTTATAGTAGTCTTCTGGTTTTTGTGCGATAAGTTAATACCCGATGACGCAACCATTTATAGGTTAGAGGCAAAAGCGAAAAACGTAAGCTTTAACCTTTTATACTGAGCACAAACCGCTCGATCACTCGGAGATGACCCGGGAAGTAGGATATTACGGAAACTAAACCACTTGCAGCTAATGGCGTGTTCAGGCAGACTTTTATTGCGTTTTTCCACTCACTAATGACACGGTCACATTCTTTGGGGTGCCGCGGACAATACCAATGCGGGATTCCGTTGTTTCACCCACAAACGAACGTATAAAATACTCAGTTAACCTAGTTTCAACTTTATTAGGCTTTAGACACCAGTAAATGAAGGTTTGAAGCACTGGTTACATTTAGTACATTATTTGATTTGAAACGTGACGATTTAAATTGTAACGAATTACCTAACGTTCTTGTGTTTTAAGCGGAAGGGTTACATTGTGACGGAAACTGTTTGGTTCTGAAATATAGATTTTGTGTAGGTAGGAAAAGCTGTTATACTCAGAAAAATCGCAGTATTCAAATTAAAATGACTTCAATTTATACAAAGCCCGTCATGTCTTGAAAATTCTGGCTTTCTTAACATTCAGAATTGCTATAATTTTGAGGATCGCAATGAAACATTTTATTCCTGAATAATGTCTCCTCAATTTTTACTTTTTACATTTTTGCAATTATTACCTTTTATTATCTTATAGCACTATTATTACTATTAAATGATACCAGGTATAATTAAAACGACTTTGTTGATACTTGTTGGCTACTGATTAAAAAACACTGGTGGATAGACTACAGTGACTGTCACGAAACGAAGTTAATAAAGGAATTTAATAAAGTTCGTTTACACCGCGATTACTGGAGATAAGGCTGCTGTAAACGGATTAAGGGTTGAAACAATGCAGGCGATTATCTCAGTCGCTGTCAGTTACATCGCTCGCTGCTTCCAGTTTGGGAACCAACGGGAAGTGTATAACGGTTCTGTATACTAGTACATCCACTATATTTATATTAGTGCCTACTAAATATATTCTATACCACAGACATGTCTGTGTTCTATACTCTTATGAGTTTACTTACATGTATAGTTACACATAATAAAACCTGTACGGTTTTATTATGGTTGTTACTACATTTAATTTTTGCTTTACTATTTATTTACAGGGCCACCGAAATACCTTGATTGTTGTACTTAATTGAGGTATTTAAAAGTAATATTATGATCTATTAAATTTTCATAGAAATATCATTCAGTGTAAAAAGCTTGAAACAAAGCCTGAAGTAATTTTGTATATTATTAAGAAACTGTAAATGAATTATTGATATTTTATCAAAATAAACCAGCAAATTATATTAACGTCTGTATAACGCGAAACGTAAAGTGAATAATGATAAATAGGTTGCTTTCGCAGTTGTAGATTGGACTCCTTTAAGAGATGGGGAGCAACCCGAACAATACAGACGATTATCTCAGCATCGCTGAACCGGTTATTGTGTGTAAACAAATTAAACCGGATTATTTAACGCTGTTGTCAATTCTAAACCGTGGCTATGACGTTCAGAAATTAAACGTTTAGTAAATATTCTTTTTAAATAAATATTATAAAAGATTTTTTATTTTTCAGCCTATTAATGAAAATTTTGAAAAATGCCTGAGTTGGCCAGGAGATGTTGTGGAATGAGGTTTTACTCGTTACGATGTTAATGAAAACGTAGAGAAATGATATAATTTAATATGAGATATTAAAACAGTTATATCAGGTAATTATTTTACTGATATGATGCCGTAACTAATACTAATAAGTTTCTCAAACTCTAAAGAAGGAAAGCATTTAACGAGAACTAACGATAGAAGAGATAGAAAAGAATAATATATGCAAGGACCAAAATACTACAACATATTTGCCTACATTTATCAGAAACAATTTCCTTGAGCAAACTTGTACGGCAGCAGCACAGGTGTTTGGCGACACATGAACAATATAAGTTTAGGCTCATGAGTCAGCAAGACGCGTGCCAAAAGAACAGCGTCGGCAGTACTTCTCAAAAATCCTTTTATTTTCATTTAGTTGTACAAATCGTGACATGTACCGTACTCAGATTAGAGAATAAAACACCAAATACAATATAATCTCGAGTCAGTACTAAAGAAAGCGTCAGCACGTCACGATTGTCAAAATTTATTAAATAATTTCTCAGATAAAATGTCGTCTTGCATTTTGATGTTATAAAAAATATCTGTCCAAACAGAAAAAATCCATAAATTAAAATAATTAAACATATTTAAGTATTATTGTATATAAGAACATTTACATATTTGATATCTATACCTTCTGATAACTAGTGATATAATAATAAATAATTTGTCAATTTAATTGTGCATAATATTTTAGTTTGGAAATATGACAAAAAATATTTACAAAATTGCGAGCGACTGCGACTTTTTGTTTTCAATGTTTGGCAAACACACAAAGAAGTACGTGTCCCTTCGATGTCACTGCTGGTTGTCAATATGGTGTTGTCATGTACACATAGTAAAAAAGCGACTTCATTCGTTGCATTTCTTTGCGAAAGTTCTATCTGCCTTTGTTCTTTAATCTGAGGTACCGTATTACGTATACGAGTATTCATGAAATGAATCAAATGTCAAATGCTGTTTCGTAAAAGTTGTATCTATTGTATGGCGATACTGATAAAAATATAATTTTAAATTAATTAATGACATTTTGTTTTATGTGTTACTCATTAGGTATAATTATAATTAATTAGTTCAGTTTACAATTCTAAATATTGATCTAACCAGCCAACTGCATTGATTTTCTGCGTTTTTAATTATATTTATTTATATATAATTTAATTTAATTTACGAGTTATAAACTAAAATTAATAAAGGTGCACATTGTGCACAGATTAATCTTGCTGAAATACAGTTTTGTCAAAATCACCTCAGAAAATATTTTCTACAGATCTTTGAATCAATTTATATACACTGACCGATGTTTGAAACACGATTGAAATGAAACCTCGTAATTGATGTAGTCGATAAAGGTTTAAAAAGAGCCGTTTAAGAAATAAAAAGAAAATTTCATTAGGGGCCGGCAAAGAGGTAGGCAGAGTCGGCTTCACCTGTACAATGTAGTAAAATGAAGTAATACGACTCGTTGCGGCACGTTCCCCGCGTTACTTACCATCTAGCAACAATTTGTTTTTCCCGCCCTCGAGAAAAACTCCAGCCTGCTCTCCCGCTTTTTAGTCTAAATTTATTCTTCCAATAAACTTTTCCGCTTTGCTTTTGCACGGGGATGTGCCTAAAATATTTAAGCAGTTTATGCGCTCACATACTCGTACAGTTTCTTATGAGTCAAGCATTATTACGTAAACACTTCTCTTCTTGTTCAACGGATTTACCCTATTATTGAAATCAATGCCTGTAGATGCGCTTCGCTTGTATAAAAGGGGAGATTTCTGTATAATGTAATTGCATTATACATAACTATCCGAAAGAAAGTTCCATAATGCATTAAAATCGCACGTTATCTAAACGAACTAGATGTAGTTACAGACTAGTATGAATAGCATACTTCATACTATAGAAATTGTATTAATGTAATCAACTTTAACACAATATTACCTATGCATTTTTATTTTTAAAAGATGTGCTGAGGAGTTTATTTACGGCTTTTCTTTTCCTCCATGACAAAGCACCTTTACGAAAAGCCAAAAATGACGTGCATAAGTGTATCAGTGTAAATTATTTTGAATTTTGAACTCTTACTTTATATTTGAGACACGTATGGATAGCGACCGTACGCCCACAGGTTCACTACCCTAACGGACCGTGACAATCGCTTCCATGCTAAATGTCATGGTGGCCATTGTTCTAGTCTGTCTACAGTGCCTCCTCACCCTACACTCGCACCACCCTAAAATATCCATTGACGTGCCGGCATTTATACCCCTCACCTACAAGTAGTGTAATGAAAAATGTAGGTACTTCTTTGATATTAGTTTACAGCCAAAATGCCAATTACGTAAACTGAAAAAAATCCGAACGATAGGACATAAGTATAACCAAATGTAATAAACTGTGACGCAAAATAGTTAATAGTGATTTTACGCAAATTATAAATGACAATGGTGGTAAATTTAGTAAGTCTGAGTGAAGAACAAGAGGGGGCGGGTGGACGTTAACTTAATATGGCGGGGGCATCACGGCAATTTGTTCGAGACGAACCTCCAGCCAGCCTGAGTGGTAGCGGAATGTAGGGTTGTCCAGTGATAAATTATTACCTTTCACTTGAGTTTATTTACAACATTAATGTAGTTTTACAAAACCACGTTTTCCAATGACGCGTTCAGAATTGTTTCGTGTGCAATCCTACGTGTGTCAATCCAATGTGAATGTTTGGCACATAATCTCTATTTAAGATTTTTTCATTCCAGGAAATGGCAGTTCTCGTGAAGGAAATTCCAGGCAGCAGTTAATAATTTAAATAAAGAATTGCTAAATTGTCATTAATCAAGTCATCATTGGTATACACAAGTAACGGTCATATTTCAGTGCGTTAAAAACTAAACCGTACACAACATTGACATCGTATGTTTCTCTAATGAACATTCAGTTTGCTTTAGTATATTAATTAGTTATTTGGTATTCATGGATGAGAGTGCACACATAAATACAATATATAAACTATAATAATATATATAACTATATAATATGCATAACATAACACGGGCATGAAATGTGAATGTAAACGACTGTTTAATTAATGTTACTTTATTTATTTATAAGTATAACAATATTTTAAAAAATAGATAGTAAATTTGTTTTTAACCGAACTTAAAAAAAAGGAGGAGGTTCTCAATTCCACTGTATTTTTTTATAGATTTTGCATTACCAGCCCTGTGAGATGTTTACGCCAGGCAGCGCTATCGCAGGAAATCATTCGAGAAGTGATTATAGATCGCAAATACCTCTAGCTAAAAACCTGTACAGCGTACATATACCACATCATGGCAAGTCCTTTATAACTACAAGCGAGTGACATATCATTACGAGCAGCACCCACTCATGCAAGACTTCGCGACAACTTCATTAGGAAGCCATAAGTCGACGGGGCGAGAAGAAGCGTCGTTCGGCAAACTCGATGTACTTGGTACACTGTTTGCTTTTTAGCGAGTTACGAACGTGACGTGAAATTTTGTGATGTAATTCAGGCGTCCGTAACTCAACTATATGCGAATCAGTTTACTTGCGATCTTGATCATATTTGTACAAACGAAGTGACAGACGTTATCAAAAGACAGAATATCCAGTAAATGAGCAGTAGTTTAATTTATTTGCTCGTATCGTAGGCTGCAACTGTATCGTATGTAGGTACATCCTACATGAAATGAAACTTTTACAATACAGTTGCAGCCTACGATATTCAGCACGAATAATTTTATAAATCTTTATTATAAATATATAAATTAAATTAAGGAGTAATATTACTCCTTAATTTGAGAGAAACTGACATTATTACAAAACATTATTACAAAATCTGTAAAAATTTTGTCAGTAAAAAAAATCCAAAAATACTTGATGTTCTCGCAATACCAAGAACATTATATTAATACATAGTTTCTTATATCTAGACACGCGGCAGCGTGTCAAGCCAAGTTCAAGCAAAGGAACTGGCTAGCCAGCGCCGAGTGTAATATTACACGAACCACTTGGTGCCACTTTTGACCCTTCTATAACTCAAAACCTCTTTAACGTAAACACATAAAACTACGTGTGTTTAATTATATACATAAGGACATGTAGAAGCCCAAATTTCATGAAGCTAGCTCAAACGGTTATAAAGATATGGAAGTCAAAAAGTCGTAAATTTTAGTACTGACTGACTGACTGACATATAGTACCTAAATCTAACCTACTTCCAGGTAACCTAGAAGGATGAAATTTGGAATCCAGCTTCGTAATTGTGTGTAAGCGTAGGAAAAAAACAAAAAATTAGAAAAAGTCGAAAAATAAGTGGTGTCCCCATACAAAATTTGTATGATACCGAAGCAGAGCCATCTAGCGGCAGTGAAAAGAAAAGCTTCGGCCCCATACAAATCTTAGCCAACTCGCATTTACATTGTGAGCCCGTTATGTCACGTAAAACTCGCACTAAGGCCTCTGTGCACGCGGGGCTCAATATGACATACTTCAGCGCATGGAGTATTGAGGTAGAACGAGGGCCATCTCATATGAAGGGAAAGTTGAAAAAGTTTCCAGCTGTTTACAAAAAATAGAGGTTCCAATAATGGCCATATCTAAATGGCGTTAGTGTGTGACAAATAGATATGCGAAAGAAAGAAAGAAATTATCTATTTTGCTAAGCACTGCAACAAGTTATAAAATTTACACTAAATAAATCATTTACAAAATATTATAAGTTATAAAATCGACATAACCTGCTGCAGCACTGCTCAACAAAAAAGGTACACACTCAGCATATGCCGCGGGCTCCCCCCCGGGGGTTGCCCGCCTTGTCGTGGCGGGGGGGCTTAGTAACCGTGGACTGGTCACCCACGGTGAAGCTAAGAGGCAACCAGGGCCGGCCAGTTTGGGCCGCCGGTTGGCCCGAGAAGGGCGCTCCCAGCGGGCTGAACAAGTTCGCTGCGGACGCGCGTGGATGTGGGACCGCAGAAGAAGAGGAGTGCCGGTATTACGGTGCGCCGTTCTTCCTATCTTCTGCGGCCGTGGAGGGATCGCAGGGCGAGAGGCGTGTTGGTATTACGGTGCGCCACTCCCCCTACCCCCTGCGAGCTGGCGGGCCGTTCCGCCGAAACGGCACTGGTGGGGCCGCAGAAGAAGAGGTATGTCGGTATTACGGTGCGCCGCTTGCCCTATCCTCTGCGGCCGAGGTGTGGTCGGTGGAAAAACCACAGACTTAATCTTCCACCGGGTACCAGTTATCTGGTTTCCATGGCCTCCTAGTAGCAGACTCGGGGGGAGTCTGCTACAGTACTGGTGGAGGCCGAGGGGGGAGGCGCACCTTACCAACTGGTGCACCCATCGTGGAGGGCTTTCGCGATGGAGCCGCTTGTGGGCGGCTGCCGCTGGCGGGGTCGCGGATGTGTGCGAAAGCGTTCCCGTAACCCCGTTACAAGGCGGCGAGAAGGAAGATGGGGGGGTTTTTAGTGGGTATACCGTGGGTCTCATTAGCCTATACGGGAGTCCCACATAACCACTCGAGTACCCCCTGCGCCCGGGTGGTATGCGTAATGCATTTTTCCCCCCGGGGAAAAAAAGGGTAACCACGGCTACTGATTTTCAGTACGACCTTTGTTGTGTATATGAACATGGCTGTTGTAAACGGAGTGAAGTTTGCTGAGTTATGCCACCCTAATCAATGGCGCTAGTGTCCGCCAAATAGATATTCGAACATAGCTGTTGTAGACCGCACCGCAGCCCCACCCGTAATTTTACGCGTTTCCACCCATGAAACGTCAATTTAGTCTCTAATATTTGTGAACACCGTATATTTTTCTTTACAAAAATTAATGATATCCCACCAAAAACATAAATGTAAAAAAGGAGAGCCAAGTTCAATACAAAAATTATGCTTGGCTGTGGGCTTCGCCGCAAAAAGAATAGAGATCTAAATGAGTGCCAAGTTCTATGCAAAATCTAAATCTAGACACGCGGCAGCGTGTCAAGCCAAGTTCAAGCAAAGGAACTGGCTAGCCAGCGCCGAGTGTAATATTACACGAACCACTTTGTGCCACTTTTGACCCTTTTATAACTCAAAACCTCTTTAACGTAAACACATAAAACTAAGTGTGTTTAATTATATCCATATGGACATGTAGAAGACCAAATTTCATGAAGCTAGCTCAAACGGTAACAAATATATGAAGGTCAAAATGTCGTAAATTTTAGCACTGACTGACTGACATATAGTACCTAAATCTAACCTACTTCCAGGTAACCTAGAAGGATGAAATTTGGAATCCAGCTTCGTAATTGTGTGTAAGCGTAGGAAAAAATCAAAAAATTAAAAAAGTCGAAAAATAAGTGGTGTCCCCATTCAAAATTTGTATGATACCGAAGCAGAGCCATCTAGCGGCAGTGAAAAGAAAAGCTTCGGCCCCATATAAATCTTAGCCAACTCGCATTTACATTGTGAGCCCGTTATGTCACGTAAAACTCGCACTAAGGCCTCTGTGCACGCGGGGCTCAATATGACATACTTCAGCGCATGGAGTATTGAGGTAGAACGAGGGTCATCTCATATGAAGGGAAAGTTGAAAAAGTTTCCAGCTGTTTACAAAAAATAGGGGTTCCAATAATGGCCATATCTAAATGGCGTTAGTGTGTGACAAATAGATATACGAAAGAAAGAAAGAAATTATCTATTTTGCTAAGCACTGCAACAAGTTATAAAATTTACACTAAATAAATCATTTACAAAATATTATAAGTTATAAAATCGACATAACCTGCTGCAGCACTGCTCAACAAAAAAGGTACGCACTCAGCATATGCCGCGGGCTCCCCCCCGGGGGTTGCCCGCCTTGTCGTGGCGGGGGGGCTTAGTAACCGTGGACTGGTCACCCACGGTGAAGCTAAGAGGCAACCAGGGCCGGCCAGTTTGGGCCGCCGGTTGGCCCGAGAAGGGCGCTCCCAGCGGGCTGAACAAGTTCGCTGCGGACGCGCGTGGAGGTGGGACCGCAGAAGAAGAGGAGTGCCGGGATTACGGTGCGCCGTTCTTCCTATCTTCTGCGGCCGTGGAGGGATCGTAGGGCGAGAGGCGTGTTGGTATTACGGTGCGCCACTCCCCCTACCCCCTGCGAGCTGGCGGGGCCGTTCCGCCAAAACGGCACTGGTGGGGCCGCAGAAGAAGAGGTATGTCGGTATTACGGTGCGCCGCTTGCCCTATCCTCTGCGGCCGAGGTGTGGTCGGTGGAAAAACCACAGACCTAATCTTCCACCGGGTACCAGTTATCTGGTTTCCATGGCCTCCTAGTAGCAGACTCGGGGGGAGTCTGCTACAGTACTGGTGGAGGCCGAGGGGGGAGGCGCACCTTACCAACTGGTGCACCCATCGTGGAGGGCTTTCGCGATGGAGCCGCTTGTGGGCGGCTGCCGCTGGCGGGGTTGCGGATGTGTGCGATAGCGTTCCCGTAACCCCGTCACAAGGCGGCGAGAAGGAAGATGGGGGGGTTTTTAGTGGGTATACCGTGGGTCTCATTAGCCTATACGGGAGTCCCACATAACCACTCGAGTACCCCCTGCGCCCGGGTGGTATGCGTAATGCATTTTTCCCCCCGGGGAAAAAAAGGGTAACCACGGCTACTGATTTTCAGTACGACCTTTGTTGTGTATATGAACATGGCTGTTATAAACGGAGTGAAGTTTGCTGAGTTATGCCACCCTAATCAATGGCGCTAGTGTCCGCCAAATAGATATTCGAACATAGCTGTTGTAGACCGCACCGCAGCTCCACCCGTAATTTTACGCGTTTCCACCCATGAAACGTCAATTTAGTCTCTAATATTTGTGAACACCGTATATTTTTCTTTACAAAAATTAATGATATCCCACCAAAAACATAAATGTAAAAAAGGAGAGCCAAGTTCAATACAAAAATTATGCTTGGCTGTGGGCTTCGCCGCAAAAAGAATGGAGATCTAAATGAGTGCCAAGTTCTATGCAAAATCTAAATATGTATTTATAGGAACAAAATAACATTATGAACAAGTATTAAACTCTATTTCTTTGCTTTATTGGATACCTATAACAATTGCTGTTATTTAAAAAAGTGAGATCTTAAAGTAGGTTAGATTTGACTTGGCCAGTTTTCATTACATCAGTCATAAAAGTCAGTCTGATAAAAACTGGCCAAGTCAAATCTAACCTACTTTAAGATCTCATTTTTTTAAATAACAGCAATTGTTATAGGCATCCAATAAAGCAAAGAAATAGAGTTTAATACTTGTTCATAATGTTATTTTGTTCCTATAAATACATATTTAGATTTTGCATAGAACTTGGCACTCATTTAGATCTCCATTCTTTTTGCGGCGAAGCCCACAGCCAAGCATAATTTTTGTATTGAACTTGGCTCTCCTTTTTTACATTTATGTTTTTGGTGGGATGTATATTTCAAAGACGTCTACGTATCATAAACATAATTCCAAATATATCAAAACTACCCTGTAATAAAGCAACCTTTCACGACGAGTGTACTTGAGACACGCCTACATGCGTTTATAAGTGTATAAAAATCATAAAACGTAGTGAGGGCGGTCTCCATTTGTGCGGCTATTTGCATACGATACAAACGTCGAAGACAATGGTGTCCTCTACAAAGATCGTTGGCCGTGGATAATAAAAGTGTATTTGCGAAGAAATTTAATAAAGCGGAAGTGGACGGTTGTTATGGCGCGCCCCTACAGCGGGCGCATTCGTGGGTCGCGTGGTCGGTCGTACGAGGACGAGGGGCGCTAACGTTATATTATAAGAGTATTCCGTACCACCAACATTTCTATTATGAAAAATAGCGGGCTGTATTCTATACGTATTATTTTTAATTTTTATCAATGAATTTATATTTTATAATAAGACAATACATTAATTACAATTATACATTTTAATATGTTTTTTACAACTATTGCATGAATTACTTTAAAAAAGTCTCATCTTAAAGTATCACCAAAATGCACAAAATGATTGAAATTGAAATAATTTCTTGCAACAATAATACTTAATACAATAGCACTTCATATTACAAAATGAAGTCTTTGTCTGTTCTTTTTTTTAAAAACCTACTGCTTGCCGTGTCAGGCGGTTCTAACAAATAAAGTAATTTAGGAGGGAAGTTTATATTACATTTATGAGTTACGAATAACATGAAAAAATATAATATTCCTGTAACAATATCTTAATTCGGGTGTGATAAAACCCGAAGTGGGTTGCTGGTATAATAATTAACACCCAATACAATAACAGATACCATAGTGCAGGCACAGATTAAAGTCATTACGTAGACTTTGAGTAGTAAGTAGTTAGTTTATAGAAAGTAAATTGTAAAATATATTAATTTGATTTAGATGAGATATGAAATGCTTTGGGAGCTGTTTATTTAAGTGCGAAGCGGATAAGCGTCGCCGAATGGCGAGTGAGTGATGATACCCACACTGTATAAAAATATTACTCTTCCACGGTTTTAACAATTCTGGACTGAAATACCGTACTTTTGAAGTTAAATTTTTAAGCCGAGATTTAGGCTTATATCAAAGCAGCGTAAAATCATGTACAGTCATATTTATGGTAAACTTTCCTTTCGTTTGTTAAGCTTGATATTTTAATAAAAATATAGTTGGAAAAATTTAAATGGAATAATTTAAAATAAAACTCCATTCCTGAATAGATTTTTACACCATATAAGAGATCTGTTGCTTTCAAAACATACACGTAAGTGCTCTGTATTTTCTTAGAAAATCACTTCAAATTTTTAAACAAAAAAAGGATCAATTTTATTATTTTTATAATATTATTTTTCAGCATGAATAAAACTCAAATTCAATATTCATTAAACCGTACATTTTTGCGCATATCAATCGAAGCGAATAATAAGGTTAATCGACGTATTTTGATGTCTTTCATAAGAACGGCGAAGGTCAGATAGACTTCGTAGACGCCTACAAATCTTCGTAGCATAAGTTCGTAGAACTGGTAGTGTCGCATTGGGCAATGTGATTCATAGCTAATCTCGTTAATCTATACTAATATTATAAAGAGGAAAGATTTGATTGTTTGTTTGCATTGAATAGGCTGCGAAACTTTCGAACCGATTTGAAAAATTCTTTCACTGTTGGGAAGCTACATTATCCCCGGGTGACATAGGCTATATTATATATTTTTTTACTATTTTTCCCGAAGCGAAACGAGGGCGATTTTCTAGTAAGTAATAAAAATAAAGTTTTATTTTTAGGAAGTTGTTTTAGGGGCGTAGTTCTGGGAAGTGTCGGAGCAAAGTGAAATTAATGAACCTGACAGAGCTTTGTTTTGTACAGTATAATTAATCAATAAATAAAAAGAAAAATAAACTGTAATTAATGAATTGCAAATCTTTCAAATTAGTTTTAACGCAATTTAAAATCAATAGACTTTGCTTAATCTTTTCTCTAAAGTAAAACCAATTTAATTGGAGTCGATTTTAAATACGCAAATTTAAATGCGGATTTCAGTTCAGGGTGAGGGCAATAAGGCGACGTGTCCCCTACTTGTTGCTCATCTGAAAAGTCAACGATTTTCCTTACGACATAAAAATAGAAGCATTGCATCACTTTATTGATTGGAAAATGTTCTTTATCCACAATTCTGCGTGAAAACTGTGTGCGGGCGGCGCCAACATGTCGTCTACTTGTTGCTGCCGGTCGTTATTCAGGTCGAGCGGATTTACTCTATACTGCTGCACTGTAATGATATTCTCGTCATTAAAGAGCACAGTTTTTTCCGAAGTTATTTTATTTTTCAAAGTAAAGTATGTTATTTGTTTTTATTTCTATGTTTTGCGGTTTATGACGTGCAATTTTTAGCTCTTCATCGGTATTTATTATAATATTTTATAATATTTATATTTCTATTTTTATAATTGCGGTTATAACTTAATGCGAGAATATTTTAATTGACTGTGATATATTACGATACAAGCTTCGGTGGTGGTGATCACTTCAGTTAAGTTTTTTAGAAACGTGTTAAACACAATGAAGTTTATATTAGTTAACATATAATTTCTGGCATCACAACTAATATGTATTCAATCATTAATTCCGTTAACGGAAGAAGCAAACAAAGCAAACAATGTTCGTGTTAATACAAACATAGTCGTTACAAAACTCTGGAAATCAACAGTTGCTTCCACAAAACTATTAAATGCACAAACATGGCTTCGTTGACGCGAAGAACATCGAAGGCTTCATTTAATTAACGTCAACACAGCACGCTACATGCGGCCGCAATTCAGACTACGTCACATTGACGTCGCTTGTAATACCTATAATTACATGTTGGGTTTTTGTTTTTTCTTGGAAGTTTCTCGAGATTTTGAATAATAATATATGTATAATAAAAAATCAACGAATATCGATCTAACACTCATTGGTCACAACCTTTTTTTCCTACTTAATGCCACACCGTGTTAAGCTTACGAAGATATAAATATGTAGATTATTCTGGAATGTTTCAGAGTTCGATAAGGATAAACCAGACATACGGTCGTATGTAATTTGCGCCTTTGCTAGCCATCACGACCAGATTGAAATTCCTTCCGCCGCCCGCGCGCCCCGCGCCGGCGCCTCTCTGGCGCCTTCACTTGTTGCGCGTAATGAAATGTCATAACTACCCTTACGTGACGATATTATCTAATAGTTTGTTTTACTTGAGACAAACTGATAAGTCTGACTGATAAGTCATATATACGGAATTCAGATTATACTAGCTGATTTATGGTAATTCTGAAGGAAAATTTCTAAGTTTCATGTGTTATACGACATTATAATAAAATGAATCTATGAGCTATACGCATCAGCTATATGACTTACATAGAAATGAATAGATATCAGTTTTTTAGAGAAAGTTTCTTAATTAAAAAGTTTATCATGTACTTCTTTACCGATTGCTAGCTGAAGGCCAATTGACTCATTCTGGGAACTTCATTCGGTTCGATGAACAATCCTACGCAAAGATTCAACCGCAGAACTCGTTTACAATTTCACAGATAAATGTTGTGATTGTTAATTGAAACTCTTGTGGAAAATGTTTTCTCAAATGCTGATGTTTTCAAATAGCTGTTTCTGAAAACTGATGTACCTCTGTGATGGACCTTAGAGCTCTAGCCTTAAATGAACAAAAATTAAGGTACTGCTTGTTACTTAAATCTGCAAGTAAACGCTGGACTTCTACAAATTTTGTCACCATTTAGTAATACATTCAAGTCTCCAGGTTACTTCGATTAAATGTTTTCCTTTCATAATACAAAATAATGTATTCTAGCATTTTGGATTTTTCTATCTACTTTGATAGTACGTTCCACGTAATGAACAGTTATTTTTTTATATTGTGTCAATTATAAGTTTTATAACAAATAATGAACGTGGAACCAGCAAACAAGCTGCCGTCTAGAGCAACGTGTTAAAGAAGCGACTATAGACCGTTATACACGGTCATAGACGTTCATAGACGGTGGTGATTATTTGCAATCAAGTGGCTATCTGCTTATTTACCAGACGTTAACATAAAACGATTTAACAACAAGTTGCTGGCGGCGGGTCTAAAGAGACCTCCGCATTAAGCCGGTCACTAAAATAAGCTCCGTGGCAACAAACCGCATTCTCTTACAACCGACATTTGAATGTTGTAATTAATTAAACAGCTTGCGGAAGAAACTCCAGAACTCGCATTTCCGATGTCAGCGGCGCATGGCGGCGGAACAGAGCTGCGAGGTGGTCTTAAAGTGTAATTAAAATATCATACTGTTGTCTAACTAAATTTCACAAACAGTATTACTATGCAACAGGTTAACTCGACCGCGTGTTAATTGCTTAGGTACCTAAAACTAAGTTGTTTCTCATTATAATTGCAATAATTTAAATTTAAATTTCTCCTAATTGTGATAAATTTTCGATTTAGTTACAAACGAACTCAAAATTTAGATGAAAGTAATGTGTAATAATGTGTAATGAATTTGAATAAGTAATATTTAAAACTATGTAAGCTGATGTAAACTTGTTTCAGATTTAAAATGGGGGCTCAATTACCTGCCTGTCCATTCCTTGATCAGAAGCCTTGGTTGGCAATCTCTTAACTATTTCCATTTGCATAGTACCGATAAACAAAAGTAAGTGGAAAATTACTTAGGTACATTTCAGTACGTCTGAAGGTCGTTACTTTACTACGAAGTATAAAACACTTTGACGCTAAAGCGGAAATGTATCGAACAAAAGGCTGGAAAGCGGTGAGGAGTGAGGACCTATAAATGTATTGGCGATGTTAGTTGCAGTTTGGTTAAAGCGATGCAAGGGGAGCTAGGCGACGCCAGCCGTCATTTGAAAGGCTTCCTACCCGTGTTCCAGTTCCAGTGAACGTATCGGAAACGAATTTCCAAGTAAATTACACACTTTGTATAAACAGTACATCGATAATGCAATGTTTACTTAAGTAAACACCTAACGCAAACGCAGTGTTAATGCGGGGCTCGTATAGGATTGCAACCATAAAGCTGTAAATTAAATTTGGTTGCTAGTAAAGAAGCACATTACAACATGTTTATATAAGTACTTTAACAATTTATTTACACTTTAACAATAAGATACGGTAGATATACAATATATATAATGATTTATAACTTTTACTTTTTATTTATTATAAAAGCACCTAATTTTCATTCGGTTATAAATCTTCCAATGTAATTAGCAGCGGTAACTATGAATTTTTGATTGAAACGATTAGTGCAGCGTCCAACTTGCAGCGTGTGACATGGCCGGTCTGATTAATGGCGGAACATTCACATGTTATTAATTATTTAGCCTGCAAATTAATATGGAGAAGGTTGTAGATGACGTGACGTCGCAGCGTGCATCCGGTTGACTTTTCGCTGTACTAGAATTAATTAAAGCCTTGCTTGCACATAAATTGCATTTCTCAAAATGAGCTGTGGCAACGCCGACGCAATGTATTTGCGCCACTTCGAAGACGCAATTAAAACAACCTCTGTTGCAGTAATCTAGCAAAAGTAGTCGTGTTTCGAGATACAATGAAGTGAGAATAAATGCTGCCCCGTTTTCTTACGATGACCTCATCGCAGTTAAAGACGAGCGAACAGTAATCAAGAAAATGTTTGTTGCTGCCCCACATTCAGTTACCATTCGCTATATATTACCCGTTGAATTTATAAAGTTTTAAGCTCCACATCGTCACACTTAGTGGCTCTTTTATAGCGTTTGTAGCAATTGGAGTCTGCAAAGTTATAAAACTTTTGGGAAAAGATTTAAAAAAGTACAGAATTCCCAGTAATAAATATCGAAATCTGAAACTGTTGCGATATGTTTTAAAAGAAAATGTGCAAAAGGTTTTATACGCCTGTGGTTGTAAAACTAGCAAGAACAAATAAGTTCGGGACATGTCCCCGCGTGGCTCTCAGAGCACATAAAAAGCAAAAAGTAATGCTCCTATATCGTAAAGATGGAAATCTAGCAGGCAAGAGAAAAACATACGAAGAATTTGAGGGCAGCAATGCCCCGAGCGGGCACTTAGTGTGGGCTATTAAGGACGCCGTGACCGCCAGCGCGACGTAACGACGAAAACTATAAAACCGTTAAAGTAACGTTTCAGCAGCTATAAAGAGCGTCGCGAGATCTGTTGACAATGTCGCTCCAACCCGCAATAAACCGTATGCAAACCGGCAAGGTAGTAAAACTTAATGACACTATGATTAAACTTATCTATGAGCGAACTCGCAAATCACGACTTCTCTAATAACCCGCTTATTGCGAAAGCTCCGCGCATTTGTCTGCAGTTCTGTATCAAATCTGTGTTGTTCAGTGAACATCTTTGCGTATGTTGAGAGCTGGAGAGCTATTGCAGGTTGGCTCGATGCCCAACCACCGGTTCGTTTTCTAATGCGGCTACATTTACTAGCTTTAGCCGATGGCACATGATTTTGTTCGTATAATGGTTTGAAAGTTATTATAAAATAAACGAGTCCCAGTTAAAATTAAGCTTGAATAAGTAAGACATTTATATGTGACTAGCAGATAAACAAATATTGCACTATGCACTTAGGTAAAAAATGGTGAATAGGTGCATAAATATGTTAGTTACAGCATACAGCTATAGGTAAACATGTTGATCTTGAAATTGTCTTTCTAGTCCTTTAAATATCAAAGCATGTATGTTGCTGGTATAGAACATCTAGGACTTTCAAAACGCTTTACAAGTGGTGGAAGGATGTTATAAAAATTTTACGGTCGCTTCCCGACAGCGAAGCCTGCAGCCTTAATGGACGAGCTAAGTGCATAGGAACATTCATGACAGTGGTAAGAAAACGACAGCAATATGAAAGTTAATAGCCATCGACTTTACGTAGATTTAGGAATTTCATGACATTTTAACGACCTTTTATCAGGCAAGTAATAAAAGACTAGCTAACGTTTGAAAGTTTGTATAATATAGAACGTAGAACTCGTTGGTAACTGAGATCCCTTCCACATCAATTACATACATGGCGGTGTTTCACGGTCCGTTTTGTGCGTTCTTTCTTTCAGCGCATTTGCTGTGTGGAATGAATTCCTTTATATGGCTTTTCCGGAGTGCTATGACAGGGTCACGTACAAAAAGGCTTCAAAACTAGTTTACAGGGATAATTTGTCAAAATCTCTGGTATTTTTTGAAACCAATTTTATTTATTTGAAATATTATTCGTTATCACGAACAGCCAAGACTCGAGTTCTCAAACATTTATCAGTAACTCGGCTAGACATCGACTCTATTTGGCCAGAATGGTCACTAACTACAGACTACTTAAACTCTTAGTAACGTTAATAACTAAGAACTTCACAAACTAGAAAACGTCTAAAATTCAAATGGCTGGTAGTGGTAAATTTTCATTATGATGGTACTCGCTGCACTTACCCTAATTAAAGTACTCTGGTACCGCACTATGAGTACAATTTACATACTAATTTATTAAAGCCCTCATTAACAAACTTTTGGCTGCGTGCGGGCCGCGACACAAACTACAAACATGAGACAGTTTCACACTAAAACCATAATGTAAATTGTCATCAATAACAATTTTAACCCAATTTGCGAGGAGATTCTCATAGTTAGTCCTTAAAATATGGTCGTTTTCTCAATGTAAGAAATGTCATTTGTTCAGGGAGCATGTCGAGTGTGGAATGCCCTCGAGAATTTCACAGATTTACTCTATCATACTGGGTTGTGGTTTTGCACACGATGTGTTGAAACAACTCCTATTTAAGGCCGACTTTGGATGTGCAATTATTCTGATCTTGCCCACGTCCATAGAAGACTATGAGTTATAATTGGGTGGAAAATAAGCTTTTCCATTTTTCAAACTATAAAAATGATGCTCAACAAATATATTATGAATATGAACAATATAAACATATGAATAATAATTTGTTACCAATAAAAATGGATTAGATACATTGAATTACATAGCTTCGATACAAACTGGAAGGATACTAATAATACAAAGTAAAATTATAAATACTTTACTAGGTTGTAAACTTGTAACGATTGTGGTATTTCATTTGCATCGAGATGAAATATTATCCTTAATTATTTATTACTTACAATCAGTAACTCTAGAGTCCGTGCATTTTTACGGTCTATTAATTTCAAGTGATTGCAGTTGCGTGATTGCAAGAAACGTTATTCGATTGATGCTCTCCGAGAAAACTGGTAATGAAGTGCTTGGCAGTGTTTTATAATTTTGAAGTCTATAAAGCGCGAAGCCTAATGCTGGTCATACACGATCAAGTTTACTCGTCAAGGTAGCAGCGGACTTAATGCGGCGAAGCCATGGGATTTTGTATTGAATAATAAGGACTTCAAACTACGTAGACCTTAAATTAAGTAGGCAACTCTAATCGGAGATTAGAGGGGAGTAAGGGTGAGAATGCCTTCACCCTTCATTCATTTCAAAGTTCCTTTGAATTTCTTTTGAGCGCTTGGTTTGCTGACGAAGACAGAGGCCTTGGGCACTAGGTTTGCTGACGAATGCTGCAAGATAAAAATACAAAGGCCTCCATGGCGTTAATTATGTCCTATCGGTGTTGGTTGGTGACTTCTTACTCTCTGTAACTAAGTACTACATATTTCATTAAATGCTAGTGGTAGTATTTCATAAATGGTGTGGGTTGGCATTTAATTCCATCCGTTCATTAAGTCTTTTTTGAACTTTAATCCGCTCAGGTATTATCGGCTTTGGTCAATGTACCAGGCACACAGAAACCTCAGGCAATGTAAGTGGTGACAGCAGCAAGGTGTGCTAGGCGATGCTAGACAGACGACGGCAAGCTCGTTTTAGCGGCTGATCGATACCACGCCCGACCCACCGCGCCCTACTTTGCTGGTGGCAACCTAACTCTATTTTCTTTTGCCCTTTATTTGAATACAGCGATGAATTTATTACGAGAGCGCTTTACGAATTTATTATTCATTTGGACCATATACGCTATCATACACTCGAAAAAATATAATCCAAAGCTATTTTTTTATATTATGTTAAGAGTAGGGTCATTAGCATGCTAAGTCTGTTGAAGCAGAATGTTAACGCTATTAAATAAATAGCATTGGTATTAAATTGAAATACTACAATCATTTTCCAGGAACATTAATAGCGCTTATAGGAACATTAATCGGTACGTGACTGGGGATGCAAGATAATTTATTATATTAACTATTAGGTACAATTTTATTATATATATACCTAGTACAATAACAATATTTTAATTTGTTGATGTAGCAAATAGCAATCTTCACTGTTTAGTGATGAGTGCCGCATCAACAGATTTTGGTCTGGTGACGAAGCATCATCAGAGTAATTGGGCTTCACAATGGTTAACGACGTTCTTAGAAATTCTGAGGTATAATATATGTATGTGTACCTCACTACACGTATGATGTAAAGTGGATTATTTCTAATTTAATAAAAATGGATTAATAATCTCTAATACAATTAACTAATGTGATTTAAACCTGATGCCCGGATACGGTAAGATTAAGGTCAACTATAAGTTATTCCATGCTTATAAAATCCAGGACATGAACCTACATTCAGTTACGGATATAACCCAAAAAAGTTTATTGAAGTCCTTGGAGATAATTTAGATAGTCTCTCTCCCGTTATTTCAGTTGACCTACAGAAGAATTATATACTATTTTTAGGTATGGTTCATGTATATCGATTGTGTTATTACAGTTGTTACCGTAGATAGCAATATTAAATCCATGATGAAGGCCTTTAGGCCGTATAGATATTACCAACATACGAATTAGCACTGTAACAGCGTGATGTAGTTTGCTTCAGGGCTTTACAATTACAAGGAGATATCCATCCTCAAAGTGGACTACGTAAATGCTTTAGTTAGGTACATTGGATTGGTGTCGCAAAAAAGTGTAATTCATAACTTTGAGATACACAAAAGTAAACACTTCTTAATTAATTTTGGGAATTTTAAAGGTAGAGTTTTTTTAAGTCTTCATATTTCTATACAATAATTTGGCCCAAAAATGACAATGGAGGCACGTGTTTACATTTAAAACTTGTCGCGGGCCTCGTGAGGGATCAAAAACAAATTTTCCGCGTGCAAAGCCACGGCTTCGTTATTTCTAAGCTCAGTGGTGTTTCGGTCGACAAGTCATGTTGTTTGTGTCCGGCCGTGTGCTTCGGGTTTCTGACGCAAGGGGTATTAAAAGGTTTCCTTTACGAGAAAAAGTTTTATAATTAAAGGACATCAAAGAACCGCCGCGATGGGGTTACACTTCGGATCGTTATTCAAAGCGGCTGTAACTGAGATAAGGGATCTTTTGGCGCCTTTTCAATACAAGTTTATTTTATGAACTGTGACAAGTAAATTTATTGAGCATAAGGCTATGAAACTTGCCGATAAGAAGGAGAAAAACGAGAATGTCTTTTAAATTGGTGTTGAATCCTTAACGTCTTCGCTGGCGTAGTCGAATAAAACCTTTACCACGAAATACGATTCAGTAACTTATTAACTGTTATTCCACTGATATGATCACTGTTATTTGGTAATTGTTATGTGGTTTTATTGTCTTAGACCTAAGGTAAAGGCACCTGATGCCGTGGTGTTTTAAAACCTTATTTTCTCTTAAATTTGTGAAGAAAATGCTCAAAATATGTTGAACGTTTTGGATAAAACATATATAACTCTTTCAATATTTCAACCAAACAAAAACACACACAGCTTAAAATTGTCTTCAAAAACACTATTTAGTAAATCGTGATACTCACGTGCATAAGGTCCGAAATCTATGAACCGCGCGTTCGAGTACTTGCGTAAATCTGGTCGATTATTTTAAAACGTACACCTACTTAAGCACTCCTTTGCGCATATACACATTAATATATAAATTATAAATTAAATATAATATAGTATTTTGCAGGCAATAAGAACTTGTAAATTGCTTGAAAATGCCGTTTTTCGAAATACAGTGGACCCCCGGTAATCCGGCCCCTGTCTAATCCGGCACCCCCTGTAATCCGACATGGTCTAATTATTTATTATTGAATATTTTTTTGACAATCTTCGCTAATGCATGATTGAACAAGTTATAACTTGTAAGTACGCATCACCACTATTGTGCTCGACACGTAGGGTATTGTTTTGATTCTGATTGCTTAGTTTGAATTTGACTAATTACGTCACTTTAATGACGTTAATTTTATAATAAAACTATTGTGTTGTTTAATTTACTAAACTGGACATACTTATTGAAGTATGATTTGTACTTTAGAGTACAATATAACATATAGAATCTTATCATTGGATCTGTAATTTGTCGGATTACAAGGTACTCTTTTGTAAAAAATTCCGGACTATAGGGGGTCTTAGGCAGTACTCTATAATCCGACAAATTCGATAGCCCGACACTGCCCTGCAAAATGTTTGTCGGATTACCGGGGGTCCACTGTACCTCGAAATTACTTGCCATTTTTAGAACCCCTCGGAATTAGGTGCCGTTACCTTAAAATACCCAGATAATAAAAAAGGCCACTAATAAAATAGGTTGCTTCCTTATAATGTAACGCGCACTACGCTGGAAGTGACTTTTATAAAAGAGTGTTGACCGGAGTTTTAAATGTACATTGGTAGCCAGTAGCTAGTAGTATTATTGCTGTAATCAACTCCCCGCTGGTGACTGTCGGGTAATTGATTGGTCTCAGACGCGCAGACAACAAAAGATAATGCCGGCTCCTGTGGTTAATGGATTTGTCAACTGTTTTGTTACTAATTAAATAAAAATACCATCGCTTACTGGCAGCGAATCGGCGGGTTAATTTAACTTGTATTATATCTGATAACTTT